>JAHREE010000395.1:7527203-7880046 GCA_033628505.1 Tringa tobata | reverse complement strand
CTTCCCGAAACTGCAAGAAAGTTGCTGAGATTCTGAAGAAACTTATTGATGAAATGTTGGTAAGTGGAACGTTCACACTGTGTGATATATATATATATATATATATAGCTACAGTCAAGATTTGGGATGTCTTGCATGAAAGACAGCAAACCTAGCAGTTAAGTGCCTCTTATTATCCCACTAAACAATACGTAAAAGAAGGAAATAAATTGCAATAGCATATTACTACTGTATATAATATAAATTTCTTCACTCAGCTTCTGTCTATTATTTATAATAATGAGAAATAGAGAACAGAAATTTTATGTGGGAATAAAGGTAGATTACGGCCTATAATGAAGACTGTGGAGGTGTAAACTTCACAGAGAAATAGCATGCAAATTAGACTTTTTCATTTGTGGGAAACTGCCTACAAAATTGTAACTTGAAAATTATCATAATATCGGAGTTCCCAATTTTTAATGCATGGCAGTTCCTTCTTGATTTCCAGTTTCTTTACAAGCTTTGCAGTATATTTCTATTAGCAATATAAAGTACTATGCACCCTTTATGTTTAAACAAAAACATTTGTTATTAATAACAATAAGAGATGTTGTTCAGGCTTAATATAGTCTTTTAAAAAATATTTTAGCATGTATATGTCTAATGAACAATATATTCTGTTTTCTGATCAGTTTTAGCATCTCAAACTCTGTTTCTAGGGAGTACTTTTAGAAATATATTTTAGGTCAGAGATTAAGAACCAGAAAAGCCAAATCAAAAGTATTGTGCCTTTTTTGACTAAATAACTGAGTTTTACAATTAATCATAACTGCATAATTAATGCCATGTGATTAAGATACTGAACCAGTGCATTATATACTGACTGAAAATTTTATACTTCTGAGAGCATCCTCCATAGCTAGCCCTTTTACAAAAAGCAGAAATACACAGTTGTGTAATTCACAGTAATTACAAGAAAGCAGAAAACATTTCAGAATAATGTAACCCAACAATTGAAAAGTTACCGTGCATTCAAACATTTTCAGCTGTAGATTCGACAGCTTTAATGTCAGTTATTAAAACTGAGGTTCACACAGGTAATTATGGGTTTGGAATTAAATGGAATAAAATAAATGATTTAATTAATTTTCTTTCTCATACATTACAAAGTGCATTAAGTTGTTCCTTTAGCAATTTCTTTCTAATTAGCATAAGAACAATCAGTCATAATATAAAAGCATTGTGAAAAAGTCTAAGGAGCCAGGTTTTATTCAGTAATGAATGGCTACAAAAGTAGTTTCCAATCCTTAGGAAACTAGAGCATTTAGGAATAAATAAAACACTTTGCAATTATTCAAGTTTTGGATGACTCTTTTCAGTTACAGAATTTCTCTAAACTGAAGCTGGATCTGCTTTTGGGATTGTTACAGTGTCCAAAGGAAGATCTCATGCCAAGAGAAGTACTTGTAAAAGCAGAACTGCCTTCCCTTCCTCTCTTTCCCGCAAGATGCTGGGTAAAAGGGTAAGTGCAGATTTCCCCTTTTCGCTCTTGCTGAAGACTTTGTGCGTTTGGATGACGTGTAGATGTTGGTAAGGGTCATATTCTGTCTCTGAACAGGATTCATTTGTATCCAACAGAATTTACGGTTATTATTAATTAGAAATTAAAACAATCTGATAAGACTGAAAAGAAATTTGAGGAATTCAAGTATAATAAACGATCTGCATAAGATAAACTTTATTTGAGAGTTATTTGGAAGTCTGAACACAACCAATACTGTGTCTCCTTGTTAAGAGCCTTCAGAGTTAAGAATTTGGTTGTTTGCACCTATTTATAAAGTGAGATTCTAAAATTAGGCCTCATGATGACTTGACAGTGACTTTGGGTATAATTAAATAATAATGTCAAGAGCTTGTTTCACATCGTTTCTAACTGAACTGTGTTATTTTCCCCTGGGGGGAAACAAACAACAGTTTTAAACACGAAAGTTTTTACTTTGAATGCATTAACACTAAAAGTGAAATCTAGATTGGGAACTAATTTTTTATTAAAGACCATTTAAGAATTCTTTATAGTTCATGCACAGATTTCAGAGGGAAATATTAAAGCTTAGTCTTCAACTGAACTGCAAGAGTTTTCACTGTCATCTATTCAGGAATTATATTTTTTTCCAAGTTTCAGCTTTGACAATGGTCTTTAGTGTCTAGGATAAGCTGTTTGCCTAACCTACTGCTTAAGTTAAGAGAAAAAGACCCCTCAGTGACAATCTACCCAAGCTATCTTAAGAGGGGATGATTCTTCAAATCATATACCTTGTTTTCCTAATTGAAAGCAGCTGCATCATAGCTTAATTGAACACCAGGCTTTTAGGAGGCTACAGTTTGGTGAGGTAATTCTTGTCCTAAACATCATCTTAAATTAGGAAGAAAGGTTTTTATTACTTAATTTTAATCACCTATAAGCAAGGTATCTCAGCCAAGATGGGATTTTATGTCTTCTTTTTAGTCAATGGAGAAAGACCGATACCTTCAGAAAGTCAGGAAGTGAGACTTACTCTAGCCTCCGCTGTCCCTAGAGCAGAGACAACATTAAATTCAACATTAAACTTGAGACAGGAAAATCAGGAGATGGAGTTAAAAGAGCATTTAATGAATTCTAAATTTTATCCCCTTTCTTGTGGAGTTTGATTATTTTTTTTTGGAGAAAAAAATAACCTCACAGACATCCAAAGAGGAGGAACAAAATTAAAAATGGGGGATAATTAAGAAGTTTACAATCACGTCTTTTGTGACTGCTAAAGGCAAGAATAAGGATATTCCTGTTCAGTGGCAGTTAATTAATTGCTTACTGATATTAGCGGTAACAGATATAATCCAAAGAATAAAAGACAACCTCTGAGTTTTTGGCTTATTTCCTTCTTTGAAGAAAACATCTATTTAGAACCTGTCTTAGTGCACTTTTCAAAGAAATGAAAGCAAATGAAAAGACCCCATAACCAAATCTGAAGTCCTGCATTTTTCCATGCTTGTCAATTCTGTCATATTACTATATTTCATATTACTATCTTCCATTAAAAATGGTACTATTTGCAGACTGAAATACTAAAATTGCCTTGGAGAAGTTAAAGTCATGTTGAAAATCCAGAAGATTGGAAATTAATAATACATTATGTATTGAGGAAGATTTTTCCCTTTGCCTAGAAGCAAGTCTGAAACTGGAATCGAACGGTATAAATCATAGCCAAGAATTTCTTACACAGGTCCATTCAAGGAAGGTATTCAGAAATCCATAATGATTCAGATAGTGAGATGCAGTATCATCTAAGAATACAATGTAGATAATTTTTCTATGTTCCTTCAAGAGCATAAACTATCCGGAAAAAAGATTGTTTTAAGATGCGGATTTTTTTTCCCAGATAGGGAGGTTTAACTAACTTCTTGCCAATATTAAATCACAGTATTTCTTGTCCTAGTTATTAGTTATTCTAACTATATTGTGCTTGTACTTTGATTATTTATTATATCTTAAAATAACGTAACATGATGGAAATGTTTATCCAGACCTCCTCCTGCCAGCTCCCCTATAAACATGATAATCTTTAGCTGAAAAAGAAATTATTACACCCATTACATGATTAAAAATAGCTTCTATACAATGCAGAGCCAGTTTTTTTCTCAGTGGTACATCCCAAATTCTCATTAATGTTTCCCATTAACGTGTAAGAGTTCAATTTTGGCCCAATGGCTTTCCATTATCTGAATAGTAAATACTAAAAAAAGATAAATGACCTATTATACTACAAGTGAATAATTTGCTTCTTTTCTTACATAATAGAATTCTTATTCTACCTTTCATGAGCAATAGTAACTCCTCTCTTCTATTTTAAGTCACGAGATATATTTGTTTAACCAAGAAAAATGAAATTACCTTCCTTCCAAATTTGATATTACACATCTTCACATCAAAATCCAATTTAGAACAAGGTTAAGTAGAATAAATATAGCCTCTCACTGCTTTCCTCATTTTGTCTATTGCTATTTTACTGATTTCAACTGACAGGAGCATTGAGCTGGGTGGGAAGCAAGGTAAATGCAGAAGGAACTGTGAATATATTATCACTGTCTTTATTTAGCTGCACCATATAGAAAAAAATGACAGTAATTCAGTAATTTTGATAGGCTGAGACCTCACTTGTAGTACAATATTCATTGATCCTGAAATATGTAATATGAAGTAACCTCAAGATGCACAAGTTTCTGTGGGCAACAAAGCACCAAATTCACATAAGGAGGCTTCGCATTTAAATTACACAAAAATCCAAGATATTTTGAACATACATTAGGGCAGGATATGGTCCTTTGAATGTTATTCTCAATGCTCGTACCAGCAGCAACCGTCATCTGAAAAAGGGGGCAACAAAGATTCCGCTGAATGGAACAGAATTTTGTACAGTATATTTAAATTACACCATGCTAACAAGATGAATGTTATTATCATTCAAGCAAGCTGATCTAAGAGAACAAAAATGTGGCTCAACTGAAATTCACACAAAAAAATTGAAAGTATTGTTACATCTCCTGGCTCATGAGGCACTGAGAACAACCCAATACTAAGTCACTTTGGTGTTCTGTACTTTGTTCACAGAAGTGAACACTGAAGCACTGTCAAACAGTCAGATAAATATGGAGAAATAATCATAGCTCCATGGCCAACTTTGGCCCGAGGTCTCTGCATAAAGCAAGAGGTTTACCTGTTTGTGAGGTGTGAAAAAAGTAGGATCTTCTCCCCCCAATTAAAACACCTTACAGAAGGACATCAAACGAAGTAAACCTACGAAACTATTATGTAGAATTTACCTATTAAATTAATAAATTCTTCATGCTGTCTCAGACTTCTCTGTTTCACCAAACAATCATAAGAGTGAAAAAACAGAAGTAAAAAGTGATATGCAGTTAAAAATCTGGGAGTCCCATGAGCTATCTGAATATATTTTAGCATTGAATGTTATCTTTCCTCCTTTTTCACGACTTTTTAATTTATTTTTGCAGAGCCCAAAGTATACCATTCTTCTTTAGAAAGACCCCAACTAGTAGGCACTCTGACCAGATGACATTTCTTCAGATATCAATATTTACTTCAGAAGAAAATAACAGCAGAAATTTTCAAAAAGTTCTCAAAGTACTGTTTAAACCTCTGGTTCATTTTATCATGACAGCCATTTTAAAAAACAACCAACCAGTTCTAGACTAAACCTCTAAACAATTTCTTTCCATTGTTTAGAGGATATGTAACAATACATACAATGTTCATGCTAATTATAGTTGAGCTTCATCATCTCTTAAAGTAAATATTTACCTAAGATTTATTTCAGTGACTATTTACCAACTCAATTCAGTAAACCTGGTATTCAGAACTGACAAAAAGACAGTATTTTTGGATTCAAGTATTTCTAATAGCAGAATATAACATTTGCAAAATATAACATATTGCAAGATGTGTTTTAAAATCACTTTACTATTATAATTTATGAGGAAGTTAAGCCTCACTGCATAATATGATTTACTTCTGCAGTAAACAAAAATGTGTGCATTATCAATATACTTAATAACAGCCACAGACATATATCCATGTTCATCTACAAACCACATACTGCCAATGAACTTCACATTGTGATTTGTAATACTTTTTAAAAATTTGATATAGTTTTAAGCTTTCAATGTTTTAAAGGAGAATTGTGCTATTAATAACAAAAAGATTAAATCTTCAATTTTTAGCAAAACTCCACATAATCTGGCAAGTTCTTAACTTGCTTGTGTTAGATTTCGCCTCTTTAGACTTACACCCTTAAATATTTGAAAACATTTTTATAATGCTTTTTAATTGTTTTTAAGGGAGATTTCACTTCATACAGAGCAGCTACTTTTGAAAAAAAAACATTTCCTTGCAAAGCAACTTCATAGTCAATTCATGTAGCAAGTTTAGGTGGATTTTTAACATCACTGTTGCTCCAGAATTTTGTAAGGAAAAAGCCCACATTATGTCAGCATAACATTGTTTTAAATAAACAACCTCTCATCACAAGAATTACAAATTCAAGCACATTATAAACTTTATCCATTCATTTTTTCAGTCTCACACATCTTGATTAATAGCAGTTCAGTGCTTATTAAATTTAATTTCAGTGTTTATACATATACAATTACTAAAAAGGGGTTGAAACAAATGCACTTCTATAACTGTGTAAATAGTTTACACATTTTTGCACATTTTTTAATTTAAATGTCTCATGTTTTCTGATAATTTGCACTTTTGTGTGAAAACGTAGATCTACTGTATACTTTTGACTGCTGCATCTGAGCTCTGTTAACTAATTCATCTTTTCTTTCTAACGCTGTTAACAACAATAATCTCTGAGTAACTTTAGCCCAATTTTCAAATTATCTTGTAAGCAGTTTTCCCCTCTTTCCTCTTGTAAAACTGTAATTGATTAAAGATTTATTGATAAAAAGTATAAAATGAACACTGTTCAATTCTAGCAGCTGATAAGTTTAAGGTTCAGTATTTTGACTGTTCAGGCCTACGAAGAGAAACTTTATATAACTGTAAATGAGTGATCCCTTCAATCCTGTAAGGCTATTTCCTTGGAGCCACAGTAATTTCCTATCCATCTGAACTCATAGTACTTAAAATGTCATGCGTAAGAGAAGAGAAATGAAAGAAAATATTCAATAAAAATAAAAAATTTTGTGCATTAACTCTAAAATTGTTTGCCTTCAAACTATGCATGTTAAGGGAAATACATTGTATTGTCACAAAGATTTTGCTGGCAGTCATTTGAGATACAAAATCCATGAATGAGTTATGCAGTCTAAATAATGCAACACTTCCCATCTCATGCATGTGGATAAAATATTTATTCCATTCAGGAATGCATCTAATATTATAGTATATACTTAGCACTCTGTACCCTAGTAACTATAACCTATTAGAATTAATATTGATGGAACTTTCTATTACAGTTTGGTCTTCCTCTTTGAAAAAATTCATAAGCATTAAAATTTATTAGAGAAGAAAATAGGGTCAACAGGGAGAAAAAATTCTGAAAATAAAGCTCTAGAACAGCCATATATTCTTGCCTGGGATGAGCACTTCAGCTACTATTTGCTGTGAGGCCCATGCATGGGGACAGATTCTCAAGCTGTATCCTAAACGACAGACCCAGAAATGTTTCCATGCTCCTTCTCTCTTTTTTGGGTTTCCACATACAAAAGACTTGTGTGTGGCTGTTATATAACATCCCACCAACATGTTGGTGTGTCTGTGCATGGATGGGTACACATATACAATAATTTTGCATATATAAGATGCAATATATACAAAGAAGTATATAAGCTTGATTAGCCTGGAGAAGAGAAGGCTCTGAGGAGACCTTATTGTGGCCTTTCAGTACTTAAAGGGGGCTCATAAGAAAGATGGGGACAGACTTTTTAGTAGGACCTGTTGCAATAGGACAAGGAGTAATGGTTTTAAACTAAAAGAGGGTAGATTCAGACTAGATATAAGGAAGAATTTTTTTATGATGAGGTTGGTGAAAAACTGGAATAGGTTACCCAGAGAAGCTGCAGAAGCTCCATCCCTGGAAACACTCAAGATCAGGTGGGCCAGGGCTCTGAGCAACCTGATCTAGTTGAAGATGTCCCTGTTCATTACAGGGGCAGTTGGACTAGATGACCTCTATAGGTACCTTTCAACCCAAAGCATTCTATAATTCTATGTTTTGATATATATTGCACATATACACACACACCTGTATCCATCCACATGTATATCTGTACACACTATATATATAAATTAACAATTATTATATGTTTGATGATGATAAACTGCAGGAAAAAAAGTAAAATGAGATAACAAAAAACACCGTCCACAACCATCTATATCAATAGTAGCCCTCTGGTATGTACATTGACTTGTACATACCTTGTGCATGGGAATATTCCCACTGAGCTACAGAGAACTCGTTATCTCAGCACAGTTAAATCTACATCTGAAAATTTGCAAGACTTGGCCCTTAAAACCTAATCTGTAGAAAGACAGACATTGTAGTCTGTATAGTAATACTGCCACAGTACTGTTACATGATGAATAAAAGTAAGAAAATACATCATTAAATTAGCATTTTAAAGAGATAATAAGATTCATATTTATTTGTTTACCTGTGTCACAGTGACTGAACTAATTTGTTTTATTAATCATTTTAAAAATCTTTCAAGATGCGAATGCTGAAAATCACCATAGATAAAATAACGTCTTATATTTACACTATAAATATTGATTTAAATGTATTGAACTTAGGAGCAAATTATTATAGCAAATAAAGATTTGGAACAGTGATCACAGGATCATAGTTTGAGTTCATATAGCCATTAAAATAACTCAAGATCATGCTTCTGTGCTGTACTGAGGCCCAGAAATAATTCAGGCATGTATTTCATCATTAAAATTTAGTTAAAAAAAAAAAGAGTCTAGATAGGAACTGTCTGAATACTTCTTAGTCAAAACTGAGAAATATTTCCTTGCCTTATTGTCAGAATTTCCTTTGCATACGTGTTTTCAAGCCACAAGATTTTTTTATGAAAATTGTAGAAAACAAAGGACATGCTCATTTGATACTATGTAAAAATATGAAACTGGATGAACATGTTGGAATGTTATGCTAATTGGTTTTTAAACTAGGTCTGTGGAAATCATTCTGACTACTCTTTTGCTCTGTCCCCACCAACCGACTACACCTACATTGCTTTCCTATACTCCCTGAAATCCTGCTCCTCTAATCACCCAGCTGCCAGACCTGTCCCCAGCCTACAGTAATAATCTTTTTTGTCACTGAAGCCCAGGCTGTGGGGAAGGAAGATGCAGCAGATCACATATGTCTGCATACTGCCTTGCAATAAGACAAATGTAGTTTAGAAAGGTGTGTTAAGAATGATGCTAAACTGTGCATATGGTCACAGGAGATCAGACCTCTGACAGATCCAGGTTAGACAGAGCTTGAGTGCACCTGAGGAACCTATACAGGTTTCAAAAACCTCACAGATCTTGTGGGAGAGACAAATCTCAAAACCAAGACATGTATGACAGTGACTATTGGAGCTATCTCAAAGGCAAAATGAAGCCAAAATTCTGAAAACACATTCAAAATACAGTGAATCATACTTTATATAATTTGAAAATTTTGATTCCTGTAGTCTTATTCTTATTGTATGACTATAGACAGCAAAGCCAAAAGCACACCTATATCGTTCTCAGCAACAGCAGACAACTTTGCTTGCCCCACAGAAGTCAGGTGAAGCCTATTCAAAGGCTGTTCCTGTTCTCAGATTTCTATGTAAGTTTAAAAATGGGAGAGTGAATCATGGATTTATTTTGTAGTAATAAATATTTCCCACATTTCTCTGCATGCATGTGCCAGCATCTCCCATGTCCTGTAAACAGAGGGACAATTTACCCTCTCCTCTTCTAGAAGCAGGATCAGGCAGAAGGAAAAGTGCCCATGGGTGAGTGCAGAATGCAGCACCTTCTTGCACTTCTGAGACTTCTACTCTGCCTGGTCTATGGAAGACTCTGGAACATGGTTATTCTACATGACTGTGGGCACAGAAAAAGCAGCCACTGGTATAACTGTCCCAGGTACACTAGGGAGGCCCAGAAAGAGACACCTCAACTCTTAATTAACACGTGCACGGAGAAGGGAAGATAACACAGAATAAAGCACAGAAACCTTTATTCAGGCTTGTAATCACGTCAATCTCAGTGCTCATTTTTCATGTCCTTATCAAGGTACTTTATGCTGCAGACAGACAGGATTCAGGTTTAGAATAGTGTTTTTACATTATTTATTATGTATGTATTTTCAGGGAGAATATAGCATAAAGACTAAATTCTTTTTTTTTCTTGGTGATTTTCCAGTAACAGAACAGCTAAAAATAAATCTCACAGCGTGAATGTGTGTAATAATGCTGAAAAGCCTGAAAGACAGTCTTGAGGCATTTTGCAACTAAGCATTCCCACTAGGTAAAATGTGAATGTCTTTTTCCCTGAAGAAGCCAATCAGTGCCTGTACATTTGATTTAAGTACTGTTATCTGGCTTCATGACCAGGTAAGTGTTCTTGAGATGGGAGTCCCTTCTCCCCACTCCCTGCCCCAAAAAATTCTCAAACATCAACATCAAGGGCAATTTAATTGTATCTTAAGAGATCTGTGTTTTGCTGCTTCTGGCTTGTATATTTATTTAAGAAAGTACAGGTTAGATAAGAAAGTATTTAAAGTAACTTTAACACGTTTAAGTGTTTAGCATTTATCATTACCATTTAGCTGTACATACATACACACAAAAGAATTTGTGCTGTGCCTGATCAGTTGAAATATCCTCACCAAGCCAAATCGTCAGAATACAGACTGAGCTACTTTGGCCAACTCCAAAGTGGTCCTTCAATAATAGTCTTCAAGATAAGTCTGTCTGGAAATTGTAATCATACATAGCTAAGGTTCAGTAATGGTTATCCTTCACACACTTCGTATTTAAAAAATAGCCATTACAGTATTAAAATTTCCTACATCTATCTGGCAACTTCCTACTGTACCCTCTCTGCCAGTCATTGCCTGCTTTGTCACATGTGAGCTTGTACCGTCTATGCTATTTTAGTTTATGAATACCCAATATATCAGACTTCAAATGTAGACCTACGACTCCTTCTAGGAAAAATAAGAGAGGGCATATGAGAAGTTCTTTCTTCAGACAGTGAAGTGGAAAACTACTGTTTTTCCTCCTTTTACAAAGGAAAAGGGACATAACGTCTTCTCTGAACTCAGTCCCATGGTGCAGGATGAAAAAGAAATGACTTGACACAGTCCATCCCCTGTGACCAGGGAGACCAGTCATGAAGAACTGTCCACACCCCCACCACACCGCTGTGTTCAGCACAGCTGTGTCTAGAGACCTGCACAAACCTACAGAGAGTTAGTGCAGAAGGCTGCCTCAACCACTATGGAGACAAAACAAGAGCAAAGTTGACTTTTACTCTGTATCCCCCATCCCAGACTCTGCAACACAGCTCAGGGATAGGGAATTTTCAGTATGAAGGATGTGAATACACAGTTACCAGCCTCTCAAACCTGTCCCGGTTTGAGGTAAAACAGAATCAATTTTCTGTTCAGTAATTTCACTTTTACAAGCTTCAGTCTTAGATACCATCACATCACTGGTAGTTTCTACTAAGACATTTTTGAACATCACCTGAGAAAATACTCTATGAAAAGGACTTTAAAGAACATATACTTTCTTTGCTGTCCCAACCTTTGATTTAAACACATCTTGGAAAGGTTTCCAGAATAAAAAAAAGTGCTTCTTTTCATTTATGATGATTTCCCCTTTGGCATTTGTGTACATAGCGATTGTGATAATTTATTTCTGATCTATCTTTCTTTGGAGAATAGAAAAAATCTATGTTTTTAAAGCTATAGAGTTGGAGAAAGTTAAAGAGGAATATAGTAAGTACATAAAAACACTTTCTTTCTTGATGATGCAAGAGGAAGGAGATCTATTGATTAAAGCTCTGCCAATTTCAATTGCGGTAACAATAGGTCTGCTGAAATCATCAGTGTAAATCCTGGACCCCACAAAAATAATGTCATATTCTCTTTTTATACAAGTTAAGTGCCATTTTTCTAGCTATAACCTCATTCTACAAGACCAGTAAATATGGCTAACACTGTTGCACACTGATTTTTCTCATATTGTGTCCCCTCAGAGAAAAATACATACAGATACACAGATATCTGCAGTTCAGAAAGTGTTTTGGTAGAACTGTTCTTAGTCTTGTGATTTATTTTAAATGTTTATTCTTCTAGAGAAGACATTGCTGAAAAAATACAGCTTGCTCTTGAAGATACAAGTGGGACAGGCATATAAAAGTCCCAGGGGATTTAATGCTGCTCTGTTGGGCCAGCTTCCAAGCAATCTGGCTCTCTTCTTCCCTGTCTTACTGATGACTGTACAACATTCTATAGGCCCTGAATAGGTCAGGGCCATCACATGTATTCCTGCTGTCTTACAGCAATTATTATTTAAAGTAATTTATATTATCACTTGCCACCATGTTCGCTAGGCACTGTGCAAGTATAGCTCTGAGAATATTCCCTGAAAAAAGGCTGAAGAAAAAATTTCATGCGTACATAAACAATGTATTCTTGGGATACATGTACATTGGTCGGATGCACTTCATTGTTTTTGCTTTATTTGCTTTTCTTAGTGAGTATAGAAGTCTAAGGCACAGACATCAGCAGCATTATTTTTCTCTGCCTTTAAAGACTCCCTTCAATCTTCTGAGATACCAAAAGACAAATATGACAAATATACAGCAGTGCAGTGATACATTCATGATTTACACACGGTTTCAAGAACTGAGGCTTCTTATGATGCTGCCAAGCAGCAGCAAAGACAAATTAAGAATACTTTGGTCTTTTTCTTAGCTGTTCATAACCCTTTGGGCAACAGTCAGATGTCAGAAATCAGATCAGCTTCACGTTAATGTCATTTGAAAAAGCCATGAGCAGTGGCAGATGCAAGCAGCGAAACTACACCTTGGAAAGACAGCCCAAAGGTGGAGGATATCAGTAGAGAGGAGGTGGAGGCAGTTCCACTGAAAGTAACAAAGAAACTGTGAGTGAGGAAGAAGCAAAAAACCCCCTCTTTTTTAGAACCTCTTCCTGAAAGAATCTGAAGAGTAGCATTTTATATCTATGTGATAGAAAATGAAAGATAATTTGTATTGGCTTACAGTTTCATTTGTTCTATTGCACAAGGGCAGGGAAATAACATCTTCATCCACAGAATCTAAGGAGTTTAAAAAAACCCTAAACCCAAAAACCTCACACCATCAAAATAACAACAAAATTAATCTGACCTATGTCGGGATCTGTTTTAGGATGAATTGCACATAAACCCAGTTATTCCTCTCTATTAACTATAGCTCAAATGTAGATTTCTACATTTGATAACTTGGCGAGTTAGGAGAGAGAGATTATCTAGTCTTTTCACAAAAGCTTTTGTGAAAAGCATTACTAAGAAGAGCACATTAAAAATGAAATTAAATTCTAATTGTGAAGGAATGAACTGAAACAATTTTGATTTAAATTAAATATGAAACTTTGCAGGTGAGAACAGCAGACTGAGGATTGTGTGTCTTTATGTATTAAAAGCAGGTTTATGCACAAAAGCTTTTTAAATTTCCATTTCAACTGTCATTTTTGATACTGGTTTGTAACTCAAGACCACACTGACTGAAAGCCAAAATCTGAAATGCTCCAAGAAAAAAAAAGAAGCATTGGGAGCATTTCTTTAAGTAGTTTATTTTCTCCACATGTAATATTCCTTTCAGCTGCTTAAAGTATAAATCAGACCCAATTTTCTAACCGAATACATTGGAAGAGCTACGTCTATTTAATGAAAATGAATAGAAATGGATATTGAAAATCAGTTGAAAATAATGAGAAAGGTGTTTAAATTGCTTGTATGCCAGGAGACTTGAGGAAAGTGAGCAAGACAGCTGGGCATGTCTACCAGGCTGCTTTGCTACAGCACTACTAATCCCTGATGCTGCAGCAGTGACCTGATACCTGTGATACTGCTTCTCTGTATACAGCTATTCTAGCAAACTAAGTGCCAGGATTTTAAAGTATAATGATAATTATCATGGCCATGTAAAACTGAGACAATACCACAACTTAAAATGCTACATTCAAGAGCATACTCTTCACCGAATACAGTGAAAAGAATATAATAGAAAGAATAAAACATTGCCCTGGCAACTCTTACTCAAACAGCCAAAGAATTAGCATCAAAGCCTCACTGGATAAATATTGGCTGTATTTTTTTCTCAGACTCACCCACACAGCAACATGAAAGACTGAAGATCCAGACAAAAACAACCTTTTTGAGTACATCATAACTGCGGATATAGACAAATGCGTATACAAAAAATATAGAATCTAGTTTGCAAAACATAGGTATTTTGTTGATTAGTGTAAAAATCCAAATTTAAACCATGAGCATCTGATAACAACACTAATAACATTTTGTAATTTTAATAAAAAATAGAATTTGGTGAACACTATTTTGAGGCTAAAAAAAGAAATACAGTTTTCCAATTTATTTTTTTTTTTAAATAAAAGTTTTAGATCATCTTGTCACTGAAAAGTTGGCAACTGTAACAATCCAGTAAATAATCATATGATTGTATCTGCATGTTATGTGTACTTCAAATATTATTTTTATAAACTAAAAAGTGCTTATAAAGCATAGCCGAAAAAAGGAAAAGAAAGATATGAACTAATAGTCCCCAGAAGGAGAATCCCCATAAAACACATAGTCGGCCACTGTGATGTAAGCTTTGTTAAGAGGGCAAGTTCTCTAACAGTTGGGAGAGGGTAGATCAAAATACCCTGATCAGCTAAAAGAGCAGTCCTACAGGGAAGAAATGCAGAGCAACTATGATCTAGAATCTGTACCAAGAAAGCTGAGGTTGAATTACTTGCACATCTCATCTAAATTAAATTTAGAGTACTTGAAGATAAAAGCTCAAGATTCCTGACCTGTGAGTGAGAAAGGCTGATAATTTCAAAGCTGATTCTTAACATCCAATTGAATTGCCTAAAGTTAGATGGTGTGAATATAGCACAGTCCCCTCTTAGCCAAAAAGCCACCAGCCTTGCTTCCTAAGGAATGCCAAGCATAGAAAAGGCTTTTTGTTATTTAATTCTATTTTTCTTGGCAAATACAATACTTTGCTTTGAAAAGTTGTTTCTTTGCCACTGCTGCATCATTACTTCCCACAGGCAAGCACAGGAGAGGAAAACTTTAGCAGGTGCCAAATACACTGGATTTTCTGCTTGGCACTGAAGATTACATCTCTCAGAGGGAAGCTGAGCTGAGTTCCCATTTAAAGCAAAATACAGTCGCTAACTATTTGTAAAGGGTGCATTCAGAGACCGAGAGAATGTCTAGGCAATTCTACTACTGAGGTATAGTGACAGCAATATTTTCTATAAAAAATAAAACATACTGTATTCCTTACAGTGTTATGGGTTTTAACTGTAGCAAAGTTATTATAGCTTGGGAACACTCAGAAAGAAATTAATTTAGTTCAATATTAAATCTTTCCTCTGTATTTAAGCTGCAAATGGAGTTAAAAGGCTAACTTTAATGTAATCTGCAATATCACAATTCCACATAAAACATGAAAGGAAAAATGTCTCATAGGTATTAAGGTACTGCAGAAAGCATTATCATTGGAAATATGCAGAAGACAGTAAATGTACCAAAAGATACTGACTGCTTGTTCTTGGCCTGTGAAAAATGCAAAGTAATTCAACTGAGTAGAACATGATTCAAGTAACTAACTTTTTTTTTTTTTTTTTTTTCTCCACTGTGGTCTAGACTAAGTTGCATTAGTTTGCACATTCCACAAGTTAACAGTGTGCATAAACACTCATCCTGGCTCGGCTAACTCATAGGATGGTCTAAAAAGGAATATCTTAAAAGACATGAAAACAGCTCATGCATTTGGTAGAGGAAAGGAGGATGGGAAATGGAGATCATTCTCTTGCAGTTTCTGTTGGTAAGTGATGCACAGCTGCCAAGTCCACACTTTGGCGACACCCACAGCATGACGTTCCCAAAAGTAGAAAGCCAGGAGAAGGGCTAGTTGGGCACAGGACTGTCACATTCTGAAACTCACATCTACAAGTGTTTCCCAAGTGAATTGCTGCTGACTATAAGAAAGTATCTCAAAGGGTGACAGTTCTATATAGGCCTCAATGCTGCAAAGTGTTCAATCCTCAAGCTAGTTTTACTGGTATTGACAAGTGACGGGCTTAGTGCAATGAAACATCTTATGTAACTAAGAAATATTTTCAGTTAGTCATAACTGACTTTAGGGTGTATTTCTCCAATCATTATAATTTTTGTGTATATGGAAAAGGTATTTTGTCAGGATGCACTTGTGAATTTTTTCACACATTCATCCATCCATCTATCTATTCATCCATCTACCCAAAAGACTTCAAAGTATGATGAATTCCTGACTTTTTTTCCATTTATTTTTTGCTTGCACTTTGGTGCATGACATTAATCAAAACAGGACACTACAATTTTTGGAGTTAGAAACATTATATAAAATTGTAGCAGCAGTCACAAGAAATAAGCTCAGATAAAGTGGTTACCAAAAAGATGACATTTAGTTAATACTTTATATTGCAATTTAATATTGCAATTGACTAAACAATGTTTTAAATATAGTATATTATCTTTCAACAATATAAAAAAGCAAACCTATTAAGAATTTCACCATATGTATATTAACTAATACTCTCCCCATTCAATGGCTTGGCATATCCACTTGTGTGCATCAAAGGAATACATCATTAACACTGTCAGAAGACATGGTTAATTATATATGAGTCAGAAGTGTGGCAGCTTTAATCATTAACACAACATTTGTTGTGGAACAAGGATACATACATAATATCAATAAGTGCATTCATTTGATAGTCTTAGGTATGAGTGTCATGTAATCTTACTTAACGGAAGTACCATCTTTTCTCGCTCAGAATCCCACTCATTTTATCAACAGCTCTGCCTCTTTTGATGCAATTTTAACAGATTTATGGTTTTACTCATCCAGCTGTCACAAATACAATGATGGGATTAATGCTATGTATCTATAAAGAAAAAAAAGATTTTCAAGACTTTTTGCAAGCGTATGTGATAATGAATAACTAAATAGTGTATAGTGAGAGAAATATCCCGATGCTCCTACAATAAGACAGGAATTTTAAGGAAATCATAGCTATGATTTCAGGTAAATCTGTTTTGAAAACTTACTCTGTTTCAACCATCATCTCAGTGAAACTGAGAATAAAACATTTTACACGCATATTTGTTTAAGAGAGTTTATGTGGTTATGCATTTTCTTCAGTTCAGTTCCATATATCTATGCCCATAGTTTAGGTTTGCTGTTAGTATTCAATAGTTTCGATACACTTGAAATCCTGTTAGGAGCTACTATACTGTTATTAAAAAAAAAAAAATAAAAAATATGTATGTGACATTCCACTAGGAGTTTAGTTAGCACTCAGGCAGTAGAGCTGCCTGTCTCCTCCCCTCCTCCCTCCACTGTCACCCTGCAAGAGTAACTCTCTTTTACTTCTGTTAACTACTAAGACCATTTCCAATATAAGAGAGAGACCCCCAGGTCAATGCACAGTATAGCTCGGAGAGTCCGACAATAGGGAGGACACTCATCCATCAGAACATGGATATGAACCAGTCTGCTACCACTCAGTTGAATGTCCACTCAGTTGAATGTTTCCTATTGGAGTTATTCCCATTTACATATGGTAAACTCCTCCAGAAAAGAAAATGACTTTCAGACCAGTTGGGGCACTTCCAGCAGTAACGGCACACTTGGATTTTCGTTCCTGCCCTACTTGGTTGTTAATGGTTTACGTGTGATGGCTCAGTGCCAAGCAGGAGATTAGCACAGGTCAGGGGACAGCCTGAAGATGGCAGGAGTGGAGGCAAATCTTCCCAAGTATAGAACTATATTCCCTCAACTAAGGGCTGCTTGAATTTAATGTCTGATCCTGGATCAATGTCACAGCTACTAAAAAATAGGTAAAAAAGAAGACAACACCATACATTCTTAATTTACTTAAATTACTTACGTATACTATCAGCTTTATAACCAAGTATCTCACTTTTTTCGTATTAATAGCAAAATTAAAACTTGCACTGGTAGCTCTGATGTAAGCAGCCATAAAAGTAACCTGGTTAGAAAGGAAAATTACTGACTAGAAGAAAATGTCTGCTGAAGTACTGACAGAGGACATGCCTGCCAGCCTGGAAGCTGTTAGCCTGGGAACTAGGCCTGTGAACCAGAAGCATCCCTGAGAAGCGCAGCTGGCATCTTTGAAGTACAGCTGGGTACACAGAAACCAGAGACATCCTGAGATACCATCGATAAGCGCAAAACCAATGAACAGTCATGGCAACTTATCATTTGAAAGTGTGAAAAATAGTCTGGAAAAAGGGAAAAATATCCTGAGAACATAACCATCAGTAACTGCCATTGGCTGCTCTAACTGCAAGAACAAGAAGACAGTCTATTTGCTATTATTGATTAAGTTTGCTTCGCTAGTTCTAAGCCTGTAGAAATCTAGAATATTATATATACTTGATTGCTGCTATTATTGGGTGCTGTTATTATTGATTGTTGTTTCTATTGATCTCTGCTATACTATTGATTGCTGATAATTTGTAATAGCTTGAGATATATGACTATGGTATGTCTATAGGTATACTTGTTAGTGGTGATTTTTGTGGTACCTGTGGCAACCTGTGATAAAGTAGAGATTTAAAGGACAAAGCCTCTGTGTCCTACAAACCCACTATTGCCATCTCTACACACCTGCAAGCCCCGTAACCCTTTAGGCAGTACCAAGCCCAGAGTGGAATGGTTATCCTCTTTCATTTTTTACCATGCTGCCAAAAAAAAAAAGATCAATTACTCACTGTCACAATAACAGTGATTCTGAGGTGATCAGATACAGCAGTGATGGGCTGCTATGACAGCCACAATAAATGAAACCTTCTGCCTTTCACCATCCTGAGGAATTAAATTTAACCCTTTCCACTTTTGCAGTTTGTGTAAGCCTCATCAATTTATCTTCATATTAGAACTAGAGGATGAGATACAGAAACAGTGCAACTGGAGCATTTAATGAAAATGTGGCTTTTATATATATGCCTGGTTGGGTCTGCTACTCCAGTGATTTTATGGTTGTAAGTTTCAAAGACTGAGTGTCAATGAATAGATGTGGGCTCCTCTGTAGCTATCTATTTTTAATTCCATCAGAGAGGCTTAAACATGTGATGGAAGAAATGTTAGTCAGAGGAAAGCAGATGGGATAACTAATTTTTCTTTCACAGTGTTTACACATTGCTGAAATTTTGTTAACTCTCACAGCAGAAAAACAAGAATACCCTGCTCATGTATAGCAATACTCAACAGCAGGCTTTAGAGAGGAAATTGCTTAGTTTTGATCTGGTTTTATTACTAGATAGCCTGGCAATAGTATATACCAGCAAAGGCTTATATCAGAAGCCAGTGCCAGCAGCCCCCAAGCTTCAGGTGCTTCCCAGCTCTGCAGGCCAACTACACTTCTTCAGGGTGGTCACCTGAAGCTTCCTGCTCTCTGGCTGTATGTATGAGTTGCATACAGAACAAAAAGTACATTTTATGACTTATTCCTTATAAGCATGGACAAAGAGTAAGAGTCAAGAAGCCCAGCCCAGACTGTACCAACCAGACACAGTAACTAAATAAAATACACCAAGAATTTTTTGGGGGGAAAAAAAGTATTTTTAAGCAAACTGGAACCATTTAAAATCTATAGTGCAAAAAGCAGAGTCTGTGAGCATGTCTATGCTGTGCAACAGAAGACCCTTGCATTCATCCTGAATGGCCTAATTCCAGAATGGGAAGCAGCAGAGCTGTACCAGTGGGTCATGATGCATATGAAGAAAGAGTGCTCAGTATCCCAGCAACAACAACAAAATAGCACCCTGCTTTTGGATACAAAGCAGGAGTTTTTACGTTGCATTGCTCTGCTGAGGTGTTAGGTCCCTTGTGACTGCAGTGAGCTGTATAAACTCATGGGGGTCCAAAAAAGAAGATGAAATGGTTTACACCTCATATTAGTTGTTTCTAAGATCTCTGGTGACTCAATTGACTCTTAACTTTCAAAACCAAAAAAAAGACAAAAACTTGTGTTTAAAAAATTGTAGGCATAGATTCCTAAGTAAAGCTTATAAAAAAAATATGTCAGTAGCGCAAACACAATACATGAAGTCCTTAGATTTTAAACATTTGCTTTATCAAGTTTCCACCATTGCTTCTTGGGGTGTATATCATATACTATATTAGAAAATATACTACAACTTATGTTATAATTGAGATTATTAGTATAAATACTATTGACTGACCAAAGTAGAAATCAAATGCAATGGTGGTTTTCACCTATATGTGTAGGCTCGTATTTATTTTTATGTACTGGATTCAGTTTTAACCATTTTAATAACAATTCGATTTTAATAATTTCAATAGCAATAGCATTACCTGTCACAAATTAATTTTCTGTTTTCACATATTGCTCTAGATAAGAAATAATCCCTACAGCTGTCAGAAGAAGAATAAAAAAATCTATTGCTCTGAATCAGTTCTTCTGAACTTTAAGTCATACGGAATGTGAATAAATCCTTGCATGCTGTGTAGAATAAAATCCTGTCACACATGTGAGAAAGCTGTTCCAAACGTGCTCAATTCAAAATGCAGGTAAAATTATCAAGCCAAAAACTTCCAAGTATGTGATTTGAGTACTTGAACTTCAGTAAAGAGGAAGATGCAGACTGCAGCTTCTGAAAAACATGTTTACTTATCAAGATCTCCCTTTAAGGTTTCCAGAATTTTCCTTCTGAAATTACTGGATGCACACTGAGAAACCAAAAGAACAACCTGACGTAACACATTTATCTGTTGTATCAAGAGAAATGCAAAATAAATGGAAAAAACATGAATGAAGCTCACTCATTTTTCACATTCAAGATCAGCAGGAGCAAGTTCACCAATTCTGGAGAAGTGAAACAAGAAACTGTTGGTAGCTTCAGGAATATTATGAATGAACTATTATCAGAGCTCATTCTTCAGATTTTTATCTATTTCCAATAATATAAGAGACAGACAAATTGCGATTTTTATTTCTTGATAAGCATCTTTTAAGATTACTATTGTAATGTGTTCTGAAACCTGATTTCCAGCTTTAAGTCAGCATAAATCACAAGCGATGTTCTCAAAATCTTTCAGTGGATGGGGATCGGGGATCATTTTAATGGAATTTCAGGTAAAAAATACTTAACCTCTCTCCAAAATTTCTGAAATGTCTGGGCAACTAAAAGAAGAACCCTTAGCATTTTAAGCCATCACAATTGCATATTTTTGCTCAACACGTTATTGCAACCAAATGGAAGTAGAATAGATGTATTCAATGCTGCTATTCCATAAACGCAAATGAAAACCTGTAAACAAATACCTTCCAAATGGTTGATTTTGTAGCCATGTAGTTCTTGAGGTTTATTTAATGGACAGTTATTGTCAGAACAATAGCGCTACTGCCAGCTCACCTCTTTTTTTTTAAGAGAGAGATGAGCCTGTCATCCCAACAACTGTAACTAATATATATACTTCTGTGGAGTTAACAATACACTATGATTTTTAGACCTCCAAAACTTTCAAAGCTGTCAGCATAAAGTGATAAAAAAAGCCCCATGTTTTATTTGGACCTGATACTTTTCCAAACACATGAGGATACTGTGCTGTACTTGGTACTCCAGCATTCTGAAACCACATTTAGGAGAAAGTGCTGATTTAAAACAACAAAATCACTTTCTTACAAGTGATCTTGGACTGAAAAAAAATACTCAGATATCCCTTTGTGATATCCACAAATTTGCATGTGTACTTTTTCATATCACTTTCCAACACTAGATGAAAGAACTTGCATGGAAAAACCTACTTATACTTTGAAAGCAAGATGGAGTGATGTCTAGATTTTAACATTTGTTGAATGGGAACGAAGTGTCACATCTTCACCTGCTCATGTTTGATTATGTTTTTGAATACTGCTCTTAAGACTTTTGTTATTCTTCATCTTCTGAACTACATGCTTCTGTCACTGCTGTCTAGTAGAATTTTACTTTTCCTAAATTACTGTTGAGTATTGAGCTTTTAGAGTACAAATTATAGTTCTAGAAAGACAGACATCCACTGCTGATAAATCCCAACTTTGAAACATGTAAAACGCCTGAAAAACCTGCAAGTTTGCAAACATTATTTGCAAGTACAATAAGCACTACATGTTTTATACAGTAATGTGTTGTTTTCTTCTTTTACACCTCTGTTCCAGCCTTCCCTTAATTTGGTGTGTCAAATTGTTACACTGTGCGCTCTTTGTAGCCACGACTACATTTCTACTCTGGCCAGAACAATGGGACCTCGCCCTTAATTTTCTAAGTGGTATCACCAATAGAGAACAGTGCATACACTAAACGACGCCCATAACATGTTAAAAACAGATGCAGTATTTTTGAAGAGTACAAATGCTATACGCCACAATTACTAATGTATAAAAATGTTCTTTTCAAATATTATAGTTAGTTCAAGGTCTTTACATGAGGTATAACCTTATAATAAAACCTTAAAAATGAAAGCTAGCAGGGATGGATTAAGAAGGATCCAGTGGATTAGTGATCTGTAAAATCATGAGGCAGAAGCAGAGCAGCAGGCAGCATTTCTGAACATGGCTGATTACTGCTGGCCAACTGCCCATTTTAGAAAGCTTCACTTCTGCATTTCTATAGGACTTGAAGAACTGCAAAGATGAACAATGAGTTTGGACAGGTACAAAAAGAGGAAGAGTCATTTGTGTAGGCATCCAGCTTGGAGATAAGAGTTTCTGCCACTGAAAATGAAATTGTATTGAACTGCAGCCTTTCCACAGCTAGGTTAAACCTGAAAATATATATGGAATGGTGTCATTTTCACTTCACAGCACAAAACAAAATGATTTTTATGAAAGAAAAAAAACCCAAAAAACATTGTGAGGGGCATGGGTTCTAAGAGTGTTTCTCTGTTTCTCAAGTACATTAAAAATACCCTCTACATTTCATATATATTATGCCTGTGCTATATCCATCATATTCAGTACCTTCTCTGGGCTCACATACAAAGCTCGGAAGAACTCAGAACAATCATCTAAACTCACAAATAATATAAACTAAAGATTGATTTCTACTCTATTTTATAAATTAAACCATCCAGAATTTCACCGCACCAGGTTTATCTACACAAATACAAAGCAATTATCAAAATGGCAATTTTATTTTGCTAAGATAGAAAACACATGTAGCTATGTCTTTATTTCATTGTGCATGTTTTTGTTTAAGTTCTCCTAACCCTTTTTCTCATTTCTAATCTACCAGCAGCTGCTGTTCTGTCATGTATCAGTCCACCTTTTCCTCAAACACTGCAAATCATTCTTCCCAGGAACAACTTAAACACCTGAGAATTCTCCCACTTAGATTCACAGGTCTTACGCACTGGCACTCCATGCGCTTCATATTGCCTTGTAACCTTTAAAAGTCATTTACCAATGGCCTGAAAGGAATTGTATTCTGCCCACTTCCCATTATGCTGTTCTTACTGCTTGTTGCCTTTCCTAAGGACTTGGTGTTAACTAACCCCACAATAAATTGTCTAACTCAACTTGCATGTGCTTCTGGGTTGAACACACTATGTGTCCAATATCTAGCACAGCACCATCAAATACTTGACTGGGGTCCATAGGAACACCCAAAACTCAAGCTAAGGGGAGTCAACATATAAATGTCACATGTCCTGTGACCACTACTCTCTGTCCCCTTCAAGCTTTAAGAATGGCACCTTTTTTGACAACATTATGATATAAGATGTTTGGGCATCTCAGCCACTTTTAAAAACCACATCAATTGCTATGGAGATTTTTTTTTAGAGCAGTAGTGGGAAACATACTTCAGACTAAAGGCTTTTTGACAGCTGGCAGTGTGATGAATAAGTCAGAAAGCATTCTTAGTATTTGTTCACAGCCTGTGTTTGATTTAGGGTTTTATATACATACACACATATAAATATAAATATATAAAAATAAAAAGAAAAGAGTGTTTCTGACATAATATTCATTGTGCTGATTTGAGGTTTTCTTATTTGAGTACGCTCACCAAAAAAAAAAAAAATATTGCATGTGTAGCAAGATGGTAGCCACTAATACCTCACTAAATAAACCCTCACACAAATCCCAGCTGTAAATATAGGTTAAGTCTTTATATTGTTAAAAGGGTATCTCCTTAAGTACATATTAGAATTCTGTGCGCATCTGCTTGACTAACATAAAACCCTGTCCATATGCTGTTACAAGAATTTTTAACAGAACAATTTTGATGTGGAATTAAGTCAAACAGACTTTAATAGCAGAACTATGGCATATAAGCCATTTTTAATTGAACAGTGCTACTGTCAGCCTACTTAACCCTCTTATGTTTAGAACAAAATAGCATAGATTTAGATTTGATATTTAATAACAATCTATTTCCCAGCCAACCTCCTTCTGTAACCATTTAAGTCTTTCAATTTCATCAGATTTCAAAGGGATAAGCTACTAACGAATGCAGTTTTATATACCTATTTCATTTAAACAAAGAAATAAGTAAGTAAATAGGAATATTGTTACAGGAATTCCCAAGGAAAATCTTTGTGTTTAGCTTCTAATCCATTTTTATTTTGGTATTAATGCAGATAGTATCAAAGCACCAAAATAAGAAACAAGCTGCATATTCAGTTCTCTTCCAGGTGTTCCAGTAAATCAGCCTTCAGCTGAAAAAATAAACACCAAATATTTCAGGTTGATGATTGATTTTGAATTTCGGTGTTTGACTACGAAATTTCTCCAATAGCAGTCTTCCTAAAGATTTCTTTAGACTTTCTAAAGTCTTACAACATGGAGCTGTGTGCAGCACTAAAAAAATAATTTAAAACTTGTATGAAAGCCTGCGAATACTGAAAACTATTCATATCAATTAAACTACTTGGAGTATGTACATATACCAGAGCAACCTGATCTAGTTGAAGATGTCCCTGCTCACTGCAGGGGAAGCTGGACCAGATGACCTTTAGAGGTCCCTTCCAACCCAAACCATTTTATGATTCTTTAATTTGTGTGGTTACACACCTTTACACTTCTATATACTGATATCTCATGCATTTCTTGTGAAAACTGCTTAAAGAAGAAATTCTCATGAATGGTTTTTTTGATAAAAGGGGAAAGATGACAAAAGCTACTTAAAAGTCTACTCTCTTCAAAATAAATGCTGGATTGGGGCCTTTACACCAATTTCTGAAAAACATAATGAAATGTAACAAAAAATCTCTCCACTAAAGATCCAACAGTTGATATTATGATTACTATTAAAAATTACTTGAAAAACAATTCTAGTATGAAAAACACACTTCATTTAAAAGGCATAGAGAAATCCACAGTGTGAAGCTTGACACCAGAATTTAAAAGTCAGAAATGGTTATTTTTATCTTGGTCACTGATAACAATTAACATTTTGGAATCAGAATGGAGTCAGTGCTAATGGTGAGGATATGCCAGGTGCAATATATTACACCTCCCTTCCCTAGAGTACTCTTGATATTAGAATTCTACAGAGGAGAGAAAAACAGAGAAAAAATAGTTGTCCCTGAAGTACATGTGTATGACTCAGAATGTGTGCAAGAGACACATCAGTGGAATGAGAAGGTGCTGTTTATACACAGTGCCTTTACACAGAAGAGATGCTTCAAGATTGTTTTCAATTATAACTATAAAAATAAATTGACTGTTATACTGTGAGAGCAAGAGTACAAATTTAGCTAATGATTTTGGTCCTCATTGTCCCCTCCACTTCCTCAAGCTGCAAATGAAGAATTTCCCTATGTCTTTCTGCTTAAATAGGTGTGCATTCATGTGAGTTTCTTCCCTCAGGAAAATGTAATAATAGTCCCTAATAATAAATGCGCAAGCATTCAGTGCAATTTGTATATTTTAACATACAAAGCCTTTTGTCTAATCACTCGATCTCTCAGTATCAGGTGTTTGACAAAATAGTTGGAAAGTTGTGGTGGTAACAGGACATTATAAGGCTGAGGCTATTTTCAGGACTCCATAACTCCATCTGCATTACTTTCCCCACAGTATTCCCCCTTGAGGAAGATGCATTACTCTTCCCTTGCTCCCGTTTCCATGTGGAAGATCCTTGATTTGCATGATTTGGAGAATGGGAGGAAATAATGGTATAAAGGTAGCTAATCCTATTTTTGCATTGTTGGCAGAATTCTTTCTCAGACTGAATGTTTTCTTTTGTTTCAGCAAGAGCGTAAGTTATTCTTTAAATACTAATTGATTTTCCATTCTATTAACTAGAAGATATAGGTAATTAGAAGTACTAGCAGGGGAAAAGTAGCAAGGGCCATAGCTGGCACACACAGAAAGCCTGCAATATTTATGTAGATGTTTGTGGATAATTATGTGCACCGGGGAGGAGCAAAAAAAGGACCATGTTCCTTCCTATTCAAAGCCAGATTAAGGTAATATTACAACCAGAGTAAGGTGGCACATTTAAAGTCTATTTGTGCTGCAATTCCAGGGCAGTCTACAACAGTGAAAACTCTCAGGGACTCCAAACTGGGCAGAATACTTTTCTTCTTTGACACGTTTGAGATGCTCTGAGCTCAATTGGTGCATTCAAATAGGCAATAAGTGCATGCAGTGTCAAATTTATTTGCATTTCCATTCATCATATGTAAGATTCGAGGTTGGCCAGAGCTTGCCAGCTCAAGTGGGTCTCCAGTTCTCTGGAGTCTCAGAATAATACTAAGGTTACTAGGGCGTTAGCTACCTAGTAGCCATGACAATATATGACGGAGGTAATCATTGTCATTAATTTTCCACGCCTGCTGCTTGCTTCCTTATTATTGTTGCCCTTTTTATTTTTGAAAACAAATTCCTAAGGCTGTGTTTTACTTGCTTCTATCTAGTGGATTTTCTTCGGCAAGAAAGAAACCAATTTTGTTCAAGAGCTATTCCAAAAGTGCCTCATTACAGCAAAGTCTTACGAACTCCAGCACCACACTCAACACAGGAAGTGGGTTTCAGGAACACATGAAAAAGCTTCCAAAAGGGATCACAAGGTTTTTTAATCTGTCCTTCCCTTTCTCTGCACCACAAGACCAGATAAAGTCCATTTTAAAGTGAAACGATTCATGTTCCAATTTCCTTATCAAATAAATACCTGACTGAAACCACAATGAGCTACTGACAATGATGGGGAGGGGGATACCATTGCAGAGGTCTTCTAGGGAAATTTAGGACATATATGGGTTAATAGAATCATTCATATCCTCTTAGTTATTACTTCTCACTTTCTGCAAACATTGTTATACTTTAAAGCCCTCTTTGTGATTATTAAAACTAAACCAAATTTTTCCTTAAAGAAGAGGCTGGCATCTGTATCCATCGGGGGACTCTCACAGCCAGAGCCCTAAACACATTTCTACATCGTGTTTAGCAGAGCGAACTTTCAGCAGATGACACACAAATTCACAATAGCAAAGCTGATATTTATACTGAGCACCAATTTCCTAAATTTAGCCTTAAGTACATGCTGTGCAGGAAAGAGGATGTGTTTGTGAGGGAAATTTTGAGATGCCTCATTTAAGAAATGTGTTAAAGAAGAATTTTTACCACTATTACAGTCTTTGATAAGTCCAATGACACACCTAGCACTCAGAAGTTTTTCTTGCAGTAAAACAAATACTGCAAGTGAAATAGAATTGATCACTGACTTAATGCATGCACTGCGAGTCCTATAGATTCCCCCTGCCCCAAACATTGTTTACTTGCTTGCTGAAGAAGCAGTGGAAGATACGTAACATATTACAATGGCGGATTTAACAGAACATTTTGCAGGCTACCTGACCAAGACGATAGATATGGAGCTTGGAGAGACAGTACTTAAAACATGTTTACACTGTTACTTAGAATTGCAAAGAGACATTTTGATAGAAGGTACATTGTAGAGAAGTCATTACCATAGTCCCTATGTGTTATTCAAGTAACACAACATCACTTGAATAACACAATGCTGAATATCTTTACACTTACAATATAAACATATTAACAGTATCTAAATATAGTTAGAAGAACCAGCTGTTCATCTGTATTGTGAATGGTATTAACTAAAGATTATATTATGCTCTAAAATCATCCTGTATCCTGCTGTATCTTTGTACACTGGCATCACTGAATTCGGTATTGCACCTTTAACCTCATTTAATATATTATTTTTAACATCCATTTATACCTACTGCTGTGAACATATGTGAGCAATGGCCTTCTACAACAAATGTTTAACAACAAAAGTGTAAAAGTGACTTTCAGAAGAACAACTGTATGCTGGCAATTGGAAATATGTGCTTAAGAAAGGCAACTTCTTCTAAGAGGAGGCAAGATGTGCAAACAACAGTGGAGCCAAGTTGTGGCTGCTTAATGCCTGTCTCCCTGCAGCTGGTACAGGGTTCCCTCTTCCCCATCTGTCTCAAAACAGATATATTCATTTGGGAGATATAAACTATAAATACAGACGACATCCCTCTCTAATAGGAAAAGAAGTGTAAGTTCTCATAGGTACACTGTTATAGTCCAGTCTTGATATCCAAGAATCCTAGTCCTTTTTTATATGTAGCCAGAGTCATTCCTGTAATATAAATAAATTTTAATTCTGGTAAATCTGAACAAGGTGGTTACAATGAAGGACAGAACATGATGGCCAAACTATGCCTACTAAAGTTAGTAATGACTACATTCTACCTAAGACCTTTTATGAACTAGTAGTACATACCTTTAGTTTGTTCACACTCTATCCACAAATAAAATAAAGAACGAGGAGGCAACTATTAATAAAAAACATTATTTGCTTTCATATGCTATTTTAATAAACACATGCACTTTTTCCTACTTATTATTTCCTTATTAGAACACGTGGAAGTAATAGGAAGGCCAATAGTGTATTAATGTTACAGAAACTGACACAGAGGAATCGTCAGGATTATTAGCCTAATATTTAACTATAATATAATAGTATCAAGATAAAAGAGATTATATAAATTCATGTCCGTCCTCCCATTGTCTTGTTAGTTAAGCTACAGCAACACCTACTTTCTACCACTTAGTTTTACCAACACATCAAAAATACAACTTCAGAATATGAAGAGATTTGGTGGCAGGAGTGGGGAGTATTATTGGGAAAGGAGGCTGTATCCAATGATTAAGAATCAAAAACATCCCGAATATAATTTCATATTGAGAGAAAATGGAATCACTGTAATGAAAAGTGAATGGCTGTTGTTTAGCATGAAAGCACTGCACTGTTGTAAATCAGGATTTACAAGAGGACCACTTCATCATGTAAGTCAAGTTAGTTCAGTAAAATTCTTATCACTTCATACATGGGCAAAGAAATACGTACCCCTCACCTTTCTCCTGAAATATAATTTGACCTACAACTTAACAGTCCAAATCTCTTAGAACTGCGACCTTATCACAGAATATTTTTGGGAAAAAAAAAAAGGGGCCAGATTATTATGCAAATGCATATATACTCCATGTATTAGTAGATTAGGACAGAATTTATTTTGCAAAAGAAAATAAAATCTGACTTTGTGCTTACCAATTACAAGTCTCCTTTAAAGCTTAAAGCCACTGGAGTGGACTAAATTATTCCAAAACCAATTGAAGAGAAATGCACAGAATGAACACATAGAATGAATTTTACAATAAGAATTTTCAGATTAAAAAATCAGTTGTTATTTTGACAATTAAAAAAATTGCTTGGATTAACTGAAAATTTCCCTGTGTCCCTGAAGTACCACCATAACCAATATCTACAATACCTTAGGCATAAAATTTATTCATGATTCTGAATAATGAATTATATTCTAAACATAGGTGTAACTGACTTTTAGCAGGCTAAGAAAGTATTAGAGTAATATTCTATTATTTAAACACTGAAAATGAGAATACAGGCCCTCCAGGCTTTTTACACGTGATCACAAGTATGTATACACATGCAGTAGAAATAGCTAAGTGTGGAGCATCTGTTTTTATTTGGGAAGAGAAGTTACTGAGTTTCTTTGTTCTCATTACACACAGACTACAAGAGAAAAAGATAGCATTTAGTTATAAAAAGCTTTTTCTTTTTCTTTTCTTTTTCTATGACTGCCAATTTCCAATTATTTTAATATAGCAGGCAGCATTCATGTTCTGGCTTGATAGTAAAATATATATTCAAGTTATGTTGCAAACTAGAAAAGTCTTAGCAGCTTGTCTTCTACTAGAAAACACTGATAAACATATAGGAATTAGATTTTATATGGGGAAGACCAACAAAAGAGTCATATTAATTATTAAGTCATATAATTAAAAATAACAAAATTATCGTATTAATTTCAGGCCTATAGGTCTGACTTAGGCAAGGAGTTTATTTCATTATTTTACAGAGAGATGCCTCAGAGAGTCTTTTCTTTTAATCTTTAGCCTCTAGGGAGATTTGACATTCAAAAAACCCCAACCAAACCCCCCAAACCTCAAACCCTACTGTTATAAGAATTAACGTAGAGTATAAAAGATATTAGAAGCTGTGTATCAGTGTAAAATAGCTGAAAAAACTTCAGGGCAAGTAAATTTATTATTCATTCACTATTATGAGCTATGTGCTCTTTCTAAATGTAAATTATGCTCTGCAATTATTTTTATGTTTTAAAGAGTATCATTCATAAAACCAATTAAAATGATGCTTTGATTAAAATAATCAAAATTCCTATACAACCTCCCAGAGGGCAGCTGCAATGGCATGATAAATTACACAAGTTTAGCAGTTCAAGATTCTATGTAGATTAGAAAGAGGTCATCAGCTTCAGAGAGCAGCAGAGTGCAAGACTGCCAAAGAGAAAATCAAAACAACTTGTTCATTGATTTTTGGGGTGGGGAGGAATACTAATGTTGCCTAACTGAGGCATGTAAGTTGGAAGCCAGACTGCCCCATGAGCACCCCGGCAGACAGTGGGCAGGTTGGATTTCTGCTGAGTCATTAAGAGTACACTTGCAGGAGGTGTAAGGAGCTGACATAAGAGTTTAGAGGTTCTGAAAGGGTAGATCTCATTTCCATATGCTGACCTTATGCACCTCTGCAGCTTACTTGACATCTCTGTGAGATCACTTAACTTATAAAACCCAGAAATTTTCAGGGAGAAAAAAACCCACCAAACTGTCATGAGGGTGATTTAAATCATCCAGTGAATGTCCTGGCAATGCAAGGGGGAGGGAGAACCTTCAGGCCACATCCTGGTAACAGAAGGAGAGAACAAGGGTCCATGACTGCCCCATGGATAGCAGGCAGCTGGTATATCAGGTTAGGGATCTGCGTAACAACAGTCTGAGGGCAGGTGAGTCCTAAGTTTGGTCTTGTGGAGGCGCATCTCTGTCTCCCTTTATCAGCAAAGCTGCCATGAACACCCTCTGTAAGTAGTGTAAATACCTTCCCCACTATCTCACTGAAACACTAGCAACATAAAACATTGAGTGAATCAAACCTAAACTCCATTGCCACCAAAACTGGAGAAGCTCATAGTTCTCTAGTATCTGTGTAAATCAAATTTACATCAACTTGGTACCTAATTTTCACAGACACAAAATATTCCTAATGAGCTCTGAAATTTTTCTTCTCAGTTCTAAAGATCTTGACAAACCAATGCTCATATTCTGCCTCCATTAACTCAGAGTAGCCCCTATTTTGGCTATATTTTTGTACTACTTTGCCAATGATAAATACATTTCAACTTATGATCTTGCAAGGTTCTCACTGTTATATCCTTGTTTCAGTAAATTCTTTTTTGTTTTTTATTTTTATTTTAACAATGGAAAGTTTCTTCGTAATTTCTATTACCCTGTGTGTCCAACTGGTGCAACACAAACTAGAAATTTACATAGCTTCTACTTTATAAGAAATATTAATTTGAAAGGTTCTACAGTAAAACTTCCTTTGAAATAATTCTGTCATTCTAAATGGACTGGAGGAAAACACAGGAAAATAGAGAGATCCAAGAGAGTGGCTATCATCTAAGCAGACTTCTTTTTTTCTTATCTATGTATCTACCTACTTTCTACCTATCCTTGTGCCTGTTTGCAACAGTTAGGTCCTATCCTCACACAGGGATAGTTTTGAGAAAATTACGGTTCAAGATCTTTAGTTCAGGGAGTTCACAGTTTTTGCCATCCTAATACTTGCAAGGTTTATAATTTCTCAGATGTTGCAGGAAAAAAACATGAAAACTCCACACAGGGTTAAGTACTTATAGGAGAGGTTCTCTTAAGGGTACAAAACTATAGGTTTACTCATGACAGGGTCCACATTTCTGAGCTGTACTTTATGTCATCTTACTGCTTCTGCAGTAGGCATAAGTGTAAACACAGCTCTTACCACTCCGTTACCATGAACCATTTGTTCCTCTGGAAGAATGAAAAAGTGAATTAACTAAATTCTACTGCAGTTTTTCATTGGAACTACTACCAGTTCTCTGAGGGAGCATGAGGCATTTTACAGCTGCTCCTGAGTTTCAGCTTTGGCTCAATCTGGCATGACTCCTCCAGAACTACAGCTTTGGTGAGGGTAATATACTTGAAACTTTTCTTAGGTAATGCTGAAAGGTCTACAAATTAAAAAATCCAACTTTATTAGCCATGGTCAGTGTGATTTTTTTAAAAGTCATATTTGATCAAATGAATGTACTTGGCAAAGACACAGTCATTTAAAGCACAGGAATATGTTTGCTCTTGTATATTCCAATAGCGGAAATTACCTCTCAGAGTCAACCAACAGTACCTAAAAGAAGTGTGTACAAAATGCATTATCAAAATCAATGCGAATGCTCTGTATAGTCCCATTCCCCCCCACCCCCTTCTTTTTTTTTGAGTAATAATGCAAAATAAGACTGTTTTGTTCATTTTGAAGCAGAAAACAGCCCTCTGTTATTTCATATCGCAGGGACATTTCCCATCAAAAAGTAATTTGTTCTTCACAAGGCTCAAAAAAAGCGTCCAAATACCAAACAAAAAACCCACCACAATTACAGTGAATTAGGTTCTCTTTTGCTTTTTGGACCCTTTGTGAAGCTCACACCCAGCACACAGGTGCATCAGTTGGCAGTAGCACAGCTGGAGTCCTGCCAGAACATGTTCTTTCCCTAATTTAGGGACGATATCCAGCTGATAGAAGTTAACAGCTCTAACATGCACCAAGATACAAGAAAAAGCACAGTCATAATCATTCTCCTAATATTCTCTAATTGCAGTGCACTGACAAAATGAAATTAATTTCAGCAAAGAGCAGAACCTACTGCTTCATAAATTAAGTACCTTTGTCTTTTTCTTTTCTTTTAATTTTTACACAGAAGCAATTTGTGAAGAGTGAAAACCATTCTCCCCATAGTGAGCTCTATAATATTAAAATTGCCACAGGTATTTTAAACTGTTTGTTCATTTGATGAAAAGTACATTTTTTTACAGGTGTTCTGCAAAAACAAAGAAGAGCTATAATTACTAGAAACGGTTTGTTTAACCTACAGTATGGTAATTGCCAGACAGTTTTGGTTAGCTGTGCTGTACTGGATCACTGGAGAAAGTGCCAATAGAGGGCAGCCTCGGGTTCCCCTCCCTATGTAAGTCTAGATGCCAACATGCGTGTCCCAGAAGTTCTGGAGGCTGAAAAAAAGGTTTTCTGCTGGTATGTAGCAAAACTCATTTTAACTTCTTAAAATACAATAAAAGCCTTCTAGTATATATTTTTGCATTCTGTGGAAAAAAACCCCGATCCCTTTCAAATTGAGAAATATAGTTGTTTCTGAGGAAGTGAAAACTGTTCAGCTATACGCTTATAGTTTGCAGCTTCAGTCTTGCAGTTTTCGCTAGAAAGTACAGCTGAACTTTGGTGAAAAAAAACACTTTCATTAATAACTTGAATCTAACCCTGTCAAAATTTCAAGACCCCTCCCTAACCAATTTTAGTATCTAGAATCCCAATGCAATGAAGATGCACAGTATGGTTTGAGCAAGTTTGTAATATATGCGCAGGAGTAGATTGTGCTTTTGAAAGGCCTTGAGTACTTTTAATAATGCATAATTAACCTTTTTAATTATTACAAATTTCCTTAAATTAATACCTTAAAGTCTGAATAAAATATCACTGGCAGTTAAGTAAGTCCTGCAGTAGTACCTGAATACAGTAAATTCCATGTGAATATATTTACAATAAATTCCATGTGACTATATTACAAAAGGAGGGGTAAATTAGGATTTCATAATAGCAGTATTCCTAAAATCTATCTGAGGCTGGTTCTACTATATGAACACACACCATTATCTTGATATTCATTTTAGCTACCTAGATAATTTAGCTACATTTTTTTTAATTACAGCTTAACCCAATCATGTAATAGAAAACATATTTATATTATTTATAATTAAACAGTGGCATTCCAAAGACATTAGGAAAAATGTTGTTTCTCATATGTAACAGCTACATCATACACATGTTAAATTTCAGGTGAAGTTCAGTGCAAAGATCCAATGCGACTTTTGCTATAATTTTCTTCATGATATTTGGTAACTCTTCAACACTGCATTACTTTCAAATTACTCAACTAAAGTACATTTGTCTGAACCATATGTCTAACCTTTTCAGCTATTTGAGGGTTGTTGGGTATGGTAATCTCCATCAGTTTAGTCAACTTAAAAATCCCCACTGATCCCTTCACATAAAAGGTTTAAAGACTTGGAGCTTAGGATCCTCCTCACTGTTAGCAGCAGAAGCTCATTCAAAGCATTCTTTTACTCTAGATGAAGCTAATCCCTTGTCAGAAAGTAAACAAGGAGTTTTGCATTTCATACAATAAAACAAACAGGCACAGAACAACACCAAAACAAAATTATGAATGGCAATCCCAGAGGGCTTCACTGAGATTTCAGTTGAATACATAAGGACTCTAAAAACACAGAACTGGCCTAGACACACAAAGCAGCATGACACAAATACAGGGCAATGCTTAAATGATGGGTCACAACTGTCTTGAATACACACATGTAGTGATGAAAACCAAGAATAAGGTGTGCATAATCAGATCTTCATAATAAAAGCACCATTTGTATTGCACAAACATGTGCATGGGAAACCATCAGTTCCCTCAGGGATCACACTGGATATAATATATGTCATTTCCTGGACTTGAAATTCCTTGTTTCCTAAACTCCTGGTCTACCAGCCAAAACTAACCTTTGTCTGTTGGTGCTTATTCATGTAATTGCACAACAGCGTGGCTACTTCTGGGAATTCAAATAAGCTGTCCTGAGCACTACCATGCTCTCTAATTTTGTAACATTAACAAGAACAAAAAAAAAAAAGAAAAGAAAATCAAGCCCCACCCCACTCCCCCCCCTGAAAAATTCCTTGATGTCTACTCAGCTTTTACAGGATATTTTTTTAGCTTGTGCTATCAAAGGAACTGTTTATTCCATACATGTACCATGGCTGCAGCCTTCTACCCCTGTAACACTGGACCCATCCAGACACTAAAATCTCACTTCTCTCCCCAATGCAATCAAGACCTGGGGCACCATTTACTTAACCTTAAACCAGCCAAATCTCACACTTGACCAACAGGTGAGAGCACTTAAATTAGTGATTTCTAACTGTTGAAAGGCACTTAAAAACCTTAGTTCTTCTTGGACTCGGTCAATCAGACCAATTTGAAGAAAGAAAGTGGTATGAGTTATTGATTTGTACTTAAGCACTGGCAAGAAAAAAATATCAAACTACTTAAGCCATTGCAAAGCAGAGTGAAAAGCCAGGCCATGAGCATCAGTTGAGAATGGAAAAGTGTTTGCGCACCCTGCAAATGACAAACATGGCACAGTGCTCCCAGAAAGAGTGAACACAGAGGACTCGATCTTTTCTTCAAGTACTCAAATGCCCTTCCTGGGCAAAGGGAATAGACAGTTAACAAACCACCTGGAAACTGATTGCACATGAGGAAAGAAAAGATGTTCAGCCTTGTTCTTTAAAGCACCTCTTTTTGAGTCAAACCACTTCTCTTCAGTGCTGGGAACTCTTGCATCTACAGCATTGCAGCATGAACTACGTAGGTGTTATTCAATGAGCAGCAACATATGGAAGATACTGAGTAATTTATTTTCTTGAGAAATCTGAGAGAAAAAATACTTGCAGTTCAGGCTACATAAGATTTATGTCAATATGCAAAGAGTACTTTAATGATACTATCTGAATTTTAAAAAGGAATTTTACTTTTATTGTTCAAATCCTTTTGCTTTAATTTTTCTTGATTAGAAGATACTTTAATTGCTTTAGCTTTGGTATTTTATTAAAGAAACAAAAAACCCTATGATCCCCAAGGATTAAAAATACCTAATTTTATCCTGTTTATCTAATGTTTATTCTTTTGTGAAGGTTAATTTCATTCTTTACCAGACGCTTTTTTTTCGTACTTGTTCAAGATCTCATGCTTAGCTCTGCCTTACATTTAATAGCCAGAATTTTTATTTTTTTAATGAATTATTTTGTACACTGAGAATGAGTTTAACTTGGATAGGCTTTCTGTAAATTATGTGAAGTCAGTTAGATAAATATATCGGGTTTATTTAGAATATTCTGTGCTTTTCAAAAGCATTATTGCTAAAAATGGATACTTTTAACAGCTTCTTCACACACTAGACTTATTCCTTTCACATTTTTATGGGTGCCAACCTTCAAAGTCTCTGACCTTGCAAATTACTAGATAATTTTAAGCACAAAGAATCTCATCAGCTTCAGAAGGTCATCACATTCAAGTAAGTTAAGGATGTCTAATACACTTTGGTGAACCTAAAGCTTTAATCTTTATAATTCACTAACAAAACAGTGGCTTACTTTGTCCAATCAAAAATATGTGTGATTAATATATAATAAATGTGACTTCAGTATATTATCAATTACCCTGAAAAACATTTCAGCATTCTTTACACAGCTGTTTTAGGATTCAAAAGCACTAATACAAGCCTCATGGAAATATAGCTAACATATAATTATCTTCTCCTAGTATTGCTTTTTTTTTTTTTTCTACTTTTCCCTTGTCTTTATACATATTTCAGTCCTCTTCATTAGCATATTCATATCAAATAAAACACTAAATGATAAAACTAGATTGCTAAAGCCATAAGGAATGCTCAAGTTAAATTAAGCAGCAGCAGGTTAGTAAATTGCTTTACAGCTATATTTCTTTTCTTAGTCACAGCTGCAGCTGCTTGTAGAGGTGGTTGGGTAGTACAGGCACTTCTACTAAGAGATACATCTCAGAGTAAGCGACTCTTACAGACCCCGTGGACCATCAAGAAGCTGTGTCTAGATTAAATAATACCTTTTTTTTTTTTTAATCTCCCTGCATACAGGAAGTCAGTTAACTCTCTTCTGATGTCTTTGGTAGCATATAGTTTTAGCTCTGGCTATCATTGCAGAGGATTTATTTCCCTCAAAAATGAATACTACCTGCAGATGCTTTTATTGTAAAGCTAGCTCCAAGAAAGCTTTCCAGGCCTCATCAACAGAGTACTGTGAATTGGTAGAGTGTGTTACGCAGATTTCAGAGAGCTTTGCCAGATCTAAGCCTTCTGGTAGTAGCAACCACTATTACTTCCTTCTAAATGGCACAAAAAGTCACCACGTTACAATTGAAAATAAATTAGCATAGGCATCCTGATCTGAAGTACAATGATATCATTTAAAAAAAAAAATAAAAAAAAAGGCCAAACAAGGTAACAGAAAGTGGCCCTAATTCAGGGAAGCAACCCTATTTACTGGATGTTCCTTTGACACCTATAAACCTGCAGGCTTTCAGACACAGCTGATAGCAGTTTTACCAATAGGAAAAAATAAAATAAAAAAAACCCATTGTTGAAGTTCTGGTATGGTACAAAAGGCTCAAATCAGATGTAGAAAGGAAAGGTGCTCCTGGTGGCTTACAAAGTGAAAGTTTCTGATCTTTTGTTTTCCTCAGAAGGCAGTGATACATGCCAAAAGCCAACTTCTACTATCTGTGAGCAGCTGAACACTGGTGCTTCAGCTAAGAAAGAAGTCTTGATTCACTGGCATTATGAAAATCCATCTTTGATCAGCAATGAGAAGCACTTCTGTACATGCTAGGGTGGTTTTTCTGAAGCAGTCAAGCCAGAGAGAGGATGTGAAGACCAGAAAAATAGAGATGGGCAAAAATGAAAAAGCCTAGCTGAGTGATTACGAACTACCTTGTATGATACAAAATACAGAAACATATTTTCCTAATAGAAAGAAATACTTATATACTTTAACAGTATTTCATATAGTAGCCTCTTGGGTTTCATGTTGTATTCTGTACTGTGAAGTCTGCTAGACCTGGCAGCAGTGTTCTAACATGCTTTTCTCCTCTTTCATAATTACCTATTCCCTTGACAGCCAGTCCATGGGTTAGAATTTATGTGTATTTTAATTGGTGGTGAAATTTGATCTGGCATCTAAGTTACAAGCAGAGACCCCTATGATATATTTAATGTTTTTCTCCATGTCCTGTCTTTCATCTCAGTGGCCAGTGTGGCCCAGACCATGACACACCATAACCTGTTTTTTCTCCTCTCCTCCTAGACATCATCTTCAAGATACTTTTGCCCATTGCAGTAGATACCCCTGATTATTTGAAATGTTAAGAGTTTCAGAATCAAACTGGGGGAGACTGAATTGAATTTAGACCAAACAAAATAAAACTTGAATCTAGCAGCAATGCTGGGTGAATGAATGGGTCAGTTCACTTCAATGAAACACCTTGATTTTAAAAGTTATACACCAAGGTGTTTTAATACAGGCATATAGACTCAGAACTAGGAAGCCCAGTAATATTTTTATTACAGAAGCAGATGTGTTTGTTACATCATGGAAGACTTATTTGCTGTATTGGTAATATCAATTGTGAAAATGATAGAACAAGTTGAGGACAAGAAGAGAAGTGTGAATATGAAATAAAAGGTATTAGCTTATTTACAAATTATTTATATGTTTTGCAATAAGCAAAGATTAAAAACAAAACTAAGTACAATGCGCATTTTAATAGTAATATATCTTGAGAAGATGAAGTAAGAGATTTGTGTTGTAAAATGTGTAAGTTCTTTGATGTTCTGATTTTGTAACCTTGGCGTTCTTTTCCTTAATACAATAAATACTGATTTGTGATCCATGCACAGAGCATCACAAGACTGAGATTTAATTATTCCTGCATGTGAAGAGGATTTATTTACAGGATTTGCCTCTGGACATGTTAAAAACTACTGATAGCTTTGATGTGGTTTCCTCAGAACAAGGAGAGAAGCATTCAGATCTCAAAAAAGTTAAATGGAATCCAGTAGTACCTGTAGGTATATTACAGATATATAATTGCTAGTTTTCTTGCCAATATTATACTGCAGTAACTAAACCATGTTGTATAAAGCTGTAAGGACTAATTAAGCCTGTACTACTTTTAATTTGATAAGATCAGTACAAATAGAAACGTTTCAAGATCAAATTATACAGTCTTTTGCATAAATGTTATAATGGATTATTTAGGTAATGTACAATGGAAAGTTAAGCAATCTAGAAGAAAAAGACTAGATTAATTTAAAAGTAAAATTCAGGAATAGTAGACTATTTCTCACAGTTGCTTGAGGGAAAGAAGGAAGAAAGATGAAGTAATCAGGAATTGTATTTGGGGATCGAGGCAGTTGTGGAAGACAGGTGAGACACAATAAAAACTGTTGCTTATGAGCATTCATTGTATACAAGCATAGCAAAACATAAGCTATAGCTGGTTTGATACCTCAGACATTTATTTTGATTGATAAACCCACTCTTGAACTAACCTAATTAAAGCAGTCATTGACCAGGTGCTGCTCTCTTTGGTGGGACAGAATGCCTGGTTACAAAATGCCTAGTTCTTCTCTCCCTCCTCTTGAAAGGGAGTTCAAAATATTTTGTTTTGTTAGTACTACACCACCTACATGTTGTTCTTCATTAGCTTCTTCATGCACATGCACAGCACACGATAGGACTTATCAGAACATGTATTTTTATCAACACAATGAAGTCATCCTAGTTTTAGTTCACCTAATGCTGGTTTTGTATCAAAAGTGGTTTTGTTTCAACAAGCTCATAATAACCCCTAAATATCCTACATAGCAGTAAAAAGATTCGCCCCCAGCTGGATCAGCAAGAAAATATCTGTGAATTAGACCATACATACTAAAGTATGGGTCTGTGCACATCTGTAGCAAAACTTCGGCAATGTTGTAGCTAGTTACGGCAGTGTTTTTAGCTGGGGTGTGAGAAGGAGGGTGAATGTGTACGTACCAGCTAGTCCCATATTTTCCTGCTTCTTCAAAAGATAGTAATAAAATTTGATCCATGCTTATTTAAGTCTCAATCCTGCTATTTGCTATGCATGGGCTCACTACTGAATTCACGCACAATAAATTCAGAATCAGAATTATAATATGTAATTTTTCATTTCTAATCCTGTTATTTCTAGTTATCTATGGTAATTACATTTCTGTTAGCCACTTAGTATTAGACATGCTTTTAATTTAATTGGACACTGCCAACTCCCTTGGGCCTACAATGGACTTTGAATTCAATTCCTATGGTAGCAAAGCAATTGGATTTATTCAGTAATTCTACCATTTAAAACAATCACCCACCTTAATTATCATAAACTTACAAGGCATGATCTGCATACGTGAGATGCCAAGGAAGCATCCCTTAATCTACTCAGCTGTTTGATTATATACATGTACAAGAAGGTGATGCTCACAGACATCCTGTTCATATGCTGAAAACTACAAACAAAAATTGAAAAGCAGTTCATCATATTTCAAAATCTGATACACTTTTCTTACAGATTTTTTTAAATGAAAAATTTTTTAATTACAAGATATAGATCTAAATTTTATCTAAATATAATCATATAAAGAAAAAAACCTATTTCTATTGAAATTTCTCTTTTTCAGTTTGTTTTAAAACTAATTATGGGTTAAAACACGGCAATGAAAGTTTGGAGTCAAACAGTAAATGTATAGGCAGTCTTCTCCAATAGGTAGCTCTGAAAACCGAAGCATTCTCTCTTTATATGCAAAATATTCAGTCTGGCTTTACCCATTTGAAATCAAATTTCCTCTCACTTTGTTACCGTCTTTTTAAATAATTATTAAGTATTACTCCATGATGCCAGATTATCCCACATCATTGTGCCTCACTGTTTTTCTAAATTTGGATGCCTATACTGTCTCTCTAATGTACCTTAGAATTGACTGTCCCCTAGATATTTGTCTCTTTTATTGCATTTCTAAAGCTCAGGCTCTAGAGGTTAGTGTATTTTTCCCAGCATCTAGTGATACTGAGAGCAATATGATAACGTTTTTTTGATAAGTCTTCATGTGCTTCATCCTCAAAATTATCAAAAATGTATCTTCTTTCCAGAAAGTTGGAGTGACTTTAAAAAATAGGACCACTGCAGTTTTCTATGGTGGGGTTTTGCCATTCTGTCTCATGTCTCCAGAAAAGTCTATACGGAGAAGCATTTTACTTCAGAATTTTTCCTCTGTGCTGTTCTACAAGGAAAGTGCCTTTTCTATGACTACCTAAGAAGTCAGAAATAAATTTAAGGTTCCTTAGTAGCATCTCCTAAGGAATCTGTCACAGCACAAGGTGGCCAAGGGCAGTCCCTTTAGATGTGATTAGTTTCACCAGAAACTTGAAAAGGAAAAAGTAAGGTTATCAGTTTTAAATGTGACACAGAACGAGGATCACATTTTTAAAAAATTGTTTTATAGACTTAAAGGACTGATAGCGTCCTTTGGACAGTCTTAATTACACTGGATTATTTATACCCCTGACTTTACAAGCAGTCCTTTAATAATAAACAGAACTAGTATTGTAATGGGCCATATGATATTTCAGTTTCAGGGTGTACATTGCTGTTATCCTGCTTAAATAGTAGTTGACCTATAATACAAAATGCTACTTAAAAAACAAAACCAAAAAACACTTCAGATGATATACAAACTCAGTACAAACTTGTCTTTAAAAAACTATGTTGCTATGAAGACAGTAATGAAGTAAAATTGTTCTCTTAAAGATTAATTACTGTGGAGTAAACCTTGTTTGTTCTGTTCATTCCATATTGTATTATTATTCTCGGCAGCTTTGTGGCATGTGCTGAATTATGTCAAAAAATATGCTTAGCAGTGTGCTTTCAAACTTTCCATGTAAATATTGGAGAGCTTTTTACTGCTTAAATCAAAGCACCCATTTACACAGTCTAAAATATAAGAACAATCTACTGCAAAAAAAGGTTTATTGTATTTCATGTTTGATTAATGTTGTATTTTTTTAAAAATGGTATTATTTTTAGTCAGGCATATTAGGCCATGACTAAGACATATTTTCTGTGTGCAATTATAAGCATATACTTTATGAAGAAAAAAAAGTTCCTTAATTCTACAGTTAAATATATTTTGAAAACTCATGTGAATAACGAAAATATGGTATGCAAAGATAAAATATGCACAAGTCAGTTACAGAGAGAGAAGAAAAAAGGAAAAAATACGGTCTTTTGGGGTTGCTCAACTAATTCCCAACAATGCTGAAAATGAAGTGCAGGTCATAGCTGTTTCTTTATTGCTGTGGCTTAGCTCTTTGGCAATGAACAGGAAGTTTTTTATCCTTCCTATCTTTATAATCCTGTTGTAGTGAAATAAGTCTCTAGATTGAATCGCTGACACATTTCTATTAAATATGAAGTTGGACCAAATAAAACTCAACAGTGTTTCTCTAGTGTTTCTCTAGCCTATTTCTCAAAATCTTTAGTAGAAGTATGTAATTTTTATGTATGATTACGATCTGGTAATAGTTGCATTTACAGTTAATAACTACACCTCTGCTCACCAGCTCACCTTGGCTTAAGGAAAAAAAATAAACTTTTCTTCTGTCTAGTTACATTTGAAAATATTTTGTTCCAAATACATGAAAGAAAAAAAGAATTATGGGGGGCTCCAGTTTTTTTTCTGTTTTGTTTCTCTTTCTGGATGAAGCATTAAATTGTTAATGTCTTCACTTATATTCTAATAATGATGCTTCTGGAAAGTGTCTGACTGCAAAAGTATTGCTCAACCCACAGACCAGTGTCAAGCATTTTTGTGTCCTTCACAAAGGAATCACACCATACACCAAACAACGAAGTGCTGCTGCCATTTCTCTAGCAGAAATGTTTGTAAAAGTATAGCACATTTAGCTATTATTATCTAGTGTATTCTGAAAGAGACCAAATAGTCTTCTTTCTGTACAGGAATAATGCAAAATATTTTGAGACATTACAATTTCTTTGAAAAATCATAATTTTAAATACAGTTTCAATAAAGCTATGATTCTGATATAGATCTTAGGGGAAAAAAATGAATGCCTTTGATAAAAGGCAGTATATAAATAGTATACAAACTTTAATTCTTTGAAAAATATATAAAAATGTATTCTTATAATATTTAATATAAAGAAAATCTGTGGAAATTATATTCCTTAGCATTTTAACATCCCATAATATAGTAACAGGGAAGCTAAATCAAATGTAGCTTTGTTAGCTTGATGTCTTACCTATTTGGTCTTTTTGAGTTAAAATAGCACTATTAAACACATATAAAAAGAGCCTATTTTGCATCTCTTAGAGAACCACTTAAATCAGTTGCAGTTTTCCATCTAGAAAGATTACAGACAGGGTAATTAATCTGACAGTCCAAAAAATGCACCAAGGCAAGGGCAAATAATAAGGATCATTTCTAATACCTCCAACCAAGTATATGTTTAGTGTTGTAGGAATATTGGAAATAGATGTTCTGCATGATTATAGGGAAAGTTAGAACCATTATTTGTTTTTAATATCATATATTTAGTATTGTTAATTTCCAACAACTGTAAATACCAAGACAATTGAAATCTTTAAAAGGACATATATAATAGAAATGAATTAACAGAATGATATATTTGTGCACCTTTGCAGCTACGATCTATGTCAGCCAAGGTACCTCATACATCTTATAATTTAGATTACAATAATGCCACCAAATTCCAGCATCTCTAAGACCAACAGAGTTAACCCTTAAAGGTTTATAATTTTAAAATAGAAAGATAATCACACCAGAATGTAGCATTTATTTTCATAAAAAGCATAAAGATACTAAATACTTTAATGTATATTCAATAAAAATCCAATAACGAATAATTCATAGGCTACTAAATCACAGAATATATTGGTATAGTTTCATATAAATTTTTATATTAAAATATTCAGAAGCAGTTGTAAGGAAATAATTTATATTATATATTTCCATCAGCTTTCCTATAGAGCACCATTTTTTTTATAATATGTCACACAGTAAGCAAGCTTCACAAGAGTGGCAAAGCTTTGGTGGCTCAAAGTCTTTGAAAACACTGACAATCTGGACAAGACATGCCAGCCTTTATCATTAATCCTTCTTTTGAGAGATGGAAGAGGTCGGCTCACAAGTTGTTTATTCTGAGTACTTGCAACAGAGTTACACTTACATTGTGGGTGGTAAAACTCTCATTATTATTACCACAGCAGGACTTTGAATGGAAATGTTCTTTCTACCTCACAAAGCGCAAGAATGTCAGAAATTGTTAGGCTGTGAAGGAAGCTAAAATTCCTTAAAGTATTTTACCCTTCCATCTCTTAAAATATATATGCAAAATTTTAGCTTTTCTTAAGGAAATCAGCACATAGGGGAGTCAGAGGCAAGAAAAGAGAAGAGGGAGAGTAAAAAGAATTGTATGCCTTCTTGTCACTGCTCTGAACAAAGAGGGGAAAGACAAACAATAGCTGATATGAAACAAGATTTAATTTGTGTTTAATTAGGAAGTTGAGAAGCACAGAGTTCCATCTGTTCTGCTAGGGGCTGAAATAAATACTGTTTCTTAGATTTGTGGGTCAACCAACAAAATCATTCTACTTCAATACCTGCTTTGCAAGAACAGATGATTCTTTTGTTTTGGAGCCCTCATTCTCCAGAGTTACTATTTTTTACAAAACAACTTCCTTAAATGTTTTCAAAACTACATTAAAGAAAGCAATTTACCTGCTAGCTTGGAAAAAACCCTAGGCAATGACACCGGCCAATTTGTCTTCTATCTAATGGCATGTTCAGAAGAAACCTTTCATCTAAAACTGTAATGCACAAAACATTAAGTATCGTGGCAGATTCTGTTCATTTTTTAACCATTTTCAAGATGCTTGATTTTTATATGGGAGTAAACTATATTTGTGAACTAAGGAGTGCCACAGCTATGGATCTTGCCACATGTCTAATTAGTCGCTGTAGTGAGTCTTCAAGTGCTGCCACTCCATGCTGAAGGCAAAGATTATATTTTTACCTACAGAAAACCCTGCACTTCCTTCTGTCTGAAACAGGTTAGACAGTTTTGGCTTTAGGCAGTTGATACTTGGAAAGATAAATTCCACAGAACCTCTTTGACAATGAATTGCATTTTCTGTCCCTCTGGAAGTCATCCTTGGCTAACAGACTGTGGCACCTTCTGCATCAAATACTCAACCACCAGATCCTAAACAATTCCATTCAAAGCAGCTGTCTTGAAATACAGGATGTTTAAAGTATCTGAGGTATTGAGAAAAGGCTTGACATCAATGACCAAAAAACAAACAGACAAAGTAGATATATTATCTAAAGTATTACTAGGCCCATATAATCTTAGGCTTTGAAAATCTGGAGTCAATGTAGTTTTTTATCCTGTGACCGTCACTGACCAGTTCTCCCTCTCTTTCTAGACAGTAATTGCCTGACTTCTTTACTAAGTTGTTGTTACTAGATTCAGTAGTTGTCCTGAGACCCTGCAGTTACATAGAGCTGGTTTCTTTTGAGAACAGTCATTGATTCCTAGACCTGGTAAAATATTTTCCAGACAGCTGCTTATCTAAAGCCATTGCATTTTATTTGCTGCGGACTTCTTAACTACACTGCTCTAGAACCAAATAATTGAAGATTTCAAGAACGTAGTAGATCCATACATATATTACTTTAATATTCAGGTCACAACATTTGTAAGCTGCTGTAGGTCAGTTCTATGGCCATCACAGATGGTTTGAAATAGTGAAAAAAAGCTGCTGTTCTTTCGTCTTTCTACTTCTACTTAAGGAAAAGCTTACTTTTCAGAGCCAGAGGACAAAAAGAAAGTTGCCTTTCAATATGTTATGCCTGAAGTATGCTTTTATTTATTGGATGTATTCTTTTAGTTGATGGATGCACTTGCAGAAATTACTATCTTCTTCCTATGATGGATTTCAGTATGGAATCAAGTAGGATGGCAGAAAAGAGTGAACTGGGAGATTTTAACTTTCAGCCATATTCTGGTGAAATCTACAATTGTTTTTACAATTACACTTTAATAAGGGAGATAACCTTCATTTTCCATAATCAGTCAGCTCCTTATATATTGTTTGTTCGATAGTTCATTACTTCAGTCCTAAAGATATATCTCTATCACTTCAGAAAAGTTAAAAGTTCCATTGAATTTCAGCAACTTTTTGTTTTACAAACCTGACTGTATTCCTTTAAACAAGCAGAAGGGTTTCATTTTACCTACAGTTGGTGTCTGATGTCAAGATTGGACAAAATGTACAAAAAATGAGGAATTTTTCCCTTTATCTCTCTGACTTCTTAGAATTGACCTCTATAATTCCTCTGTTTTTATCCAAAAAGGATCATATAGCATTTAAAAGGGCTGAAAATTTTAATATATGGTTCTTATAAAGCATACTGTACCATTATTTATTAAGTCAAGATTGATCTCTTGATATGTAAACTTTGACATAATTCATTTTGTTTTGCTCTGTCTCACAATTCTTAACAGATTGGATTCTATCAAAACTATTTTGAATATCAAACAGACATAAATTTCCTTCAGCAATGTAGGCAAAGTAAACATACCGTAGAGAGAGTATTCAAATTTGAAAGCATAGCCAATTCCACTACAAATGTGAATAAATAGTATTTATAGATGTATTCTTTAAAAAAGATTGATCTAAAAATGCAAACTACATCTGTTTTTCATTTGAAACCCCAGTCTTGTCATGGTTATATACATAACATTTGACATAAAAATCAGTGAATGGTGTTTATTTCAGTAGCACAAAGTCATTTTTCCATGTCTATATTATACACTCTAAAATAATGCCAGGCAAGAAAGGCTCAGACAACCACACATCAAACCTTGCTATCAGCTTATCTTTATCCATTTTTTCAGAAGGTGATTGGAATATACATTTTTCATATTCAGATTTGCTTTCCTCCAAGTATACAGTGAACACACACAATAAATTTTCGTCAATAATAACCTACACCTCCTTAAATTTTCAAAATGTAAAAAAATGGCCTAAAACCAAAGCAAATATTCACTCTTAAGCCTCTGGACACTGCAGGTAAGTTTGATTTGACCAAAAATCAGCACGTAAAAAATTGAAGATAACCATCCTCAACTACTCTCAAAACCTTAGGAACAGGTCCTTTTAGAGTAGTTTATATCTTTAGACAGTACACAGAAAAGAGGTTGGTGGAACTGCAAGTAGGTTTAGAAGTCTGGGTAGAGCTTCATAATACAGATATAGAATATTGAATGAGATGAACCTTGCCCTGAAAGTGAAGGTGAAACTTTTATATTAGAAAGACGAGTCCTCAACCTCCAAAACAGAGACAAATGGAGGGAATTTGTATTTCCCTTGACTTCTAATCCAAATTTGTTTCTGAAAACAGAAAAAGTAGAATTGCACCTTCACTTAGCAAAAAATGGGTCTCTGTGCTCACGTATTTATAAAAATTGTACATATAATTAAAATGATTTTAACTGTCACACATCATGAGCAAAAACACATATGCACTGTAAATAAATTAATGATGACCACAAGCTTTCTCCTGGTCAGATAAATTCACAGTTGAGTTTTCTGAAGAATCTCAAACCTTAATTTAGGAAAAATCCCCAGAGCTGTTAATTAAACCCTGTCAGGAAGTAATATAACACTGTTATTTGGAAGAAATTAAGTGGAAGAAAATAATGGGTTTGACTTTCTGCTTTTACACTGTTTTCATGCAAATCTGGGGTGAAAAATCAGGGCTAACATGCCTGGCTTTCCCAAATGTGCTGAACATATTGTATGAAAATGTTTTTATTATTTCTTTAGTAGATTATACCATCCAGTCATACCATACTGTATACTCAGCTGCTATCTGAATGTATACTTTTGTCATTTTCAATGAAATGTTAAAAGAACTGTAACTATATAAGAACTGTAAGTGGAATAAAAGGAGACTAAATGGTAATAAAGCAGCTGGTACACAAAATGAGTGGGACTTAAATTTGAAAATACCCATATCCTTTTTTATGTGTGAGAGAAATGCAATCCAATTTATGATTTGGATCTCACACACTGCAGCTGCCAGAGGAAAGTTTCCAGCATATTCTTCAGCCACTCTATGAGTCCTTCTCACTTAAGCATCTCAAAATTGAATGGAATGCTCATTGTCTCCTTAGTAAAATCCTCTCTTCACTAAAAACAATTCATGTATCTAAATTCTTCCTCTTACAAGACTTGGTGATCTTCGAAAGACCTAACTCTAGCCCTTTGCTCAATTGCAGAGATCTAGGAGATTTGTTAAGTTTTTGTCTGCTGAGCAGAGAATTAGCAAGGATGATTTAATAAATGCTGACTTGCCAAAAGCAAATACATTCGGTCTTGACATACTTATGAAGGAACTCAGTTGGCCAACATACTTCATTCCCTTATTCTGGCTAACTGGGGCAAAATAAGATAGGCTAAATGTGATTTTCAAGTCTTACAGGTGCTTAATTGTTTACTTAATCCAAATTTTCACCCTGTTGCTTAACTACGGATTTAGATTTAGATACAATGGCATTCCTACCTTTTAGTAAAAGCTGTGAGCCAAAATAAGGGTCATGTCAATATCTATCTCCTTGTGCATCTGGCCCTCAGCTCCTGACCTCACAGCAACGAAGTAGTTTTTCATTGATGGGTAATTGTTATGGTTTAAGAAAGTCCATAACAATTTATTGTCATTTAGACAATTATTCTATCACCCAATGACCCCTCCCCACCCAGGAAGGGGAACTGGGGAAAACAAGGAAACATGAGGGTTGAAATGTAAATAGACTTAATAGGATAAGACTAAATAATTAACAATAATAATAAAGAATCACTATTGATTCCAATACTAATATAAGATATACAAGAATTATATGTCCAACAAATGTTGGACACTGCGAGTGCAACAGCTAAGGGAGGAAGGGCTCAGGGCATTGAGGCAAGAAGTTCTCTGGACCACCACCATCAAGGGAGAGAGAAACTATGCAGCAAACTTTCTAATTTATATTGAATGTGGCGTTCATGGTATGAAATAACCCTGTTGGCCAGCCTGGGTCAAGTGCCTGGGTCTGACTCCTCCTCATCCCTGCACCTGGCAAGGCTCGAAAACACTGAGACCTTGAATTCCACATAGAGTTGCTGGCTATAAAGTAAATATTTTTGTGAATTCAGACACTAGACTCTTCCAAAAGTGCAGTTCTCCTAAGCATTAGAAGTTAGTCCTATGTCACTCAATCCAGGATAGTGATTGACTAATCAATTTTTTTTCATGAAACTGAAATAAAGTATTAAAAGCAGTTTTCCGAAATGCAACATTCTATGAATGAATCACAGAAAGGAAACATGCAAACATGTGAACTATCAGTGCCTACTGTATGCTGACATTCCCCAGCTTCCTCAAGACTAGGAGTCTTGAAGAGGTAAAAAATCTTAAGGTGAAGTTTGCTTCATTCAGATAATAAATGGGAATGATGAGAAACAATTGCCTGGACAGGACATTCTATTCTGGAGAAATGGAAGGTAAACTCTCTCTGTTCACTGGTCTTCTATACAGCCTTACCCAGTGATATTCTGAAAGCAGTCAAAAAGCTGAGGAATAAAAAAGTTCTATTTGCAGAGCGCCCAAGTAGTCCCACAGTGTGGAAAGCAGACCCCGAACTGTGCAAGTATTTCACATATATCACATTCCTACCCACAGGATTAGGGGTATGATAAGAGTCCGGGCTAAGCTCCTATCCTGGATTCTATTCCAGTAACACATCAGACACTTCAGTTGCACTTCCACCAGAATATTAGAATTTTATTAGTGTATTATTTTACTCAGAGGCCACACAAGAAGCCTTTAGCTGACTGCACCTCTGCAAAGCAAGACTAGATTGCCATACCCCCAAATTTGTCTGGAAAAACACAAAACTTTCTATGAATAGTGTCAGTAATTAAATAATACTCAACACCATATTTTAGTGGTCTGTGACAGCTAATGACAGCTGCATAGCTGTAAGAGCTCATGCATTCTCAGAGATATTTTTAAACTCTGACTGCTGAAATCCCTCAAAATTATGAAAAAACCCTACTCTTAAGAATTCTTTCCATGCTCCAAAGATTTCTGATGTCCTGCCATTTATACTTGATTCCAAAGTGGCATTTTTTCATAGTCACATGTATATATATATATCTATCTATTTATGCACACATGCACTTATTCAACTTCATGTATACATATTTAGTTTATATATAATTACTGGGGAAAAATATTCCAGTGAAAAAGTGACTGTATAAGTACTGCTATAAGAAAGACTTCTCAAGTGCATTTCTCAAATTTTGCAGGGTAAAGTTTTATCAAGACATTTCAGAATAAGTGTCAGGAAAAAAATATCTTCTATAATACCAACTTAAAACATGCTGGAGGTATTGATCTACTTCATATGGTTTACCTTAAAATGAAAAATATGTATTATTTAAAAAACTCATGCTCTTGAAGGCATGAATGGATTAATTTACTATTGACCTAGAAACTGCTCCAAAACACTTGTGTTGAAGTTTCACAACATCATTATGATACTTCAGGAAAAAATCCCAAACAATTAAAATGGCAGACTGCAATGAAAGCAGGAAATATTTGACAGCAGCAATGATTCACTATGCTACTAAGCATAGTGACTACACAACTGAGTTACAGGTTCACCTGCAAGTGACACTTTTCTGAAAAAGTATCTGAGTTAATGAAGTAACAATCTTCCTGATTTCATTTAACTTGACATATAATTTTTAGCATAAGCTAGCTAGATAGAAAATTTACAAGGCAGACAGGCTTTGGTCCTGTGAAGATACACAGATGTTTATAATCATGGATTAGGGGAAACTTCATTGAAATCAATGGTCTGTCATACAGAGAAGGGAGATTTATTTTCGTTTACATTTTTTTGCAGAGCTGGTAGCTTTATTAAGTTAGTACAACAATTGATTTTACAACAAAAATGGACAGCTAACTTCCCCTTTAAAGTTCCATTTTAAAAGACTGATAAATAAGAGCATGGATTTTCTCGTGAGAATTTCCTTTGAACTTCTGAATTTCCTTTTCTTCTTAAATACTTACAGTACACTAGACATACTGTTGTTCCAAGTCAAGTCCACCACTGGTACCCTAGAGACAGAGTCAAGACCAAATTATCATGGAGTCATGATAATTTAATTTGGTGATTCTGATTGACTAAAGAGTGCAAACTCCTTTTTCTCCAGTAAGTAATACTTGTTTGAAGAGATGAAATCACATTTGTTTTAGTTTAGAGATAATGTGTAACCATTAGATCTAATACTGCCTATTGTCAGGGTCATGCCACCACACTTCCTAAGCATAGTTTTTAAATTAAAGATTCCCATGCCCACAAATCAGGGGACTATGGGTCCAGAGCTGCTTAGAAAAGTTCATGAATGTCAATGAGAATCAAACAGGACCAGCAGCTGGTGTCAGAATACTTCAATGTACATCAGATTTCTCTTGTTTATACAGGAAAACAAAGAGCTGATAAAAATTGCAGCAAATATAGACTAAAGGGAGAATATATTTGTTTCCTTTATTTTCTACTTCTAGCAATCATATTTAAAAATTCTTACAGATAAGCATTATATTTAAGTAGAAGACACCTACATTAATAGGGAAGGGCATTTGAAATGAGATAATCTAACGAAATCCTCCACTTGTTGAATAAAAAAAATTGACTAATCTCTCAGTTGTTGTTTTATAAAGACTAGAGATTAAATTTGACACTAATACATTACTGATACTTTGATCCTTCCAGCAGACTGAGTTTCCCTCTATAAATAGTCTATGAATATTTAAAAATCATGTGAATGAAAGGAGAGTTAGTTTCAGAGACAGTTATGAATCTCCTCACAAGCCAAAGGTGAGAGAGAGTCCTGAACCTCAATCCTCCATTGGAACTGTGCTGCTCAGAATAGGGAAATAAGATGCAGCACATGAAGTATTACCATATACTGCTGTTCCTAGAAGAGTAAGAAAGGAAATGAGGAACTGCAAGAAACTTCCAACAATAGTTTCATTCTTGAATCGCACAGAATCACAGAATGATATGGGGTTGGAAAGGGCCTCTGGAGATCATCTAGTCCAACCCCCCTGCCAAAGCAGGTCCACCTAGAGCAGGTTGCACAGGAATGTGTCCAGGAGGGTTTTGAATGTCTCCAGAGACACCGCCCTGGGCAACCTATTCCAGTGCTCTGCTACCCTCAAAGTAAAGAAGTTCCTCCTCATGTTTAGGTGGAACTTCTTACATTCAAGTTTGTGCCCATTTCCTCTTGTCCTGTCCCTGAAAAAAGACCGGCACCATCTTCTTGACACCCTCCCTTTAAGTATTTATAAGAATTGATCAGTTCCCCCCTCAGTCTTCTCTTCTCTAGACTAAAAAGACCCAAGTCCCTCAGCCTCTCCTCATAAGAGAGATGATCCAAGCCCCTAATCATCTTTGTAGTCCTCTGCTGTACCCTTTCCAGCAGTTGTCTGTCCTTCTTGAACTGGGGAGCCCAGAACTGGACACAGTACTCCAGATGGGGCCTTACCAGGGCAGAGTAGAGGGGTTGGATAACCTCGACCTGCTGGTCATACTCTTCTTGATGCACCCCAGAATGCTATCTGCCTTCTTGGCCACAAGGGCACATTTTTGGCTCATGGTCATCCTATTGACCACCAGGACTCCCAGGTCTTTCTCCTCAGAGCTGCTCTCCAGCAGGTCAGGCCCCAACCTATACTGATGCATGGTGTTATTTCTCCCCAGGTTTTGGTTTGGGGTTTTTTTCCCATCATGGTCCCTCCTGATTTATTCTGAGCTTAAGAATGGAACTCTGCATAAAGGCTATTTGGCTTATCTACTAACTCCCAAAATAATACTTGACATCAACTGCATACTAATACCTGACCAAAAGTGTGTGCCTTTAAACTGTAACTTGAAATTATTAAAAGACTATGACAAGAAAATGCCCTACTAGAGGGCAGGCTAAAAAATATGATTACTGCAGAACTTCACCACAAAGCTTGGTGTTTTTAGAAAATCACATAATAAAAGTGTTAAAGATTAGTAAGAACTACATAAAGAATCCAGGTAAAGGTATCTTTAATAGGTAGCAAAAATAGATTAGGAGTTTTTTTTAATATTGGGTTAAATGTAAAAAGTATATCTATGTATTTAATATGTAAACAGCCAAATTACATTACAATTCTAGTCCACCTGGGACATCATCCTCAGGAGCTTTAATTCCACAAATGCAAAACATGCTGAGCACTATGTAGTGTCCTTCTGGGGCTGAAATGCTGGTAGTGAGAGGGTAAAAGCAAAATGCAGTGAAAAATAAGAACTTTGCCTTATCAGGAGAAAAAAAATGTTCACTTATTTACAACACTGCATTTGCTACACAAAAACTGAATGAATTCTGTTACTTGATTTAGGCAGATTTTTGTGTCAGTTTGTATCCATTTATTTTAGAGAGCTGCTGAAAGGTAATACCACTTTTATAAAGCTCATTTGTCTGGAAAACTGCAATCAGCGCCAGTGAATAGTGAATATTGACAAAGATGAGACTCATTATTGACTTCAGATACGAATTCTTTAGTGGCAGATCTCCGCAAAAGAGAGTTTCTTCAGGGTATGTACAAACTGGGACAGGCTTTCCTATTGATTATGGTAAGTATTGTCTACCATCTAGTCACCAAAGATGTGCTGTGCTGTGTGGGGTGGAATACAGTATTGGAAAAAAAGATACTTGTTTCTGTTGCATTCAGTAGTAGCTTTATTCTGTATGTTATTCACTGAGTCACCCTTAGAAAAAAAGAATATAGCAGAAAATATCTCAACATAAATTTTACATTTTGTTTTCTTACTATTCAAAAGGATGCAACACCAAATAGTGACTTCTGAGAGAGAGAGAAAAAAAAAAAAGGAAGCCATATTGAGTACTAAACATGATTATACTATGGTAAATGCAAATTCCAATTAAGCTTTAACTAAACACCATGACTGATGCTCCCAAAATTACTTTGATTAAAAGAGGATAGCTATTCAACTACTTGCCAGCAATCCAACCCCAAGAAGCAATTCAAAGCACTACTCCTCCATAATGAACCCATTACAGCTTCCCTCATACCTCTAGGAATTGTCATAAATCTCTTACAAATGATATCTGTAGAGAAGCTTTGTGTGTGCTTGGAAAGATATTATGTTTAAAAATAGAAGGAAAAAGTAGTGTTTCTTAAGGGACCATTTATGTAGAATTGAGAGATTCTTTAGGGTAACTTTTTAGTTTGGCGCCTGTGCTCCCTGGTGACCTGAATTTTTCCTCAGCTCCCTGATTAATAGTCTGGTTAAAAGCATTGAGTTTTATACCATTATCTGAAATTTAAAAAAACCAAACAAACAACAAACTACTTCTGATCATCTCTCTGAGATTGTTCCAAAACTGCTCATTCTTTCTTCATTTACTTATATTATATTTATACTTGTATTTGTATGTGAGCTGTGTTAGCTTTCCCTGTGTGAAAAAGATGATGGTGACTGTTATATCTGCTGATAGGAGAGAGGATTGTTTCTTCAACCGGAAGTTGATGGAAATTTCCAAATTTAGTTATAATATCAGCCCTTAGTTTATTTAAACTTAAAAGTATTTTGATCTCTTTTGCTGACCAGCTGAAAATTCACAGACAATCTGAAGCAAGCTACAATATTCCCAGCCTGAGGAGATGAACATATGCACTGTTGTCATCAGATCTGTATTTGAAGCACAAAAGTTGATGTTGACAGCTTTACTTCCAGCAATAGACATGTGTATGTGCGTATTTAATGTAAGTTACTAATTTCATTCTTTTGCTGAGCACAGTTTAGCAGATATTTAGCTTTATGCTCCACTGTTCATTACAGTGCTAGCCAAGCCATCCAAGGCTTCAAGCCAACAGAGGCCACATATTTTTTCAAACCCTGTGAGATACATAGCGATACTGAACCGACTTGGAATTCAGGTTCCCAATTACAGAGACTCAATTACTAACCTGAAATAATCTTCTGTCTACCTACTACTAATTTAAAAATATGGTAAAGAAAAGACGTTTCCATAACAAAGTCAGAAAATCTTTTTCTTTGCTTCATCAAAACTTTACATTAAAACTTTTTCATTTGCTCAGAAATGCAACATCCCCATAATAATTTTCTGCACATAATATTTATTTTAGTAATAGATTCCTAGGAAAATAATAAAACACACTGGAAAGAGCATGCCTTGAAAAGATTCATCTGAAATGATGGTATGACATCAGAGTCAACAAAATTTTTATCATTATAGTTATATTGACAGAGATTAGCTCAACATAGTGGGGCTTATCTTTCTGGACTCCTTCAGAGGAATATGCACACCCATAATATGATTTGTGACTCACAGAACTTGCCCCTTATTCTGAAATGCTGTTTATCAAAGCCTGCCATCACAGAAATAAAGTCTACATTAATGTTTTAGTTTGCATCAGGAGGTCTGAAGCAAACTTCCCCATTGTCTCAACTTGCTTTGGTTTGCATACTGAAGTGATTTCAGAGTGCCTGAACTGGATCTCTCCTGGACAAAATGGAATTGAAAGATGGTCTCTGTGAGTGCATCTAATGCTTTCCATCCATTCATAGACATTCAGCCAATGGGACTTGACTAGATCTATTCCAACATGACCCACCTTCCCCCCAAACATGCATGACACAGACATCAGATCCTACTCTTTTGCTCTGGAGATTAACTTTTCTTCTGCCACATTATTTACTAATGGAGACATAAGGACAGGAATCCAGATAAAGTAGCTTCCCTTACACCTCGGTTATACTTAAAATGCAAGCAGATCTCTACACGTAATCACACCTTCAATGCATTTTCAGTGCCATTGGCATCTCCCCACCACTCTGGCTTTCCTCAGCATCAACACTGTTATGGCAGATGGTGCAGACAAAGTCTTTCTTCACACTGGGCCACCACCATGCATGCAGCATTAGAATACTTAATTTAAAATAAAATAAAATAAAGTCAACCCATACTTTTTTAGACCTATCACTAGAAATGCCACATTTCATAGGAACAAGCAGTCTTAGCCATGTGGAACTGTACAAACCCTCCTAGTCAAAAAATATAAACAGATAACTTAAATTTCCATGAATCAGTAATTCTGCCAGTGGAAAAACTGAATCCATATTTCTCTCATTTGTTTATATATTTGAGTGAATCACAATATCTACTGAATCATGTCAGCTGTCATTTCAAAACAATCCTAGCCTCATAGTACTTCATAAATGTTATGCTAAGCATAACTGCCAACAGAATACTGAACTAAGTAGGAATAGATGAGGCAAAATAAAATTTATTCATTGGAATCACTACTAAGAAATTTACTATTAAAAATCTTGTGATGTATGTTACCGCTACTCCATTCAAAATGAAAATACAACCTATGAATAAAGGTAACACTGGAATATTCACTTCAATGCTTCTGTCACAGTAATTTCCCCAAAATAGACATACGTATAGACTAATAAGTTCCTCAGCAAAAAAGTTTACTCACATCTTTACTTATATAAATCCATTAAAATCATAGAACAGTTCAACATGCCAAGTACTTTCCATTGTTTCTCTTCACCTGCTTTTTTCCCTTGCCTTAAGACAGATGTTGGAAAAAGAAGAAATTTGCAGGCAGATCACCTGCCTCTCAACATCATCAGCTGATGCTGTTGATAATGAAGCCTGTATGAGTAAATGCTACATGAATAACAGGCATGTGTAAGGCAAGATCCTCTTGCCTGTGCTAGTTAATAATTATACTAATTCCATTTAGTTATTTTTCCCAAGTCTAATAAGTTGTTTCTATGCAACTATATCTTTCTCCAAATAAAAAACATTTTTTTAAGTGCTGATATACAGTATTTCCAGTTCTTGAAGGATATCTAATTAGCATAAGCTTATCAGCTGAAGTAGAAGGCTACATTTCCATTCTTATAGGTGACTAATTCAGGCTCTCAGCAGTAAAAGCTTTACTGAGAATAATTTGGAAGTTGAAATTATACATACTAAAAGCGAGTCAAGGCAGCACTAAAAGCTTCCAGACCAAACAGCTTCTTTTACTAAATGCCAGGGTGTGGTACTGTCCTCTACTCTGCCCTATGTATAGCAAATCAAGAAGAAGGAGGCAGTATGATCTAGATCTGAGACAAGTATAGGAATATATTTGAAATGTACAATGAAACCAGCAAATTACTTACAGTGTCCTCCCAGACAGGGATGGGAAAGCTTCAGCAGTGCTGCACAGCAGGACTGGTAATATTCACCAAGGGAAAAACCATGCCATTGCCATAAGATTATCATCATAGTTTATACAGGATGGTCAGAACAACCATCTACAGAGGCACAACCTGTGCTTTCAGAACAGGCTATGCCTATGTTATTCTATTTTTCCCTATAAGTAAAGCTTATTTTCCAAGCATTCTGCTATTTCACTTTATACAAATTGGATTCAGTTAAGACAATGGACTAAGCATTATCAATGCAACACACAGTATTGTGTAACAAACCTTAGTACTCTTACTAATCTGGAAAATGCCAGTACATTTCTTCCTGTAGTTTTATTTTCTATGCAAATTATGGTAAAAGAAGCCTAGGCTCAGAATCCAACATTGAAGGCACTTCTGAAATTGAGCCAGAAACATGGTTTCTAGCTATGATTCAGAAACCGTACCATTATCCTATTTCTAGAATAGGAGAAAAGCAGGCCTATTGCTATTCCTCCTACTGCTACCATGCTTTTATTGGTCACATTCACTCAGCTGCAAAAGAAACAGTAGCTCTGTTTTAGCCCCAGTGTTTCCGGTAGAAAAAGGAAAGGTACTTTCTAACTCTTTACTCCATTACTTTGCGAAGTAGAACCAGCCACACTCTGAATGTCAGAAATTCTGGATGGGAAAGGTGCATTGACTGATCTGCTTGGTTACTGTTTGGTTTCAACACACGAAAAAGTGCTATTATGTGGATAAAACATTTTTGTTTGATAGGCAAAAGAAAAAATTACATTAATATTGACTTAAGACAGAGAGCCTTTAAGCTCTATTTTGTTTTATGTATGTATTTTAAGGTCCTGTATTCTTGCCTACTCTAACTATATTTTTGGACTAAACAACATAATTTACTAAGTCTCTGCAACTGAAAAATACTACAGAGAGAATACATTTATGCTTGATTATTCTCTTAACTATTTTTGGAAAGGATGTGTTTGTATGTGTGTGCATATGTTTAGTTTCATCTTGTGACTTTTGAGGAGAGGGATTAGTTTTCCTGATTTCCACTACCAAATTCATGGTAATTAGGCTTATCTTAGAACTATAACCTTTCTCATTTCCTCTGAGTGTGTTTCCACTGAGAGGAGGATACGAATGTATCTATAGAACAAAACAGACAGTTAATATTCGGTCAAGTCACCCTTCCCAGTTCACTGCATCCAGGACAGCATATTCATAAAAACTATCAGACCATTTTGTTGACTGGCTGCAAAAAAAACTATGGAAAATGTGGGGCCATGCAGTGCTACTGATTCTTAAGCAGGAAGAGTGTGGTGGCATGTGGTAGCAGTTGGGCAGCTCTCAGCGCAGTTCCAGATAACACTCAGTAAGTATCCAGAAAACAAATAGTTTTTCAAAGACACTGCCCCTGTCATGGGTGGAGACAGGATTGCTGGCAGTGAGGACATTGTCTCTGATGAGCTCTGATGGCCAGAAATCACAATTCTCTGGCACAAGAGAATTCTGAAAAAAAAAAAAAAAAAAGCTGCATGCAAACAAAATTATTTCTCTAGATACTTAAGACACATTACATTAAATACTTCACAGTAACACCGCTTTAGGGCTTTTTAGCCAAACACTTATACAATGTTCTTATTTTCCTGTCAGCCTGAATAATTCTGTGCCATTTTTAGAGTCCAAGTGCCACATTCTCACCAACCTGGTAAAATGATTAAACCTACTAGTTGTTAGTATAGCTGGACTGATTAACAAATGCTCAGTCTTCTCCATTCTAATAAAAAATAAATAAATTAACAGCACTACCAGATGAAATTTACTAAAAGTTTATTTTGTATAATATATTTTAATGTATAAAATTTTAAAATATTTCTCTATCAAAATTTTATAATTGTTTGAACACAGAGAACATTAATATTTTTGGGTACATTCAGGTTAACACTGTATTAACATGTCTGTATTTGAGCAGAATGCTTTAAGTTTATTCTTCATAAAACAGGCAATAAAAATACGTAATAGTAATAACATTAATAGTAAATAATAAATAACACTCACTTGTAATGTAAGACCAGCCTCTATTGCCATTTGTCATTTATTTCTGAGTAAAAGAGTCTGTAAGCATATTCCTCAAACTATTCCTCTGAAATTTCTAAATTTCAAAATTATATAAAACCCACTTATACTGCTATAAATATTCCCAAGCTATCTGCAATGCAAATAACTTTATTATTGTCTCCTGCCTTTGACACTACCCAAACTTTTTTATGCTTTTTTTTTTTTGGCTACAGGGTAAAGCACTGGTCCAGCATTACTATTTTCTGTCACTGTTAACATGTCAGAAGTCTAAATAAAAACACCTCACTGTTAGCCTTTCTGCAACTGTTATTATTTACATCCCCTAACACAGCGTTTAAACCTTCTGAAGTCTACAAAAACCTACATGACCTGTGCCACAACTCTTTGCACAAAAAATCAATTATTCTGTTGACTCCTGTTACAGTTGACCTTTTAGTGGTGTTTACCATCCTTACTGATACAAGTTACCAATTGGCTATTGACTTGATGCTTTCACAGCGAACAAGTCTTTAGTACTTTTACATGATGTTTGTGAAAAAAAACATACCCTGACAGTGTGCTAAGAGAAAAATCTTTATTTAGGCAAGACTAAGGCAGAGAGTTGCTAGAAGGAGATGCCCACGTTTGGCCAGCTGAAGGGTTTGAGATAAGATCAGATTCCACAGTTCTGTGGACCCAGTGACACAGCACTGGAAGTACACACAAATTTCTGGCCCTATTCTGCATGTTACATGCAGTCTATGTTCTACATGTGCAATTCAGTCTGCATAGAGAAGGAATAGTCATCAAATACACTTTTTGCAAGAATCTTCTAGTGGTATGACTGATCATATCAGATACAAGGTGACTAATAACTCATCTCCATCACCAAAAAAAATTTTTTTTGACAGAGCTGGGGATTTCTGCAAAGAAACTCAAAAGCTGTTATCTTCGCTACTAAGTTATACTGCACAGAAGTATGCAAGGCAACAAAATAGCTGAAAAGTTATGGCCTACTAAACAGAGTAGCATGGCATACCTGCTCAAAGCATAATCAAATGATCAACGTATGCTAGTAGGTGCAATTACAAATTTTAACATGATACTTTCTCTTATTGGAGAGGCTTTTTGTTCATTTACTGTTTCTATATAAGAAGATTCGTGAAAGAACAGTAGGATTGCTGAAACACTGAAACTACAAGTCAGTATAAAACAGAATTTCTGGGTAAGTATTCATTTACTATTAATATACGAATAATATACGAATAATAATAATTCGAATATAATACGAATAATAATTTACTATTAATATACGAATAAAAAGGAAAATTACTGAGTACATCTAGTATTTCTCATAGAATATGCTTTTTTCACACAGCTCAAAGCACACTCTGTACCAGAAAGTTACACTTTTTTTTGTATTCTGTTGTTAATTCATTATCATTGGAGTTGAACATTTAGTTGCTAAGAAATAAAAAACAGTAGTAAGCAGTATCATGGTAATATGTTTTATGTATAGAAACATTTCCCAGTTTTCCAGTAACCCACTTGCAAACCTTTGATCAGCAATGCACTTTTACAGTAGTTCATAGTCTATTTATGTCATATGAATATTTTAGGACTTCTCAGCAGGTTTTGTAAGAAAATAATTTTATTTCTTTATAGAACTTCTGATCATTGGATAACTTTAAAAAATTGCATCAACCTCCCAAGGTTTCAGATAAGACCAGCTTCTTACTTAGCAAGAAGGAGTATACTTTAGTTGTCCAAGAATGCATTTATAAAACACAAATCTCATCTGACTATACAATGGGCTGGTATTGCTTCCAAAATTTGAAAGTTTGTGTTTAATGTTTATGGAAACTGTTACTATATACAACTGTTTTCAAACCTAAAGATGTAACTGGATCCATGAGACCCTGTGTACTGCTGCAATTTGAGTGGTTTGTCTCTCTCCACTGCACATGCCTAGTTCCTAAATTCTGCCTATTGGCAACTTCTTTTAACCCTCATTTAGGTCTGTGCTTAGATCTGTGCTTCAGATGTGTGCTAAGCTTAGTAATCAAAAGCTACAAGAGTTAAAAATACTGTTCATAGAAATATTTCAGAGGTTTTTACTTTCGCAAAGATGCTGAAACAGAAAAAAGGCTCTTTCAATTTCAGATTCTTTTGAAATAAACATTGTGTACAATGTGAAGGTATTTTGAATATTTACAAGTTGTGCAAGTTAGTATTCACATATATGAGTGTAGACAACCAATTTAAGAAAAAAAAAGTATTTACTGGATATGATAATTTGAAAATTTCAAATTTGAAATTTCAAAATTAAGTTCCTTTGTGCTATGCTATCCTGAAAAGGATCTGCCCTCAAGTTCAGCCTACCAATATCTGAAGGGAGCCTACACGAGAGCTGGAGAGGGACTCAGGAAGAGCAGTGACAGGACAAGGGACAATGGTTTTAAATTGGAAGAGAAGAGATTTAGACTAGATACCAGAAAGAAATTCTTTACTGTGAGGGTGATGAGACACTGGAACAGGTTGCCCAGGGAAGTTGTGGATGCCCCATCCCTGGAAGTGTTCAAGGCCAGACTGGATGGGACTCTGAGCAACCTGCTCTAGTGGGAGGTGTCCCTGCCCATGGCAGGGGGGTTGGAACTAGATGATCTTTAAGGTTCCTTCCAACTCTAACCATTCTATGATTCTATGAAACTTGGCACAAGTTATTATCTAGACATACTGCAATCATATCTGCTGTATACAGAGTGCATGTAGTCTGAAATAAAGCCTGAGAGATGAGGAGACATTAGTTGTCAAAACTTTACCATTTTTGATATGCTTATCCATATAGAGTATTTGGAAGGCTCTCCACAGTTAACAATGAAACGGCATGCGACAGGTGACTCAAGGCACGAGTTTACCACAAGCTCTATGATTCTATGACTCCATATAAAACCAGATTGATTAAAAATATTTTTTTTCACTGCACTAATGTTCCCCATTTCATAACCAATAACCAAGTTTAAAGTGTCTCATTTCTAATCCAAACTTTTCCACTTGTATCATTATTTTATGTAAATAACCACTAAATACAGTAAAATACAAGACCAACCAGATAGGAAGGCAGTGTTACTACTTAGACTTTGATCTTTACAATGTCCGTGAAGGATACATGCTCACTATGGGACTGCTGATGAACTAATTTATCCACACAGACTAGCAGAAATACTATCTTTTTATCAAACTTGAAGAAAAAAGGGAAGAAAATCACTGCTTTCTGTCATATAGCTGCAGAAGCCTGCCAAGGTTGGCACAAGCAAACTGAGATGAAACAAGAGAGATATTGAAATACAAAGCACTAAACTTTGGCATTGCCTTGGTTATTATAAAACTAAACATTGTTCACAGTAGTGTTACAACTCATACAGTATATAACTTCTTTATATGAACTCCTCTCATATAGTTTTCTATTTTAATTGGTTTAATCAAGTATAGTCTAGGGATCAAAGCTTAAGCTTCTCGTAGTTATAGCAGGTGGTTCAGCAAATATACTGAACCAAATCAGGCTTTTAACATTTGCAGAATTTTAGGACAGATTTCCTGACCAGAACAAAGGTACTAGGAATTTCATAGCTTCTAGATAGTTGTAGATATTGATGTAATTTTCACATTCAATACTTTTTCTGAACACTAGGTGTCCTGGAGGCCAAAGAAGCTAATAAAACACAACAAAGTGGGAGAGAAGAGGGAAGTAAAAAAATCTGTTTATTCATGCCATTTCATTGCAGGTGAAAATATAATTTTAAAAGTTAATATTAGTTATTAAGACTCTCCTTGTTATTTAATCTACTAAAAATGAAGTTCATCAAGCAAGAAAAAATTCTAAATTTGGAAATTTACGGCAGACTTCTAATTTCAATTATTGCTCACTTACAAAGTGAACACACTTTACAAAGTTGATTTTAAAGCATACTATTCAAAGCATTTGATTAATATTTTAATAGCTGTTCCCCAGCCCAAGTGCTCTGCTAGATGCATCGCTGTATGGCCAGTCTGATTCCTTGGCCAGTGAAGGACAATTTGGTCTTGTTTCCTTCAAAAATGTGAAATGCCAATAGTAAAGTTACAACCTGCACACATGCTTTGTACTTCTTTTAGTACTGTTTTTGTTGCTGAAAGAATTAATATGTGGCATTTTTTAATCTAAGTACAATTGTTTCAGCTGCTTAATCATTACATCAATGTTCAATTAATTCAGTAGCTTAATCACTCATTACCCCCCATCAGTCAGAGTTCAGGCCCTCATCTCACAGTTTTGTATTTGTTCAGTTTTAAACATGCTAGATGTTGGCTTTGCTAAGTTTATTTTAACACATTTACATTCAATTCCAACATATACATTTCAAATTAAGAACCATTAAGCTGTTCCCTAACTTTGCAAGCTATTTAAATGAAAAAGATTCTCAGTCTCAAAGAGATTACAATATAACTTATAGAAACAACAGAATAGGTAAGAAAGTGAAAGGTGAAAGTAGTTTAAAACCAGAGTCACATGAAGTCCTTCTCAGCAATTATTACATTTGTAAATGAATACTGAAGTAACTCAAGAGGGAAAGAGCAGATACCACAAACATAGTGGTCAAAAGCTATGAAACAAGGAATGAGAAAAGAAGCCACGGCAAGAACTGGAAAGTTGCTTCACATATCTTTCTTTATACTTCACATATGTAATCAAATAAATAATTTTAATCAAATGAAGAATTTTATAAGGGCATCACAGGCAATTATAGGAGGGGTTTTTTTCTTCATTTTTTCAGGGATTCTTTTAGCACTAATAATACCAAGCCATTCTCGAACACAAACACAGCCTGTCTTGAATTAGCAGCTTTACATTCCAAGGTCATTTAACTCTACAATGCTTATTAAAGTATCCAGAATGCAACAGGAAATTTGGGGTTATTTCCCTTTTATTTATTGTCCCATCATCTTACAAATCAGCAAGAAATAATTTTTAGAAGAGATTCTTTTGTATGTGGGACAATGTCTACAGTAATCACAGAGTTTGTTAGTAGCAACAATACATAATGTATAAAAAATATATACTTCATTGTTAGCACTTACTTTCATAAAGTACCATATAATAAAATAGTCAATCTGGTATCACAACCAAGCATCCTAATTTTAGTGACTTTTTCAACTCTACACACTCAGAAAGAATACCTGACATCAGGAACTGTGTTTATGTGTTTATGAGCATAGCTACAGGAGGCTGTACAGAATATTTAGATGTCAGTGTGTGAAAAAAGTAGTCATGCTGTAGAGGAACAGGCCTGGGGCATTCATGTCTCTGAATCACTGCCGGGATCAGCAGATCGTCACTGTTAGGAGGATGCCACTCTTTCTGCATAGCCCTCAACTATCATTTGACATCACTGTAAGAGGGGCAAGACAGTAGAGTTAAAAACAATGGATTACAAGAAGACAAGAATGAAACAGGTATTGGATCCAAAGAATGTAGTACTTGTATTTTGTGAAAGACGTTTTACCATGTATTTTATTATGAACTTTTAATTGCCTGTTTTTTTTCTCTGGTAGCATACACAGGATTTACTACATATTAAAGATTCACTCTACAATAGCCTAAAGTAACCAAAAAGACAAAAACATTACATGATCAGGAATGGCGAGATTATTTAAATCCTAACTGTATGAAAGGCTGAGCTGAAAAAGCTATTGCCACTTTAAGCAGTGAAGTATTTGTATTGCCCTGCAGGGCTGGAGCACTATAAAGAGCAGCTGGGGCGGGGGGGTGGTGGGTTTTTTTAATTATTGTTAAATCTTAATGTAGGATTACACAGTTTCCCAGAGCCAAGGCACTAAAGATTTTGTTTAATTAAATGCTACTGAAAGATGGCTGTAATTAGACTGCTTTGCACATTAGACTTAGAACATATAATAAATTCTTACCTTTAGCTAAGCACATGAGTTTATTTACCTGAATGAGGCAAAACTTGGCTTGAAACTGAGAACCTTAACAATAGATTCTGCTGTTCTATCAATTGTACATATATGATTACTATCTACATGAATCAAATTAAGCATCAGATAGCATGAAACTACATTCAGGATTAATATAAAAGAATCCAGACAGGTACAGCATACAAAGTTTTAAAAATATCTTGTCATATAATAAAAATTTGGAATTTTTGGTAATGACAACACAGTGTGTATCTGAACTAAACAGAAGGACAGTATGGGTCCATCTAAGGAACTAAAAATCTAACTAATTGTAAAATGATAATATTATAGGGAAAGACAATCCATAGCAAAATCATTGTGAACACAATTTTATGCTTGTTTAGGAACAATTTACATGCTGATTTTTTTAAGGCAGCAAACTTACTGTGATGATATTAATTTCTTACATATTTTCTCCCACCAATACAAAACCAATTAACATATAAGCTTCTTAACATATTAGCTACTCTTACTCAAAGTTTACCTATTGTTTAAGTAGCAAGAAAATTCCTTTCAGTTTTATTAAAGTTCACTTACCTGAAAAGTATAAAACCGTGTCCCATTAGGAGGATGCACTTTAGGAGAGGCAGAGACAGTGTTCATATCCGAGAATATCATTTCTGGTCACACACACAATACAATCCACAGAGAGCTACAGATGCAGAATAGAGTGCTAAGCTCGGAGAAAAATCCTTTCATACATTCAGAGAGGCAATCGTACAAAATGCAGTGTGCTCCATCCGTTCAGACGTACAGTGACAGCACTTTGAATTCCCCACTCCTACATCTGTGAGCTAAACTGTAAGGTCATCGCTCCAGGACCCCTAGCTCAGCTAGCCCTTCAAAATATGCACAATGAATAAAAATTAGAAATGCCGAAGAAAAGAGAGCTAGAACCTACAGTACATGGAGCTTGTGCAGAATCTGGCAATGCTTTGGACCTGCCCATCTGTTCTCAGTGATAATCACCTCCCTCCACCACAGCCTTGCAAAGTGATTATGCTAAGCATCCCAGTTAACCAATGACACACAGTTTCATTTCAAGCAAGCATGCACACTGAAAAACAGAGGACCTCTTCTGACTAACCTGAAGCATGCCTTGTGTTCAGTTTATAGCTGTATTTGATAACAATGATAATTTTATCTTTTCAGTTGCTGACAGCTATGTTAACTGTTAGCACATAGGAACTTGCTTTAAATAACACAAAGATAGGGGGTTTTGTTTTGTTTTGACTGTCTTGCTTAGATAAAAGAAACAGTGTATTGCTCTCCAAAATAATATTTTTTATATTTCTTAATTTTGTTGGTGCTACTACAGACAGCAAATAGTGGGAAATAAATATTTGTGGACCTGTTTACAGAGCTACAGTCAATTTAAATATAACATATATTATAAGCCTTTTCTCACTTTTCTCACTCTTTTCTAATTCTTTTTTTCTCAGTCTCATTATGAATATCTCTTTAGGAAAGGTTTACCTAACACTACTAAGTATAATGTAGAAATTTTATTCTGAGCCTTTACAAAGGCTATAGACCTACAGCTTAGCTCATTAGCTGTACACAGTATCTTTTAAAAAAGTTATGTTTTAAGGTAAATAATACTTGTGAACACCTGCATTGAATGCCCAAAAAGCATTCATTGCATTTTTTTTCACACACACATCATTTAAACTACAAAAAGACATTAAAGAAAGTAATACTGAAAAAACTTGACATCTTTTAACAACAAAAAATAAGTGTTCCATTTACAAAAATTGAAAAGTAGGGTTTCAGTAGAGGGAAAAAAATATAAAGTGGTTGGAAAACTAACTTTACATGTTCTGTCAAGCACTTTGTATTTTATTGATAATGTTTAAAAGAGAGACAGGGAAACCACTTAAGAAATGGTATTTTCAAAATGAAACTTGTCAAAAAGCCTAGTGAGTTGCCAGGCTGCCTCTGTTTTTTATTCTGTTTTATTTTAATGCTTTTAGCAACTGAAGATAACACAGCTTCTAAAGCAAAATGACTTTGAAAGGAGTTGGGATAGATGCAGAGATGTCTGTCTATTTAAATGTGTGTGCCAGTGTAGGGCATACCACAATAATCATATTTGGTAAGCTAAAGAGAAAAAATCCTCTTAGATCCAAGTCATATCTAACAATTTCTTATAATTACCATGATATTGCTTCTATAAAATTTACTGAACCAAAGCAAAACTATTATCTGGAACGTTTTCTTGAAACCTAGATTTCAGATTACAGATTATTTTCTCCTCTTTGAATTCTCCCAGAAAATCTAGGTGCTGGTATTAGCAAAGGGGTCCCTCAACTGGTCAAAGGAAAGATACCATATTGCTGCTAATCTGAGTATAGAACCTTTTATTCTGAGCTGATACTTTCTCCTTTATAATCTACCTAGCAAAGGTGTGCTATTTCCCTGCAGTGCAATGAATAAAGTTTCTTTTGTGGACACTTAAGATTGTTTGCCCTGCAAGATGACAGAAATTTACCTCTTAGTTTCTTCACCAAATGCAAAATTTGAAGAATTCATATGCAAAATTCCACATAACTTTCTGCAATAGACAATTACTTTCACTACTAAATAACTGTTAGTTTGAACTTTTCTTGCTTCAACTTCCACAACTTTTTAATCCTTGTTTCTACCTGGGATATAGGAAACCCAGTTCATCTTCCCATATTGGCATTTGCTAAACTTTAAACTAGCTCATTCCTAAAAAAATATTGTCAGCATCTTTAAGAAATTGTCATTACCAAAATTAAACATAACTTCTTTAGTGACAATCTCAAGAATTCCTTCCATGATCATAACACTATTGCTGTGTTTTGACTTGCTAGGTCCCTATTTGTTCCTCCAGGACTGCACATCTAGCTGCAGTCTTTCACTGGGAGCTCTTATTGGGATCACTGTCCACCATGACTTAGCCACCGATTATTTTGAAAACAATACTGGTTTTTGAAATACTGCTCTTGAACTTTTGTCTGTTGTTTTGGATTTCCTGCTTAGGTGAAGGAATCTGCACTTAAAAATTCCACCACCACCAAAAAACCCCCACCCCAACCCCCCTCATTTAAGCTCCAACAAAAAATTCTCCCTAGCTAATCAGTTTAGATGTGGAGAAAAGGCATGGCATTATAACTGTTGTTCTGTCTCTCCACTAACTTTTACCTCATGTGAAAATGCTCCCAGTAATGCCTAAAAATTTTCCTTTAGCTCACTGAAACAGGCCAACACCACGTTCTTGCAGGACCCTCATGGACTCAGAATGCAATTTTGATGTAACACTTGTGTAAAACAGTGTTTTTCTGAAAAACATGAAACTGGCCTCCTCTCAGGAGTCAGCGTACAGGTAAATTCAGTAAAGTATGAACTGATGCATGGCAGAATGCGTGTTCACAATTACAGAGAGAGACAGTCGCATTTCAGAAAAGCCAGCAGCCCCAAAGCTGGGATTCAGCAATCTCTTCAGAACAAGGAGCTGAAACCAGGTCTCCCATGTCTAATTGAATGCCGCAACAACTAAGCTGGGTATCAAGCAACACAGCCTGAAAGTAAGCATAAAGTGGAACAGAATAAAAGAAACTGAAGAGACCCAACAGGACAAACTGAGAAACAGAGCCACGGAGCATTGCTACAGCTCAGTGGTAGAACTGCTCACAAAGGACGTAAACCCAATTCAAATATTTGCTCCAATAAGTCTTCCAAGGAATGATTTAATTATTCTGTGAAATAGTTGTAGTACGTGAAAAAAAATTCCTATATGAAAAGAAAATAAGTCTTGTATGTTAGAAAGCATGAGACATGGCAATGCTCCTGAGATGGCTTTAATTCCAATTTTAAATATGAGTTACCAAGCTCTGAATCTACATTGTGTATGTTATGTTGACTTTGCATTTTAATTAGATACCTTTCTCCAAAGCTTTCAGTGTAGTATCATTTTTAAAAAAAAGCTAGTGTTCTTTTTTGATGTGTAGCCTACACTTTTTTATCAGAGCCCTAAAAGGAGGAGCCGGCCCCGGAAAAAATGTACAAAAATTGTATCTAAAAAAATTAGATGTATGTTGACATATGTAGATATGTATATATATAAGTATTACAAAAACAGGAAGTTACACATCAAAAAAGAAGGAATATATCTCTAGATATTTATATATATATCTATATATGTATCAGAATATAATGTGAAGTATTGTGAAAATATAAAAACATATCTTTGACTGCAGGGACAAGATGCACTTTTAAAAATTGACAAACACACATAGCTTTTTAATATGCCAGTGCTTGTGTGATATAGTTTATCTTCAGAATGTAGAGCAATAGGAAAGCAGATGTTTTGAGTTAAGATTTAAATCACCAGCTCTCATTAAATTAGGTGAGTAATTATCCAGAAACATGGACTTTATATCACATACTGTTCTCATTTCTGTCTCTATCAGGGAAAACCATGTTAAAGAAACGTGCCTTCCTCCAGGAGCAGTGACAGTGTGTGATTTTCAGAACATTAAAGAGCTTTCACATTAAACCCAGATCACATCACTTTTACCCACAGAAACCCTACTAACCTTCCAAAATCTACAATACTGTACTTGAATTGATGTTTCTTTAATATCTGCTAATGTAGACATCAATATCGAAGGAGTAACACATGATACATTACTACTTATCTGGCTAAAACTCCCTGAATTTGTTTTAAACTGAAAACAATGTTTAAAGAGTTCTGAACTCCAACTATCAATGGCTGAAAAGATGTTAAAACTACCACAGTTCAGACAAAAGATATTCAAATTGATTATCAAATTGCAATTAATATCTTCATAAAGTTACACAGTGCATCTAATCGCCCTCCATATCCAAATTAATTTACAGTTCCTTTTAGTTAATTTAATGAAGTTCTACCTTAAAAGTATTTCCATTTTTCCATCAAAAAAGCAACAGAAAAAACATATTATCTGACAAATGGATATACTTTAAAGAATGTATAAAACTCACACATAGCAAATGTCAGAAACTTTCCCAGCTGGTATAGCTCCCAGAAAGTGAAGTGGGAGAGAGAAGTAAGGAAAATGAAACATAATACAAGGCAGTTTTGTTCCCTTCCAGCCTTGTGGTACAAAGAGAAAACCTTTTAGAACGGAAGACTTGTAGAAACAGACGAGCTTACCTTATTGATAAGCAAAGCCTGTTTCTGTAATTAAGAGCTGATTATCAACATTTTCCATCATTGTTCTTTGTTGCTTTGTATCTTGAATATACAAATACCAAACCTTGTACATTTTTGTCTTACACAATGCAAGTGTGTCTTACAAGAGAAAGTGCTGGTACCAAGTCAGTAGGTACTTATGAGCCCTATTTTAACCTCAGCATCAGGATTTTGTGTAACGTATGAAGGCAAGTATTCTGCAGGACAAAGTATCTTCTGTTAGATGTATAAACTGTATGTTAGTACTAGTAAAGGATAAAACATGTCCCAGCAGGTGTATTCTGCACAATGGCTTCCTCTTCAAGCACAAGAAGAATGCCTGAAGCTTTTAGAGGAAATGTAAATATGAATATAATTCCTTTTTGAACTACCCTTGCTTTGTTGCATATACTGGGACATTTTAACAAGCATTGCAATTATTTTGAAAAAACAGTCTTAACATCCACTAATCAACTTCAAACTTTCATAATCATTTCTCTTTTAAATAGCAAACTCCAGAATTAATTTTTTCTAACACTATTTCTATGCTATAAAAGGGCAATAAAATTAAAATCATTCAGACAATATCTAAGTGAGTTTATGAATACAGGAGCTAATCCAGAATACATTTTCTACAACTTATCAAGTATGCAGTCCATAATCAACAATCATCAAATTAACCAAAATGCAAGTAAGTCCAAAAAGACACAATGCTTGATTTTGCAATTCATTTGCTCAGGCAGAAGCAAAATTTCCCTTTCTTTTGTACATTCCGAACAGTGAACTGTTGAACACAGCTGGGACTCTAGTGCAGCAGTGGCTTGCAGCGTTCTGGTCATCACAGGCTTGAGAAATTAATTTTCACACTTTCAAGACTTACTGATTAAATAGTTCTATACCTGATGCCCTTTCCCTGTAGTTCAGCAAAGCTGGGATGAAATATCCAGAGTACCACTCCATTTTTCTTGAAACACTTAAAATTCCTGAGCATTGGACCTGTGGTTCCTCTATACAACGTGATCATCAATAAATCAAGATTGTACACAAAAGCTTATTAGGCTAGTGAAATGAACCTGGTATAAATACTGGTTTTATCTATTTTTAAGCTGTGTTGATGACAGTGACTCACTGGGTGAATCTAAAAAAGAAACTGAATGAAAACATAATGCTTGAATATAGAAAAGTGTTCTGGACATCGAGCACAATGTGAGAGCGAAGGGAATGTAAACAAATGTGTAATGAAACAAAACAACAAACAATTGAAGAACATTTATCTCTGCTCCACTAAGTTGTATCTTACCTGATTATAAAAGATACCTATTCTTTTGTCCACAATTCTTGGGTTTCAACTGCCAAAAGCACAGATACTAGGCTATATTTAGTACACAACCTGTGTCCTCTGCCATTCACTTTTGATGCCAGGAATGACTGCATTTCTGTTTTGTGGCATAACTACATATTTCATGAAGAAGTCTGGATTCTCTCTGGAATTAAAGATACTTTTTCATGTAGAATTAGCAGTGACTGCATTTTTGAGTATTTTTAATAAAATTCTAGTCAAATCTAAAATTAACTCTTGATGAATCAAGACCAAAAACTCCAAAATAATGGTAGCAAACAAATAATGAAAACAGTCAGCTTGTTATTTCACACTGTGTCATATCACTTAGGTATCACTTTTGTTATTTGCATCCTTTAAATTGTTTATATTGTAACATTATACACAGTGGTATCACTGTACTTGGCAAAATAAGTTATTTCTTACCAGTAAACGTAGAATCTAAATCACATAAATTACTGCAAAGGATCACAGTACATTAAGGATGAGAGAAATTATGGAAGAACATAAGAGATGATAATCATTGACTGTGTATCATCCTCAGCAGAGAGGTTTTTTTCTTTTTAAGTGAACATCTTACATTATGTACCTTGTCATGAGGTTAAAAATAGGATGAGGGCCTATGATGGAAAACAAAAGAAGATACAAATTTGAGATAACATGTTCAAGCACTACAACTTAGCACAGCTCACTATGAATAGATATCCTCTCTAACCTGCGTCTCCTCTCTTCAAAAAAGATTTTTTCTTCCTATTGGTATTATTTTATTAATATTCATTCTATTAATTTATTTTATACCAATTCTGCAATCTTCGCATACACTAACATATATCATCTTCCACAAGTATAAAAAACTATTCAGAGAGTAAACTACTAATGAAAATGAGTAGCAGAATTAAATCTAGGAGATAAAGGCTGTCAGGAAAGCGTGTACCAAGCCAATTGCCTTTGTCATTTATTTCTATTTCTGCTCCATCTGGAAAATATCTTTTGTCTTAATGAGTGATGCAAGTTGCTAAACTGGTCCTTTGAGTAAGAACTTAAAGAACTGAATCAAAAGCTAAAATTCACAACTGATCAGTCCTATATTTTGCACGGGATCTGGGAATAGTCACTTGAGTAAGGATTGTGGAGATCAGTATGCCTTTGCAGAAGAAGGTCTGTTTTCTTTCTTGATTAAAATTTCATAATTTTTCCATAGTGTCAGTGAACATATTTCTGAGTGAAATGAACATAAGCTGGCAAAACATAAATGACCAGAATAAACCCCATAAAACCACTTGTGCAAGAACTGAAATATTACTGAAGTTCTAATAAAATTCCCAAAAGTAGATTTACTCTAGTAGTTGTTCTGTCCTGAAGCTAAGTAGAACAATTCTGAATGGATTACAACCCTGGGAATTTGAATCTGCTAAAGGACTGTTAGAGGGAACAATATTTACAGTCATAATTTCAGAAGCAGTAATTAATTCAGTTGTTTAATTGAAGATACCTTTCATCTAATTTTCAAGGATGCTCAGTCTTTGAATAGCCTCTCTAAGTCACTTCAGCTGTGCTATGCTGTTATATGCCATTTTGATCGCACTGCTGTACACATAACAGGCCAGGTACTTGGAGTGACTGAGCAACGTTGAAAGTGTCAGACCTGTTGCTCCAACTCTATTCACAAAATGTAGTCTTCTGCAGACAATGTAAAATTCTCATTTATATCTAAAGACAAGCAATCAAACCTTCTAGAGCTTTTTTTTTCTTTAAGTACATACCAGATATCAGTAATAACATATTAGCCTGAAAATACTTCACGACTTTGCTATAGTGCACATCGGTTCATTGTCAAACAGTCTTATAAAGATGAGGGGTCATGGCAGAAAGCAGAAACAGTGTCTCTTCTAAAAACGTATCCTATTTCTTCTGCATTTGTCTTTAACCTCTTGGTACCATTTTCCCTTTCAAAAGTTCAGTGGGAGTGTTTGTGTACTGATACTGTCTAAAATCATGTTTCCAACACAGAAAAGATATGGAATTATAAAACAGGCAACACTGTCCTGAAGGCAAATGGCTGTTCCAGCTCTTGACTCAGCAGACATTTATTTCCCCTTACAAGCTATTATAAAAATATAGAACGATCCAGCAACTGCACACCTATTAAGTAGAAGCAAATGTCGCATTTTCCTGGAAAGAAAATTATGAAATACAGTTGAAAGATACCTTTCCAGAGCTAGGAAGTGTGTATTCAAATAGAACTAAATATATTTGATTTTTTATTTCCTTTGTAATTCAGACTTGGCCAATCATAGAATATGCTGTGTTGATTAATGCTGAACAATGTTGATTTTCAATTATCTTATCAATCTTTCTGAAAATTTTGAAAGAAAAATTAAAAAGCAACATTTATAGGCCATAGAAAAAATGAAAGTATTTTTTATGTCCTTTCTGCATTCAGTCTGGATGACATAAAAAGGGAAAAAAATATCCCTTCAATATTCATCATGCAAGTGACTAAGCAGTATTATTCACGATTTATCTTGCCATGCATCTAAAAAGTGCCATAAACTTATAAGCAGTATAATATACATGTTCTTAAAAGTCTTGTGACTTAATCTGTAGCCAGAAAATCAAGATGAAAATGGACCGATAATTAACAAATGTATGTACCAATATTAACTGAAGAAAGAAACATTGTTATTAAAGATCATGGTCTAAAATCATGCACTTGGACTTGATGATTAGGAAAAATAGCTACTTGACAAAAGCATAAAAATGGAGTAAAACCTGAATGAAACATTGTGATACTGTCACAGTACTGCTCTCATCTTTAAAAAAAAATTTGTCCCTTCTGCCTGGTAGCGGGTGACTGCTGCCTGGTATCCTGCACTCATAGCTCATTTTGAAAATGGTGAAAGCTTAGTGGTAAGGCTATAAAGACGCGAGATCAAAAGAAGAGTATTATTCATGGACAGAGAGCTTCAGGAGGAGTGATACCAGGTGGGAAGCTGAGAATTATGTGGATGCTATTGAGCAAGCACTACATCTCTACATTGATAGGTCCTCGCCAATGTCTGTAAGGTAGCTTTTCCATTTCTTTCTTTCAAGGAAGCAATGGCAGGAATTAACATCAGCATCTTCTGGTGGGCTTCACCTGCTGTGTAAGTGCCAGTGTCTCTGTGCGTTACCACAGGCTCCCTTTAAACTCAATAAAGACGGGCTCTTTCAAGGGGCACTGCTTCCGACCTATTTTAGATGACTATTTTAGTTTGAGATGAATCACACCACAGAGGTGGGAGGCAGTAAAGACAGAAATGCCTACGCTGTAGATGTCTGAAGTTAGGTGCAGTGAATCCTACCCTGGGTGCCTGAACTGAATGTTAACAATTCATCAAAATATGACAAGAAAATATTATAATCAAGGACATGAAAACCCACTACTGATTAAGTACACCTGAGAGAAATTTACTATAAGAAATAACTATTCCTAGAACTATGTGAAACAAAAACCAAAACCACACAAACCTGAATATGACTTTTCATATTTTCCTAAAGCAAATGATGTGAAAAACAACATCCACAGCAAGAAATTCACAGCCACATCCAGATTCAGTCTGCTTTTACACAGACATGCAAGATTAGCATCCGAGACTAAGATAGAGAAGATTATGGAGCATGGCAAAATTAACTGCAAAATTACTCAGGTTTTCTAAAAGTAGATATTGTGACACAAACATCTACAAGGTTAAATAACACAGCAACCACAGGCCAAGCATTTCCTAATTCTAGTGCTTATCTCATGTTCATTGCAGCATGAACATGTCTCTTATGGACATTAAACGGATATGATATACATTAATTACAATTCAAAGCTCAGAATTTTGTTTAGAATTTCATATAGTATCAAGCAGCTTTAAATTTCGGTAAGTGTCAAGTAATGGCAATGTTAATTCATATGTTCTTAAGGTGGCATAGGAAATCCTTAAAAAATTGTAGAGCACCAGGCATATAATGAACCTAAGATGTATATAAAATATATGCACTATGGTTAATAGAATAGTAAAATCACAGTATTTGTCATGTGTAGAAAATTTTGCTAATTGAAGTGCATTAGGAAGAATTTTCATTTGGAAAAAAAAAAAAATGGCACAAGGCATCCACAGACTTAACCTGCATAATTCATATAAAAGCTTAGTCCTTTCCTGAGTCTGATGTAGCACGTATTCTCAGCAATACCTTATGGGAAAGATACCCATAGAAAAAAATTGTCCCCAGTATACACACAGCATATAATTCGATTGACTTAATCAGTTTTAAATTTTTTCATCTTTCAACTTCACCCACTGGCCTCTGTTCTGTTAAAAAAAATAAATTGATACATTTGGTGTAGCTCCTCTATAGCAATTACAGTTTACATAAATACATCCTGGTTTATTTCTCCTTTAACTGAGCAGTGCTAATCCTGACAGCCTCTCTTCACTTAAAAATTCCTTCTTACCCCTAATTATTTTCACTATCTGTCTCTACATCTCCAGATAGCAGCTTACCATGACAGAATATGTCTTGCTCCTTCTCTGAACATCCAGATGGAAATCAAAAGGAAACATTTTATCTTACTCCTACTCCCGTCCATTTACCAAGACTCCAAACCTTTGAGTTGGCGCATGGAAAACAGCACTGAAATTGCGGTTAACTGTGGTTTGATAAGATTGAACATCATTACACCTCAGAACAAAAAGGTGGCACATGAACCAATTTCTTGTTTAGACAAGAAAAACCACAAATTATAACTCAAAGCTTTCGGACACCAACCAAGAAAGATATTTCATTAAACGGCGGAACAGTTTTCTTACATTTGCTCTGTCTGTTTAACTGATAAAACTAAGATGACCATGGACGTGGTTTGACAGACAAGCAAGATAGAACAGTTGGGAAAATAAATCAGAGATGAGTCAACAATTTAAATAAAACTTGTGATTTTATTTTTTAAAAATTTCAAATGACTCATTCATAATTATGTCCCCATAATTTTCCATTACATACACTCTGCCTCATAATATCTGAACAGATGAACTTGCTTTCTGTTCACGCTGAACAAGATATTTTGTTGCTTCATATGTCTTTGAACTGTTCACATATTAAATTAACCAGTGAACTCTTCATTTTCTTTGTAAGAACCTTTCAAAAGTCTTCCTAATTTCTGCAATATCATTTTTGCAATTAATGCACGTAAAAGGTAAAATGGAAAAGTTATTAGAGAACAAAATATTGTTTGTGGAATGCTGAATGCTGAATTTAATTAATGCTTAAATTAAAAATTACATGTTAGCTTAAGCTCTATCGTTAAAAATCATCCCTTTTCGTGACGGCTAAAAATAAGCTTTTACTATTATCAAAAACTTTCAACAAGCAAAAATCTGTTTCATGGATGCTCTTTCACAGACTCATTATCAGCTCAGTTGTTACTTGTTTCAGTGCAAAGACCATCCTCCTAAGCTACCCCATCGCAAACATTGCCATCTCAGTCACTGGGGACAATAACAGAGCAAGAACGATGCAGGCAAAACCTGTCAAAGCTAAAACAAAAGAGGCAGCAGAGTTGGCATGGAGGCTGTGACACCACTAGAGGGGAAGGGAAAGCTATATTATAGGACTAAACTAAATGTGCTTGGGAAAGTTCCCAATAATTGTGGCCAACTGGCACAGAAGAGTACACAAATATGCTAGTCAACACTGAAGTGTCCAAAGTGGCTGCATGCAAACTGCTTATTGGGAACGGTGCTATTCCCACACCATGACTAGGAATCACCTGGAAAAAGTGTAAATTAGTGTGAATGAAAAGTGTTCCAGGGTCTGGGCCAACAGATTACTACTACAGATGATTGTGTTTGACCACACAGGAATATTTCCCAGTACTATTTGATTTACTAGCATATAAAGATGCCAACCTTTCCAGAAGGTTTAAAGTTATGGCACACAATAAAAGATCTCATGCATTTCCAGTCTTGCTGTTGAAAACCATTTGGTGTTTAGGGTAATATTTAAAGATAGGATATGAACAATCAATATTAATCGACTATTTCTAAAACTTCAATCAAGATAAGTAGTACTGGATGCAGTGCAGAAGTTGCATTTTTGACTGAAGAATACATCATTGTGACTGGTTGGAAAGGTCCATTCTATGATTCTATGAAACTTGGCACAAGTTATTATCTAGACATACTGCAATCACATCTGCTATATACAGAGTGCATGTAGTCTGAAATAAAGCCTGAGAGATGAGGAGACATTAGTTGTCAAAACTTTACCATTTTTGATACGCTTATCCATATAGAGTATTTGGAAGGCTCTCCACAGTTAACAATGAAACGGCATGCGACAGGTGACTCAAGGCACGAGTTTACCACGAGCAGCAAACGAGGAGAAACACACACAGAGGACTCAAACTAATGCACAAAACATGTAATGTTTATAGCAGATTTTAAAAACACATGGGAAACAACAGAAATACAAAAAATACAAAGGGACAAAACCCAACAGACAGGCAGAACTAAAAAACAATCCAGAGCAATACCATGCAAGTTACATGGTATTGTAATATCTTGTATTTCAAGCAAATACTTAAAAGCTAATATATCCTACAAAGATAAGATAAAGCAGTGAAGGATACAAATTAAAAACATAGTAAAATATTGTATCCTGTTAAAGGGAAAACCTGTTTTCAAAGAAACATAAAGAAAAGCCAAATATAAAATGACACAAACAAAACTTTGCACAAGGTTTACATGTGTCTTGCAATCAGACATCAGAACTCAGGTAAATACAGTTAATAATACAGAAACAGAATTGGCCAAAGGAAGTATATATCTCAAAAATTATCTTGAAGTTACGTGTCAGTCCTAGAATACGAGAACAGCAGTTCAGTATGGAAAATAACTGATCTTGGAGAACGTTCAACTTTTGTAATGTAAATTACACATAATTTATACAACAATGTGCATGGTCTAGCCAAGAAGGACCAAGTAACAAGCAGGCATTCCCAAAATGCATAAATGTTAGCAATATTAAAAGAGGATGACATAAAGCTGTTGAAACATGAGAATAACATGCTAAAAAGAAAAAAAAAAGAAACCTATTCCATGATTTTTGCAGAAGGTAATAAAGAAAAGGTTGAAAAATGCATCAGTGGAAGACAGCATTTGTATCATGTAATAGCCAAGCCCACAAGCAACATAGCAGATTTGCTGGGCTGGTGTTGGTGGTGTTTTGTTTTAAGGTGTTGGACTCAGTTGTAAAACATTTGACCTTATTCTGAAGAAATGAGAGTTTTCTTGAAATAGAGGAGCCGAATTACTGTGATGAAAACATTTCACATCTTTTCTCAAGCTAAGGAGGTGAAAGATGTTCCTATTCAAGGCATCCTTTGACAACTACTAATTCTTTCAGAATACCTTTGGGTCAAGAAATACCACTTTTTTGCCACATCCTATACAGTCAAAATAGCCGTGCAGAAGCAAAAGTCTACCACAGTCCTTGGGAGATGCTTGCAGAAGCATAGGAACCTACATAGGAACCACAATGTACTGTTTGACTTCCAAGTTTTGCTATCCTCGTCCATAAAAGATTTCATATAGAGTCATAGAATCATTTAGTTTGGAAAAGACCCTTAAGATCAAATCCAACCTTAAACCTAACATTGACAAGTCCACCACTAAACCATGTCTGTAAGCACCACATCTACACATCTTTTAAATACCTCCAGGGTGACTCAACCACTTCCCTGGGCAGACTGTTCCAATGCTTAACAACCCTTTTTCTAATATCCAATGTAAACCTCCCCTGGCACAACTTGAGGCCATTTCCTCTTGTCCTATCGTTTGTTAAGACAGTGACTCCCCACCTCGCTACAATGTCCTTTCAGGTAGTTGTAGAGAGCGATAAAGTCTCCCCTCAGCCTCCTTTTCTCCAGGCGAAACAACCCCAACTCCCGCAGCCTCTCCTCATAAGACCTATTCTCCAGACCTATCACCAGCTTCATTACCCTTCTCTGGACACACTCCAGCACCTCAATGTCTTTTTTGTAGTGAGGGGCCCAAAACTGAACATAGTTTTAAAGGTGCAGCCCTACCAGTGATGAGTACAGGGGGATGATCACTTCCCTAGTCTTACTCACCACACTATTCCTGATACAAGCCAGGATTCTATTGGAATTCTTGGACATCTGGGCACACTCCTGGCTCGTGTTCAGCCAGCTGTCGACAAACACCCCCAGGTCCTTTTCCTCCAGGTAGCTGTAGCGCTACATGGGGTTGTTATGACCCAAGTGCAGGACCTGGAACTTGGCCTTATTGATTCTCATACAATTGGCCTTGGCCCAACAATGTTTTCTTTCCAATAATTTTTATCCTTTTATGTATTCTATTCTAAGTATTAAACCTGTGTGGTATGGAGGTGTTTCTTATCTTATGGAAATAAGAAAGCAGCAGTTGCATAGTACTTTTAGGTTGGCTTGTTTTCTTGATTTGGCAAGACAGGTCTTCATGAAAAGTTTCTAAATTGTATATAATTCTTTTAAATTTCCTAAAATGCAGCATTATGAACTACTCTGGACGATGACACTCTTTATGGTCTGATATCTTATATTTTCTCCTGACACAGTTTTAAAAACATTTTCTACTACTGATGTTCCTCTCTAAATAAGAAGGTATCCAATTGCTTAAGACTTAGCTCTACAATTAACTTAGTCTTGCTAACAGCCACCCAGAAAAATCTGTATTTCTTCATATTGCCATTGCATCCCAGTGATTCAAAGTCTCATTTCCTTTGCACAACTTGAATTGAGTTTTTTTTTTACTTTCCAGTATATATCACTAATTTAGACTGACATTGGCAAAGTGCAGCCACAAGCATCAGTTAATTTTACATCCAACATGATGTACCTTACACAACTTTTTTCAGCTAACTAAATATTATATTATTATATATATTATATTATATTTTGTCATTCTTTGTGGGAGTACTTGATAACTGCAAACCCTACATGGTCTCAAGAGTTAAGAACGGAGACTATGTGTCAAGATCAGCTCTTGATTGTCTGTTAAGATTTATGTTTATGTGAGTTGACCAAAATCACACAAGTAGTCTGTAGCAGAGGCAGCATGGCATGTTTCAGAGAAGCATTCAACTGCTTTAGCCAGAAGGCAGCCTTTTTCTTTTCCTGCTCTCTAGCCACACTCCAGCATCTTAATAGCTGTAATCTGTGGCACAGCAGAGTCCAAAAGACAGCATCCTCCTTCTCTAAGTGTTCCCAATTTAATGACCAGAGTACAGGTAATATTGAATCATGCAAACAGAAGTACTGCATAAAACTGTAGGCACCTTTGCTTGTAAAAGTTGAGGGGTTTTTAACTTTTTTTTTTCAGTCTCCTTGTTTCACAAATTATTTCACCCTTCAGCAATACGAAACTACAAGCAGCTGACTGTGGAAGAGCAATTTTTAATTAAAACCTGTTTTTTGCTTCCCCTTTTGTTTCAGTTAACGTTTGCCAGGAGGTGTTGCTAACCACAGGCCCTTTCCAATACATCCTGAGCATTCTCATAGCCTACCACCTTCTAAAGAAGTGATGGGTGCTCAGCATCTATGATAAGTGAGAGGATATATTTCTCCAGCAGCTGAGCTGTGCTAAATGAAAAGTATTCAATGGTAAGTTCCTATTTGGTAATCAGTTCTTCATTAAAAGAAATTGCTTCCATTAGTGATTAATATTGCACTAAAAATCTGGGAGTACAGAACAAAAAGTTCTGCATCACTTTTGACAGGATGTTCACGATTTAACAGTTTTCACTGTTTTCTAAATCAACTTTTAAAGCTGTAATATCTATGCGTTAATAGTAATTTAATCCATGATTGCTTGGGGGGTTTAGGACCTAAGTTTGAGCTAAGATCATATGGCTAAATTCAGAGCAGTGAATGCTTTTCCTCATTCATTCATTTAAGAACAGAGCAATTAAATATAACACTGAACACTGCAGCTACCAAATGCATCCCCTAATGAATTTATAATAAACTACTAGGCTAGTTAAAACAAATGTTACACTATATGAGTAGGTTTCAAAACTGTTACAAAGCAAAGGCTGCCTCACAGAACAGTGTTTCTGCTGACACAGAATATTGCTGCAAAGATATTGCAAAGATGACATAGGGGAAAAAATGGCTTAGATTGGAAGTTGAGGAGCTTTTTCCATGAAACTAGGCTACATAAACAAAAGGATGAGGCAATAACAGCAGACTAGTCACACAATTACCACCAAAAAAAAAAAGACTGCATCTACCATCCAAGTGAGGATTTATCCCTCTTGCATTGGGTTTTCACTGCAATTCAGCATACAAGCATCTTAACGTACATGTAGCTTTCAAAGGAATTGTCTAGCACAATGAATGCTAAGATGCTCTTTTTCTACTTCAGCTAATAAGAAAAGGTGTGGTAGCAGAGCCAGTCTTTTTCTTATTCAGTTGGCAGAAGGAGGGCTCTGTGAGCAGCACGTGACTATAACAGCGCTGTTCGGGGTGAACAGCAGCCTCTCCCAAGGTTCCAGACAAGAACCAGAATACTTTTTGGTTTCTTGTTGCAGTAAGATTACATCATTGGAAGAGAAAGTTTTATGTTCTGGTTTCTGTGCTGATGTAATTTTTTTATCACACTTTTACAAATATTTAAATATTATGCTGTCCCCTATGTCTTGCACTACGTTTCTATCACTTGAGACATTTTAAAAATCAGCCTTCTCTGATGATGACACAGTGTTGACAATGTCTTCAGAACAATGAAGATGTTTCTTCAGAAAGAAAGGAAAACAAAGCTGAAAACAAAGCCAAAAACAAGCAAAAAGGAAGCTACTTCAAAGGAATTCACCTTATGTGAAAGATGCAGCGTTCTCATTGCATTGTGGTTGCTTCTAAAACAAAACTAATTATCCCCATATGACTTGCAATTGCAAATACAAAGAGAACAAATGTGGGTATCAAACTATTCATGCAAAAATAATATGTGAATCATCCTACCAAAGGTCATATCAAAGTTGCATACTGGCTTTTAAATAGAGGTTTTAAAAAAATGCTTAGGGAAGCTGCTGATATACTCAAAAAGAAGAAAAAAACACTCTATGGCTCATGAAAATATTTTAAAATATTTATCATCATACAGGTAATTTACTGCCAACTGCACAGGTTTAATGCCACACTAATCTCTGCTCAGTATCATGGTTTTCCATATATAGTAAATAGGCAAAGCATGCTATGTATCTGAGATTAGAAAGTGTCCCCTCAACCACTAAGTAGGCTTTTCTTTAAGTATATGCATATCCTATTTAAAACGTAAGGGCCCACTTTCTAATCTCTGTCAAGCAGGATGCAGTTAACAGACATCTACAAACATTCAGTATTTCAATACATGTGAATCAGGTGATTTCTCAGATATGCAGTGATATATGTCACAAATTTAACATGGACGTAGACACTAAATCTTTAGGGTAAGAATAACCAAGTTGACACTGATGCTCTAGAGGCCTATTTTCATTTTAATGGACATGGAAGCGAGGATTTATGTGCACAACTAATTTTATTCCGATCAAGACTTATTTGTTAAATGACATGAGTTAAATGAAACAGACGTCTTCCTAGCAAAATATAACATTATGCAGGACGTAAATCTGAAGCGACCGTTGACAAACTATAAGATAAAGGCATTATAAGGCATTATTTCCAGCTAAAGATACTATACTGAAGCACGAAAGTAACCTATTTGTTTTCAAGTCTGAGAAGGCGGAAGACTGATTTTCTGAAATCAGCTGAAACCCCTTCCTGCACGCCCGCGTTCTCGGTTTGTGCAACACCCCCAAACACCCGCAGAACAAATGGCGACCGCCGAGCCCTGGCCCGATCCTCTTCCCCTGACTGCCACCTGCCGTCAGTCCCGCCGCCACAGCCCCGCGGGAAGGCCGGTCCCGCCGCCGGCCACTGCCTCCCGGCCGCAAGCGCCGCGCTGCCGGCCCGGGGAGCGGCTGCCGCGGAGCTGCTCCCCGCTTCGGGGTGGGTCTTCCCCCAGAGAGTCTCCCCCAGCAGGTGAAGACCTTCTAAGGGTGTTCTTTCAGGTCATCAGTAAATGAAAAGGGGGTTGCAGGAGATGGAGATGTACAATAATTCCAGGGAGATGTAAAGTCTTTCACTGGAACAAGGATAACGTTGGAAAAAATGATATATGTTGGGGCTTCTCCACCAGTCTGAAAGCGCTTGCTTCTCTGGAGAAGAAATCTATCAACAGCTTAGACAGAGGTGGGCGCTTGTTATATAATGCGGATTACTCAGGAAAAAAGAGTATGCGTCCCCGACTCACTGGTGTCAGCATGGCAGCTGTATATCAGCAGTTAAAGTTTTATGTCAGTCACCGGTCTGTTACTGTTTCACTATTACTTTAATGGACAACTGCAAACTACATACAAAATCAAACTTTTTCTGCAAGTTGTATCTTGATTTCTTTTTGTCAAAAAGACATACCAACATTTAGTTAATTCAAACTTATAGTCCTTCCATATCTAATGCACACAGTTATAATAATTCTAGAAACCCTTTGTGTTATGAATTGTCTCAAATTAGTGATAAACAGTTCTAATGGAAGCAGAAGGCGATTGCAGCAGAAGTAAATCGGGGAACTTTTGAAGTGGAATTATGGTTGTTATCAAAATCAAATTTTTTTGCCTCATTCAAGAGAAAAGGCAGTAAGGTGAATTATAAACTATTTTTAATACATACATAAAATGTTTTATCTGGAAAAATATGGGATGTAATTTTGGATTATTGTTTTCTTAATTTCTGAGTATTTTAAAGTTCGGCAAAAAGGCCAGATGTTAAGTCAGCTAATTCTCTAGAGCTTCAGTCTTGCAAACATACATACGCACATAAGCAACTTTGCTCAGCAGTAGTTTATAGTACATACTTTAGGTAAAAGTTTAAGATGAGCCTTTAAAATCACTGATAGCAGTAGCATGAAGTTTTTCTCAGTCTATTGTTAGACTGCTGAACTCATTTAAATAGCAAATATAAATTATAGTCTTACTGGAATGAGTTTTAAAGGTCCCATGAGTGGGACAAGGATTCATATCCCTTGTGAAAATTTTTTGCAGAACTACATGCGCTTCTCTTTCATGCAAGACAAACAGTACAAAAGACATAATCATGTCTGTTCTCTAGAGGTAGTACCATGTTACTTCTCTATGACATTTGTAACAACAGTACTATAAAGTGAAATGAGGCTGAAATTTTCTCAGAACTGTCCCAGCATTGGGAGTATGTTTCAAAATTTTCTAACTCTTTGTAGGAAAATGTCAGTGCTAACATGTCTTGTTGAATTTATTACTGTGGAATTGTTCAATCAAAGAGTATCAAAACATGCAGACTCTGCCATTTGTTGCCAGCAATCTTGATTCAAGACACATTCCTAGATTTACCTTAAGCAAAACGATGGACTAGTGATCTGGGAGAACAAGTTTTCTCCTTCTCTGCAAGTGAGTGGTAAAATACAAAGACAGCACATGACAGGGAAAGCAAATGCTGGTGGGAGTCACCTCTTCTCTGAGTCATGGGATCACATGGAGCTCTGCCAGCTCAGTGCAGGCGGGGGATCTGCCACAACACCCAACCAGGCCAAACAGACCTGAGCAAACCTACAGCAAGCAAAAAGCAACCCCAAAATTCCCTATCTGGAAAGGTAAGGAAACTGAAGCAACAGCATCTCTGAAACTGGGAAATTCTTGTCAGGTGCAGAGTTTCTCTATACTTCTAGCTGTGTTGCAGCCAGAAGCAATCAATTTATGCATAAAACATGTATAGGTGTGTTGTATTCTACACATATTCTTAAAGCTCTCAAATGCCCAGCTGCAAAGACAGACTGGCCTGCAGAAGTGGCCTTAAGGAAAAGGACTTGTGAGCACCACTGAAAAGCCAACGGATCTCAGAATTAGTGGTGATTTTTTTAAGAATGGGCAGATTGCGCTATACAAAAGCGAACTTGGGCAAAGAGAAGCTTATTGACTCAAGGCCCTAACAAGGAGAAGCAGTAGGCAGCAGCACCAGGGACCATGCTTGCCAGGGCTGGGACAAGTCTATAGAAATTTATCAAAGATAACACACAATATAGTAGGGAAATTGTGGTTTGTTGGCTGCATAAAGACTATGACTGAAGTTTAAGTAGTTGATGACTGCATTTTTTTCACCAAATAACAGACATCACCTTAATGTCTACCTCATCAAAACGCGCCGGAAAGTTTTTCCCAGCTTTTGGCAAGGAAACACTTCCTTATGAGAATATGTAAAAAGAAGTGCTTCATGTAGAATGTTTAAGCTCAGCTTTCCTGTCAGCTTGTATGTAATTATTTTAATGACCTCTTTGGATGAGTATGAATCCTGACAAATTACATAATACACGTCCGGATTCTTGAAATTACTTTGATACATACAATAAAATAGAAGTTAACAACTACTCCTGGTAGAATACACATCCCACAGTCTTTTATGAGTTTGAATATCTCTGCAAAGAAGAAAAATTTCACCACATTCCTTCCATCTCCAGTAGAGCTATGGCTGTTAAATTTTAGGCAGATGTATTTAGATGTGTGATTTCAGAAGGAGGCACCCGCCACATATACAACCAAAAAGAGGAAAAGCTGTTCCTAACACTAAGAAACTTTTCACACATCTTAAACATGAACAGACATGAGTAAAGGCAATGATTTTCTAAACGATAGAAAACGTTTGTATACCCATTTATAGTATTCTGCCATTTTCACAAATGGAGATTCACTCACACATATTAGATTTTGTAGGCTGCAACATTAGCTCAAACTACTAATAAAAATGGTTTGCATTGTTGCAATGGATTGTGATTTGCAGTGGCTGAGATGAAAGTACGTCTTCATTTCTTTCAAAACATGAGGTGGCTGAGATCAAGGGTAGGTCTCTCTCACTAGGTGACAATATCTGAAACTATTGCATGCATTTGTTTCGGAACATGTTCTTGTTAGTTTTTTGAGCAAAGATACCATTTTCTTCCCAAAAGTGCAAAGTGGCAGCAACTTAAAAGGGAAAGATAACAAATGCCAAATCCATTAGAATAGTCATTCAAAGCAAGAGAATTTAGAATGTACAGCCTATTTCTGTGAGTTTTCACTTCCAACACTTAGTAGGTTTCAAGTTAAAGAATGACATTTATCTACATGCACAGAATATTTAGAATTGAAAGACAAAATACCTTTTAAAAAAACCTGGAAAAAATCACAGCTTACCCAAGTGCAAGATGCTAGTTTCTATCTTTAATTCAGAGCTCTAAAACAAAACAATACCCCTCAAAAAAATCTCATGAAGAGAAAGGCAATTTCTATTGTAAATGGATAGTCACAATGTCCTTCAAAATTTCTTGCATCTTCTGTGGAAGTATGTATCCCTAAGCATGGTTAAAGGGCACACCAGACAGTTAGATCTCCAGTCTTCTCTACTTGGCAGCACCTGTTTTTCTGTTATACTTGGTCAAAAAGTTTCACCCACTGGGCTCTCAGACGAGAGTGTAATACATAGCTTGTGGTCATTTTGATCTGTGTTCACTGGAGGTAGACACATCAGACTTTAAGGCTTTAATATATGCTTTTCACCTAAATACACACATGACCATTACCAGAGGACAGACAAAAGGCACTTACCGGGATAAGAACAAAGGTATCACCCATGATCAGCCATGTTAGCCTACCCTTCAACAATAGTAAGAACATATTTTTCTAAAAGGAAAAGTACAGTTTGAAGTTTTTTCAGGAAGCAGTCAGAAATAATGTGACTCCTTCAAAAGCTTAAATGGAAATTTTCAGGGAATTTTCTGCTAAAAGAGAGAGATTCAGAAATCAAAGCATGTGTTAGCCTGATTTAGCGCTTGCTTTAAACACACAGACATAACAGGAACAATCAATGGCTATATAGGATGACTAGGACATCTAGTGGGAATATAAAAATGATTTTCATGGTTATGAAGTCCACTCTGGTTATACAAAAGGGACTTGTAAGTACTTTTGCAAGTCATTAAGTCATACACAATTTGAACTGCATTTCCACCAACAAAGCAGTTATTGCAAGGTTGTTGTATGCTGGAAAGTGACATAAAAATGTAAATCTGTTCACTTATTAATTGAATGAAATTTTGGGAATTATTCTTCAGAGTTGTGTATGTATATATATGAAAATATACATCTGTATTATATATATTTATGTATGTATATATAAAAACTATTAAAATAATATCAGTGAAACAGAATATTTGTCACAGGAAAATCTTTCTGTTGTTAAGTGAAGGTGAAAGCCATCCTGTATTTACTTTTGAAGCCAAATACTTTTATGCTCCTATAGTAAGGCTTTATTTCTAATATACCAAATGATCAATGTCAGTGTGACGCAGTTGCCTGGTGGATGCTGGTATTTTTGCTGGGACAATTGTGCAGATTTGATCATGGGCACGCAATATCAGCCCTGATTTCAACAGCTACTCTATGTTAACAACTCCGTGATAAGAGCCATAACAACTACACTGAGGATCTGAAAGTGCCATATACACATGAAAATAAACTGCAGCAAAAATGTAAATTTTGAGCACTGATTTTATGTAAATAAGTGATAGCTTGAGTAAACTGTTTAGCTTACATAAATGAAGTCCATTTATAATCTCATTTCCATTTAATGTAGCAGTTGTATTTGAAATTTTTATACTCAATGACTCCTGAAAACAAAGCATGAAACCAGCTAGATACCATAGAGAGGTACAGAGAAATATCAAACATAACAGAAGGTCTAAGAAGACTGGACAAAATGACTGCTTTACAATGAATGCACTATAGGCTTAAATCCAGGGTCTAATAGCTACTACAAAGGACAGCAGTATGGCTTCTCTTTTATGGCCATTGCCTTGCTGTAGCAAACAATTATATGAAAGTGTATAGTTTAAACTAAAAACATTTAGACTTTAAACTATATACGCTTTAGACTATAGTCTAAAATAATTTCTGTGTGGGAATCATAAACCTAAAGTAAAATGTTCATGTTCTCAGGAATTATCCTCAAATCTAGCTTTGTGACTTCATCATTTTACAGTATATATAGAAGTATCTCCTTATTTAATCTTAAAGTTTACCTACTTCAATAAACTTTGAAATTATTTTTATGCTTCCAAATTAGTCTTCATGAGTCCTTTAGATAATAAAAATATGTTATTTCATAGAATCATAGAATTGTCCAAGCCGGAAGGGACCTCCAAAGGTCATCTAGTCCGACCTCCCTGCAGTCAGCAGGGACACACCCAACTAGACCAGGTTGCCCAGGGCCTTTCATCTTCCTCTTTTATTTTTTCTTACTTCCTTAATTCTCAGCTCTAAAATGTTAACTATAATGACTACTGATGCCCAAACTTGCAACGCCCAAGTTTAACTGCAGGGCTTTCAACAGGGTTTTAGCTGTTCAGCACACTTGGAGCACGTACTTCCACAAGATGGTGCTCTTTCTTTAAAAAATCTTACTTTAACATGGCTAACAAGTTAAAATGCCAATAAACTATAAGAGGTTCAACTCCATTTTACCTATGCAAGTATTCTCAATGATAAGATACTGAAGCCTGCATAATAAAACGTTTTGACTAGTAAACAATGAAGAAAAACACTTCAAGGAGACTAATTTGCTTGTGAAAACGGGATTTAAAGCACTTTAGTCTCTGGCCGGTAAGCTCCTCTCAATCTAGCCGAGATCACATAAAATGCATCTTGTCCCTCGTTTCCTGAGAGGATGTTTGCCACAACAAAGCTCTGGGAAGCAGAAAGCGAGTGACTCCAGTTCCACAGCAGCAGCCAGGATGCTGGATGTGTGGAGCTGCAGCTGCCTTCTAGGGTGAGGCAGGGAGCAGTCGCGAGCTGCAGGCCAGGAGATAGCCCCATGTTCCCCCTGTGTCCTGGAGAATTTCACCCCACACCTCTCACAGGCAATACAGGTCGTCTACAGAACTGTGTGATGGAAACAGTTCGCTTGGCTTCAAAGTACCAGACTGGGTGTTGGGAGCCTGGAGTTAATGTCCCATTGCTGGTTTTGAACCCGTCACTAAGGAGCTGGCTCAGATAGGCTCCAAAAAGATTTAGACATGCCCTTCAAACCTTTAACACCTGTGATTTGCTTCATGAAAAAGCTTCACTGGCAGAAATACGGTTGTTCCCAGAGTCAGGAACTCTACAGGATAAGCGGAATTGTCAGAAACAAGTTTTTGACCTCTCTTCATTTTGTTTCCTCACTTGGGAAATGTAAGACAATTACACACCTGAATCTTGTGGGAATAAGGTTAGCACAAATCCAATAAAGTTGAGAGTTACTCATTAGGACAGATGAATAACAAAAAGACACATAGTAAAGTAAAATATTAATAGACAGGTAAAGTTCTGCTTTTGATAAAAAAGACAGGCTTCGGTGGGAATTCTGCAAACATCTCTGAAACATGAACCTCTGGTCCAATGAGGGATATGACATATTATATTTATTGATTTTAGCCCATTTTCATTAACTTAAAAACACTTGCAGATGTTGACATTTGTTTTCCTTGAAAAAAAATAAAAATCTTACTCTTGTGACCTAAACTGCCCTTAGCTGTACAGAAAAAATTTTTACCATCAAATAAACTTGAACTGCAATTGGTAACAAACACAGATACTGTAGCAATAGTATCTTCACAGCAGAAAGTCTATCTCTTTGTTAAAGTGCTACGAAGCAGCAGGTTAAATAGCAAATAACATTGCACGACATTGGAAGTAGGTACTCGGCAGAATTAAAAGATACTTTAGGACTTCTCAGCTACATGGGTAAAATATTGATATAGGAGTGGGAAATATGCTCGATAGGTAGTAGGGAAGCTATGGAGACTGGGAGACAAGCATGCTTTCAGGAGCTCTCTTTCCACTTAAAAAAACACTCTCCTCCCTCCTTGACCTTTCCCTATGTTATCCTCTTTCCTAACATAGGGCACCCAACTCCTACTGGAGTAGGACTGGCAAGAAGGGTTCATCACAGGACCATCTCCTTCTCTTGGGGCTGCAAGGACAGAGATTGAGAGTCAGAAAAAAGTCCAGAGACCAACATCTTCCACTTTTGATGCTACCAAGGACTGGCCACACTTCTCTTCACAGCATCTCCAGCTCCAAGAGCAGTAGGAATGTGTGCAGCCTGCTGGAACAGCCAGGGTTGCATCCTCTCTCCCCAGGGACAGGCTGGGCAAACAGAGTTCCCTCTAACCAGATTCACACCACTCTCTTTAAATGGTACTCATAAAAAATAAAATGACAGAGATTCACTTGCATTGATTAACTAAGTGACAAAGAGCAAAACAGGGGAAAGCCTCTTTCTACTTTATTTTTATTGTGATGTCTGTAATTTGTACCAGCTCACAGAAAACACTCAATCTGATCCTTCTACCAGTGGACCCAGCATAAGGAGAAATGCAGGTTAAGTTCATTTTGCAGGAAACTGCTCCAGGATGCTCTATCCATTGTGCATACTGTTTTTCTCTACCGGTTCCCTCTCCCTTCAAAGAAAGTATCCAAAATATGCCAGCATGTGAAGGGATTATTACCTATCTCCAGCCTTACAAATGCCTACTTGAACATGGAGTGCAACCAGTATCTCCATGCCCTCAGGAAAGCAGTTTTGCCCCAAGCATCTGCCAGTTCCTGAGAGCTGTCAACTGCCTCTGATGCCACAAGGTGCTACTGTAAGTTTTGTTCGCCCTCCTGCTGGTGCTCACCATGCTTAAGGTAGCTCAGCCTCTCTTTAGGAAAGAAATCAGATGTCAGGGAAGCTTACTACATCCTTTTCTGATCAATAATGTTCAGGATGACTAATGAGTTTCAGTGTCTGAAATTTCAGCTAACTTAAAGTGTTCGTTAGTTCTAAACTGGCTGGTTCAGTGAACAGAATGACCCAATAATTATTTGAAATTACAGCATTGATGTGGGCCAGGAAGCTAAGGAAGTTTTCCAAGTAGCTGTAAATGTCTCAATAATTAATGCTGCAGGTGGCTGGTTTCCTGTAGCTCTCCAATTCCAGAACCAAGAGATCTCAACTGGTGGGAGACTTTCCAACATTGTAGCTACACTGTGCAGAGATACTGGGGGACAGAAACAGGACTTTATAACCCTCTCACCCCCATCAACCCCCTGATGATGTGCAAACCCTGCAGGTTTCTCTAGCTGCTTCAGCCCAGGTCCCAGATTTACAAAGATACAGAGAAATCGTACAGCCTTTTTTAAACATGAGTGCAGCCAGCTCAGCAAGCGCATGTTACTGGAATTAGGAGAGGAATTCAAGTTGAGCTGAAGTCTCATACTGAAGTGCCATCCCCACTACAAAGTCTGTGGTCATATCCCCCATTCACATCCGAGCTATGTCCAATTCCATCTATGAATGATCAGCATCAAAATGCTTGCCGAGACCATAATTTCAATTAATTTTGATTCATAGTAGGTGTAAGTAACAAAATCAGAATTCATCAATGGATAAATTATTAAATCTTCTTGAAAATAAGATTTCAAAGTTCCAGTCTGAGGTGGAGAGATTCAGACTTAAGGTTTAGTCCCAGGTCTTCATGTTACATATAAATATAGCAGCACAGTGGAGTTGAGACATTTTGCACTACTGAATTGCAAAGATTAATCACAGAAATAATAATTAGCTGTCACTTCCTGCCTTAATTTATGACAGTTTATATAGTTAGATTTTCCTAGTATGCTGGTAACCAGATTTTCCCCTAAGACTATTATACTGTCTGCAGTGAGCATTGCTGATGTCTGAGAAATATGTTTATTGATAAGCAAAAACTTGAAGTAGGAATGTTATTTTGTGGACAGGTTTTGAGTATTTTTTCATTTTAAGTTAAATATACTAGACATAATAAAGCTTTACACAGCCACACAAGACCTTATTGCTTCTCAATAAATTTAAGCAAACATATTCTATGAGATTAAGTTAAATTCATTTCTTTTGAAATATACTATCAATAAAAATATCAATAGTGTAACTAGCTTTGTCTAACATAAATGCTGTATTTTAAATGCAATTTCTTTTAGCATGGATCAAAGAATCTCCCAATAAGATTATAATTTCAATTTTATTCTATGAACATGGTTTGGCTTACCCAGAAAAACCCTCTGGCAATGTGTTAAGACAGTCTCTCTGCAACTTTGCTGCAGATATGGAGCAGAAGTTGTTTTTATGAAGCAAACAGGAATTTATGGCAATCTTTTAAAGGAAATCACTGACAAGCTTTTGAGAGAAATTCTTGTCTCATTTATTTAGTTTCAATACACTGCTACTGTCTGTATCCTGATTCTGCTATGCTTTCGGCACATAAAAGCACGATTTGTATCATCATTTAGACAGGACAGAGGGGAAAATAGAATAAAAATCAACATGATGTGCTCCCCCATCCTTGTTTTCTTGCTTTTCCACATGCAGGCACAGCAAGGGAAAAAACCGAAAATCCCAGTTCCTAATGTTCTCTGAGATTTGTCAATGACAGTTTGCTGTGGCTGACACACAAAGTGGAGCAGCAGAGGAGATAACTGCAGAGAGGAAATGAAGAGTGCTAAGCTGCAGAGAGCAAAGCCACAGGGACAGAGCAATCTCTAAGCAGCTGGGGAGGAGAAGAGGAAACCAATTAAACAGGGAGCAAGGAGAGGAAGTAGGAAGCTACAAGAAGGTTGCACAAACCATTTTTCCCCATATTTTTGATGAACAACCAAAACTGAACATGTTTTATTTTTTTGATCGCAGAAACATGGAATAGTCTGAAGCTGTACCACAAAATCCAAGCATTTTTTTATTAGCAAAGTATAGCCTTCAAATCAAATACAAGCCCATGTTTAAAGTTAAGGTTCTAATTTTAGATATTATTTTCTAGAGGCTTGGAAAACAAAAAATGATAGGTTATCTTTCTACTACTGAAAGTAAAAGTTCTGGGAACCATTCTCCTCCACTCATACATCTGCTTGCTTTCCTTTCTCCTCCAACTGGAAGTGCCTTTTACAAGGATAAAGTAATTGGACAAACCTATTCCTTGAGGGCTGGTGGGGGTGTGTGGATTGCTGCATGCCATGATGCACAGGAAACTTTTAATCCTTAAACGTCACTTGGGATGCTGTTTTGTTTATGACACAATGAGAGGTTACACTGCTCCTAACAATGATGTTTGGTTGGAAGATAACCCAGGACAGTGCGATGCAGAATTGAACCCTTTCAAGTCTCATACCACTAGTATCAATTTTATCCTGTGAGATACTGTGAACAGCTGTTCGAGACAAAAGCCAGAGAGGACAAGGGAAATTCTACAACTATCATACCAGGAAAATGACAATACCCCCCCTGTGACTTTGGGGCAGCCCTTGCTCTGGAAGAGATAGTAAAAAGATATGGCTCATGTCTCCACAAAGTCCTAGCTATGTTTAGCTAATGGTTCCTATTGATTCTTTCCAATTCTTTGCCTAATTAAGGACTTTCACTTGATGAGCAGATGGAAAAGTTAATCCAAATTCAGGTTCCAAACATTCTAAGACAGCTATTATTAGTAACAATAATTACTGTAGCAGGGTGACTAATACACAAAGAACAATTATTCACTCACTACATCCCACTATATCTCTATTGCTGTTTTTGAAGCATGTGAAAATAAGTTTTTTCAGTATTTTTTCAATATTGGGTGGGATTCTAATTATTTTTATGAACAACTGTCGGTGGTTGTTTTTTCTGAAAATGGACGAGTATTCTCATCTGACATCACTTGTTTTAAATGGACATATTTACATCTTCTGTGCCTAATGTAAACTAATTTCTGATGCTATCATTCACAATTATAATTACAAAATTCACTTTGCACAACTAATAAAATTTCTCATATTACTGAACATTCTTGTTAATAAAAAAATTTGTTAAAAGTCTGTGAAAAGCAAACATGGAATATGAAATTTCTATATATTCTCCAGCAAAAATTCAGGGAACGGTAATTTCCGCACTATTTCCAGATGTTAAAAGCAACACATTCGAAGTGGAAACATTATGCAAAGATTTGAGTAGGCTTGTTATAAGCTGCTGGCAGCATGTGGCAGATTTCTTTACAGAATTTTTTGGGTATCTGCCAGTGGCAGTCATAACTGATGCCTTTAAAAAGCTATGTGTTTTCATTTTGTTCCCATTGTACTATAGAGTTGCAATGATGCTATATAAGACTGTGACTTTAATACGGTTGATCCTTCACTTAATAAAGGAAACATGATGGTAATGGTATCTAAAATGAGATACTGGAAAACAGTATTTTATATATTTCTCAAAATGGGATGACTAGAAATGGGGGTGTTCTTACAAGGGGCTTAATGTATGACTGAAAAGGAGCAGATTAGAGTATTCCCAAAAGCACATCCATTAGAGCCAGGTATGGACTTCAGAAGCATAGCTCTTTCAATTCATCCAGAGAGGCAGGCAAAGGCATCTCAGACTCCCTTTTTGTATCACAGGAAAGATCCTCACAGCTGAAGTGCCCCAGAGCTCTGCCCTGCTTCTGTCTTCTCTACCAATTCCTCCTGTTCGTCATCTCTTCTCTAGCACTGTGTTTTATTTGGTTTTCTTTTTTCTGCAAAAGCAGCTTTGTGCCAAAGGCTTGTGAAAAGATACATATTTGTGAACTCAAGCTTGGAAAACTTTGAAAATGTATATGAAATTTAACTAAGAATTTTGTCAATTTTGGTTGTGGGGAAAAAAGGGCAAAATCGGAAAATTTTAGATATAAGATATGCATTTGCTTTCTTGTCTCTGGCACAGAAATGTATACATATGAGACTAGAATTAAGATGCAAGAACACTCCCCTGTTTAGAAATCAGAAACGAAAATAACTTACCACAAAATTTGATATAGTCAGTCTGAGTCTCTAAAATGAAGAGGTTTCAGCCACTTCACTTCAGACACAACATATGGCAGTACCTAGGAGGAATTGCATGAGCAGGTCGATGTAGCTGATCTTAGTGGTCCCTTTCTAGCCTTACTTTCTAACAATTTCCTGAATTTATTATTTAGAGCATGAGGCATCTCCTCTTCCTCCCTGCCTCCAGATGATTTATCTGCTAAATCTGAGAATTAAGCAGAATATAGATTATTGGTTTAGTTTTGCCTTTTCACATGATATGAGGAGACAAGATTTAATATATATAAAGAGGCCTTTGGCAAGCCAGAGAATACTACTCTTACTTTACAGTCCCTAACTGGTGCAAAATCATGTCACGTATCTATTCAGGCAGCCAGCTCATTCAACAGAACACCAGCCTGCAGACAGCTTTCCAAATTTAGCTAAGAGATAAACAGCAAGGAAAAAATACCCTGAAAATAGGATGCATATAATAAAATAGCAATCAAAAATGCAGCACATCGGGATTCACCTTATGATTTTTACCACTTCTAGCACAGAAGAGGAAAGGCAACAGAAGTAGTAGGGATGGTAGCAGAAAGACCAAGTAACAGATTTCACTCTCTCCAAGTTTTGATTTAACCTACATTTTTAAGATGCTTTTGTTTGTGCTGCTGCTTCTTGATACCCACAGCATGATTTCTCTCCTCCCTCCCTGTTCCCCACCCTCCATCTTCATACAGCTACTGAATATCAACAATAAGAGTTATTTCACTTGGTAGGACATTTTTCAGAACAACTGATACTTGACCTTTACTGTAAAGAGCTCTATTTGCCACATATGGCTACAGATTGAGTACTTTTGATTTTCAGTACCAGTAACCTGGCCTGAATGAATTTTATTAGACTAAATCACATTTTATCAGATTTATCACATACCCAGTGAATCCAGAAACTATTAAGTCTGACAGTCATAAACATTTCAGGAGCCTGACTGATTTTCCTGTGATACAAACAACAGTTTCTTTATTATCTAGAAGAATCCTTATTATTGTGATTAATTTACATTTCATGTAGTGTTAACCAAAACCTGTACCACATATTTTCAGACCAGATTTCTACGCAAAGTTTCAACATTCTGTGAAATATTTCTAATTCAAAAGTCACTCTTGAATTAAAGCTTTTGTTATCTGCTACACTTACTAAATCTCTTTAACAACGTATTTAAATGAAGGTTGGCATACACCTTTTCATAGGTTTGACCTATACTACTTTGATTTTTTCAATTCTAAATTTTTTAAAGTAACATAAAACCACATATAGCTTTTTTTGCTTCCTCATGTAAAATTTGTCCAATTTCTCTCTGATCAGGGCCTTCTTCACCGTTTTGTTTCCTAACACACAGCCACCTCATGTCACTGTACATAACACCTTGAAGTTCAATAGTGATTAACCCTCTGTTTTAATGGCTAGACATTTAAAAAAAATTGTCAGAAGCTTATACAAGTAACTCGGAGGCACCTGGTCACTGGGGTGGAATCCAAAACCCTGTATTAGACACCAAGGCTTCACAGAGAGCACAGGAAATTAAGTATCTCAGAATAGCATCCATAAATACAGACCTGCTGACTGGGAAGTTGCAAGATCTGTAAAAAGACTAACTCCTACTTACTATTAATCACAGGAGTTCAAGGCAAACCATAAGTGCCCCTTATTATAATGCTGCAACTGAAAGGATTAAATTTGGAAGAAAAAAATAGAGGAATATTCTCAGACCCTAACCTTAACATTTAACCAGACAGTTTTGCTAAGACTTCCTCTATAGATATTTCTCTGCAGACTGACCTCCAGACTATGTAATTTAAACGAATCATATGCTTAAAAGAGGGTAGTCTAAAGTTGTAGAGAGATAAGCCCTCCATTGTAGCCCATCATTTATTAGGACAACGGAGACAGAAACAGCTCTCTCTTAGTGCTTCAGCGTAGACTGTTTCCTTTCCTATGGTCTATCGTAACAATTCTCTGGGCTGCAAAAGGTCATCATTACTGACCACACACTGCTAACATACCCTGAGACATCTGTAGTACACATTCTGGAATTTTATTAAGAAAGATTGGATCTAACCATTTGAACTGAACTGTTTGGGCTTATCTGGAGGCTGCCTGTTACTTCTGGGATATGGCAAGAGAAAGCAGACAAAAGAGTATTTTGTAGTTCTTTTAAACTGCTACGAGAATATCTAAAACCATGCATATATCTTCAAGTTTGGCAAGTGATTTTGAAGCAGCTCTGAAGAACCATCATGGAAATTGTTTATATCACTCTGACGTGGTTTTGATTCTCTGAAAGTTTCCCATTTCATGGAGGTATATTGTGATGCGTTCCAAGGACTCAGCACTTCCTAGCCCTTCTTTTCATTATTGGAATGTCAGATTTCATCTGTAGGTCCCTGAAGAATGTTTAGATGTATCTGAGGTATATGGACAAACAATACACTATCATAATGTGACTATACTGAATTGAAGTCATGTCCTAATGGTAAAAACACACAGACTAGAAGGCTGTGAACCAGAGCTCCCAATTCAAGAAGACAGCCTTAACTTCCAGGCAAATACCTATTTTGTGTGAGAGCTCCTGCCATGGCTCTTGCTGCAAAACAATAAAAAGGACCAGAAACAAGGCCAGCAAGATGAACCTTGGTACAAATTTTAGGGAATTTGGTTGAAAGAAGGTTAGTTCAGTGTTTTTCTATGTGATTCCAGCAGCCCCAGCACCAGGTGCTGAAACTGTTGGGCTTCCGCTTCCAGCTCACAAGTCTCACCGGAATTGTGCTGTGCTCCATCTCATCCTTGTTCCATCTAAGAAGTTCTTGTGGCTGCAGAGCAACACAGCTTCCCTGGGCAGGATGCTGAGTGGCCCCACTGACAGCTGCTGGCAATCTGGTGGCTAGGTCATTCATTTAGGGTGACAAAGTTATAGATCCAAGCTGAGAAGAACCAGGACCCCAATCTCCTATTCTAACCTTTAGACTAATGAATAATAGCCTGTCATCTCAGAAGATAACTGAGTCCTGAATAATTCTGAGAAGCACTGTCATGTGTGCACAGAAATATCTGGTATGTAACATTTCCTACTAGCTGTCTTAAGACTTCCAGGCCAGCATGCAGATGCGTTGAACCACTTCACAGATCAAGATCACTTGAAAAACTAATCTTGAGATTCAGGATGTTGTCTTAAGCTCTTTGGACTGCCCACCAGAAGATTTAAACAAATATCTATCTAGTGTTCATACAGAGAACTTGGACAATTTGACTAAAAGATTGCACTGCATTACAGCTAGAAAGGAACAGCTGACCAATTATTAGGTATATGTGAGGAAGCTTAGGTACACATGTTGGTGATGTTAACTCTCCTCAAACTTTTTCTGTCTGTTCTAGACAGACAACGACACTGCTTTCAGCTCAAGCTTTATGACATGGAGCAAGAAGGAAGGAAGGAAAGAAAGAAACACAACAGATTGGCAGAGGCCACCAGGACCGACATTGTTCAAAGAAAGACCAGCAGTATTTCATACTGGTAACTGACGTTTCTTTAGGACAGCATACACCTAATACCGTTTATGAGCTAATTATTCTTATTTTGTTTTATCTTTCCTGGTTGTGGGCCTGAATTTGCTTTTATAATCAATACATCAGACTAATGCGCTAGTGAAAAAATCAGTTATGAATTATCATCAAAATTTAAGAATTTCAGCTTTAGCCATGACCATACTAGACCAAAAATGGAGTGGATGATTATGTATATATTTTATCCTCACTCTATAAACAGGCATTGCTAAGCTTTTTACACCAGAGGGCACTTTCCTTATTCCTTTATATTTCATGGAATTAGTGCAGTATAACCTGTACAGAGTTTTCTGCAGTATTTGAACTCCAGAAGCTTTTAGTGTTGTTGGTTTTTTTTTTCGCAATAAGTACATTATTGTGAATATCAGTTTCAATCAGTACATATCTGAGATAACCCTGAAGATCTAAAATCATAAGGGGAAAAAACAGAACAGATGTCCAGTATAAATCCTTTCAGTGACTTTTACGATACTGAAGTCACTGAAACTGAACCATAATTTTAACCATGTTTGTACTGATACTGCTATGCTAGCATATACTGGGTGGAAAGAAAATAAACATGACAGCATTTCAAATACTTTCAAATGAAAAATTTAAATAATTATTTAATATAATCTAAAAGAGCTTAGTTTGGATTTTGCAAAGTACAGCATCCATCAGGGTCAGAAGATCAACTCCTGCCTACTCTATTGAGAGAAGATCAACATTGACAAACATACACAAGATATTTTACTCATTATCTCCTGCAAAAATATGTATGTTGCTGTCTATACATCAGTGCTCATAAAATGAGCAAGTCATACCACATAGCAATTCCATTACTACATTTTGTATGCTGCCTTTTTATGCACCAGATATAAACAAGGCAAGTATTAAGGTCAGACTAATTAAAATTATTTACATATCCTCACTCATTTCTTGGATGAGAATTATTTTAAGACAGTTTGCTCTTTACGCAATACTTCCTACAGTAAGTGGTCTTGAGAAACCAGAGGTCTGTGCATTGACCAACATCCCCCTGTTTTTCAGCCTCAGGGGCCTGAATATGTGGAGTAGAAGCAGAGAGAGAAACATAACACGACAGACACCATAGCAGATTATCCCTTTGGCATGGCAGGTTCCACACTTTAAAACATTAAAATTATACTGTTCTTCTCAGAGTTCATAGGAAATAAAACCAAGGAAAGATTCTTTCTTGCCTCATTTCCATCATATTAGGCTATTTTCTCCTTTTCCTCCTTTTTGTTCAGATACTGCTTTGCAATATCTGAGGATAAGTATATAAACCTGAGGAACTACCGAGTCAATCCTCCACCAAAGGAAGGACTTCACTCCTGCGGAAGTGAAGACACTTTCAGGGTTATGCAGTCTTCCACTGAAAGCCATTGATGCCTGGCACACATGCCCTATGGCAAGGTTTTGACCTACTTGAGAACAGGCATTATGCCATCCAAACAGATGGGCAAAAGCGTAGACAGTCAGGAGACCATGTTTGTACATCAAGCATGGATGACGAGGGCATGATTCTCAGCTAAGAACATTTAAATAATTGTTCATTCAGAGCTTATGCTCCTATCACAGAAAGTAATGTGTCACCATTAATCAAGGTTAGAGTTCAATGCCCTTTAGGAAAGTCACTGTAATGTAAGGTGGATTAAATCACCTAGAGAAGATTCTGGGAATGATTGATCTGCAGCACAATTACAAAAATGGTTTAATTCTAGTCCCACCTCTGCTACTAACTTCATAGAAGTGACCTTGAGCAATTCAGCCACACTGCTTCAATCCTTCTTCTCTTCTTTCACCAATACAAACTTACATACTATGCAAGCAACATTGTGGGTATAAATGAATGTGTACAAAGCATCTACAACAGAAAGGGGTACACATCACTGTAGCTGCTTTATCATTTGAACCCCTTATGTGAAAGAGGTAAAAATCTCCACTTGTGGGCATGACAAATTTCACATGGCCTTCAGCATCATGAGAATTTTATTTTTTGAAGATTAAAACAGTTAATCTGTGCGCAGAAGTAGACAGAATTGCAAATGCTTCCACTTTGTCGTTTACAATTTCAAACGCTTCATTGATTTTCAACACGATCAGCATGCGGAATATAGATGAGTGGGTATAACAAATGATTCCAGACTAATGCCAACATTAATAATAGTCACTATTTATGTACTAATTTGTGCTAAAACTGTTTTGGACAAGGAGCAAATAGAAAAGACATATGTTGTGTACATATTTTTGCAAACCAGACACATATTAAGCAGGATATATATACATATAAAAAGGTACTATATGGAAACAATTGGATGTATTAAAATTGGTCCTAAGTGCTCACGGCAAATGTCAACTTTTAGAAATAATGCCTGGGTTGTTATTAGAATCTAAAGCTCAAATTTCTTTAGCAGTGCTTGCAGACATGCAACTCATAGTCAAGACATAGCTGAGAACACTTAAAAACCTTTTCCTATGTGACTTCCGTCAGGTAGCTTGTTAGCAATGTCTGAAATTTAAATCTACTTGGTTCACTAGTCTCAGTAGCTTGACCGGACTGTTTACGCTGCATAATGCTGTGCAGAGTTATTCAGGTATCTTAGGACACTTAAAGAAACCAACTTTTTGAAGAACTGCTCATATAATATTAGTCTCGTTTCTTGCCAATTAGGTGCTGAAGGAAAGGATATTATCCAAGTCCACAGCAAGTTGTTCTGAAATCCATTCAAATTGTACTGGGATAAAGTCAGTTCCCAAAAGCATTTCTCAGAAAACCTACAATATGTTAAATTGGTTATCATAGTAATTACCTGTTCAAGTAATTACTGTCCATTAAATGTCCATTAGCAGTTAAGTTTCAAGAAAACATACAGCGTTGATTTTAAAATAAGTGCTGTATGATATTTTAAAACAAATGTATTGCTCAGTCTAAGAATTTTTCTAAGAAACTGACCTATTTGCCAACTGATAGCATTGTAGCATTTTCAATATTTAGTCAAGGTTAACTAATTTCAAGGAAAAGACTCATCTTTCAAATATATGACATGTATTTATTATCCAATTCACAAAGGTTTCAGTGCAACAAAGCAGCAATGAGCCTTTATGATGATTAAAATGTCAAAATAAAATCTAATCAGTCATACTGTGAATTTTCCCCCAAATTATAACCACTGCTGTTGTACTCTTACAATTCGCTGTTGATGACAGAGGAGGTCCAACTTGGAGGGCATTCTGTGATCTTTTCTGTGTAATTTATATAGTCAGGAGTCATTCTTAGGGCATCATTAAAAGTAAGATACAGAGGAAAAAGCTTAACTGCAACTACTGGAGCTCTCAGAAGATCACTCAGCTGTAGCACAAATAAGAATGTAGCAAGCCATTAGAGGCAGCAAAGTATTCCTCTCCTCCATCACTTTCAGCAGTGGATGACATCTTTCTCAGGGCATTGCTCTAAGCACATTTCCTGTTGAATGAGTTGTTCTTTTTGTCTCTCCCTCCCTGAGGCACACAATGCACCCCTCCATTTCCCTTGAGGTAATGTGACTGCGCTTCTTGCAGGGTCTATGTCTTACAGGCACAGCTTTGCTTTCTCTTCATATCTATACACAATTAAGCAGTAGGAATGCAAATGTAACTGCATTTTTCTATCTCCACTATCCTGAGATGATCAGTTATAAAAATATGACTTTTGGTTTAGGAAGTAATGTAATAATGCAAATCGTTCACAAGAAGAAAAGCAAGAGACAGGAGCATGTAAAGGAAGTAATCAAAAATTTCCTTTAGCTGGGCACATTTTTTCTTTTAATCGTTTTCTAACAATGCCTTCTTCTGTACTTACTTATTGCGATTACTTTAGTAATGACAGGACACTTCAATCTGTTCCTAAATTATTGATTTAGAAATATAATTGTATTTTTTTTAAAAAATACAGATGTCATAAATAATATTAATATTTTTTAAATAAATGATGTGCCTCTGTGACTATGGTATAGATTCCCCTTATAAGTATGCATTTATAAACATATTCAGATTCAGGAAGATCATACATAAGTAGGAATATTTTTCATTTCTGTTCAAAAAGAAATACATACCCAGCTCCCACTGGGAAGTGGGATAACTGGAAAAGTAAAGATTATTGAAATGGTTTTTCATGCATAACATATAAAGTATTTACATTCCTTTCTAAATGTACATAAAAATGAATTTATTTTATTTTTAAGAGAAACGTCAGTCAATTTACTAGCTTGAAGCAAGCGTGTCACTTCTATCACGCAGCGTAATCAGCTTCATAGGGAGCATGGCTTTGGCTCATGAGGTTTGAGAACAAATCTCTAAGTAATGAAAAACATCAAAATAAAAAAAGCTATAATTATTTTTTTAACAATTAAGAATCATAGCTGAAGTGCATGAACTCAACTTTCATGTTAACTGAAAAACACCTGAAGTTTCAGCACACCCCAAAAACCTTGGAGAAGATCTGCAAAGGGCCTCCTCCCTTACCCTCTTCTCCGGGACTAATATAATGGGCTGCCTTAAGAGATTTTCTAAATCTGCCAACATGTGGCGTTGCTGACAGAAGCTACCATCCCAGACTCATTGCAGGAATTACTATAGTCTATGTCCTTAGAGGAACTCCCACACTGAATATCACGGACTGTCTTCTTGCGTTCACTTCAAAACTGTACTGTTTCACTGGGAAAAGTGCAATGCTCCTAATATATGGAATATTTTCTTCCAGACAGTTTAATAACTTACATATTCCCATATTTCCCAATTCTGCATGATTTAGCTGACAGATGCCACAGTGCACGTAGCTGGCCTGGGATGATTACAGAAAAGTACTATGAATTATAGATGGATTCCAAATTCTGGAGAGTGTATGCAAACCTCAAGATCTTCATAACTGTTAAAATTTCCTGTGTGAGACATTAAACCTGGCTATTAATTTTAGATTTTCATACCAATACATTCACTAACTTAAAATTCCTTATCTACTGTATATTGCAAGTAAACAGTCCCATCACTCCTGGGTGTTGCTGTTTATTCTTTTTAATTATTTTCAGATGAAAGCTCTTAAGCAACATGTTTGTAAAAACTGCTTTCCTTTTAGTGGAATGACAGTTTAGGGCATTAAAATTTTAAATAAAATCTTCAACTTTGTCCTTTTGAAAAGATATGCAAAATGGTGTCTTCACCAAAGATTCTGTGAGATGACCAACTGTTTCTCCTTTAACATGTTTAAAGAATACTTCCCAAGTAAGACTAAAATATGTAATTGTTTAATAAAGTTCTGGTTGGCATTAAACTATTGTACTAGAAAAGGAGCAGTTTCAAAGTTCAAAAGATGGGCGTTCTTTCCATCTAGAGTTTATGGGATTAACACTGAGCCTTAATCTCTTCTCTAATATCTACACTTGAATTCCTCTGAAGGGTGAAGAAATTTGGTACACATAGTAAAGATTTTATACAATGAGGTTTTAACAATAAGGATATCAGAAGACAGAGCTTACTAACACATCTGATGCCAACAACATGAAAAAAAAATAGTAAGTTCCTAATGTACAGCTAATGTCTTCAAGGGGCATCTCATTTTTCTGCCCTGCTTGAAGTCCTGAAACATGGTTGTATCACTTATACTGTAAATGTGAATCACAGAATCATAAAAAAGTCTAGGTTGGAAGGGACCTTTAAGTCTGATAAAAACCATCACTAAACTATGTCACTAAGCACTATGTCAACCCATCCTTTGAATGCTATACACTGCTGTATTTAGCTGTAACGATACAGCTAAATTATTCTGGCATGTCTAGCACTCATAATATTCATAGAATGGTTTGGGTTGGATGGGATCTTTGAAGACCATCTAGTTCCAACACCCCTGCCACAGGCAGGGGTGTCTTTCGGTAGATCAGGTTGCTCAAAGTCCCATGCAACCTGACCTTGAATACTTCCCAAGATAAGGCACTTACAAATTCTCTGGAGGATCTGTTCCAGTGTCTCATCAGCCTCATTATAAAAACTTTCTTCTGTATATCCAATCTAAATCTACCCTCTTTCAGTTTAAACCCATTGTCCTTTGTCCTGTCACTACAGGCCTTGGTAAATAGTCTCTCTCCATCTTTCTTATGAGCCCTCTTTATATATGGAAAGGCTGCAAGAAGGTCTCTATGGAGTCTTTTCTTCCCCAGGCTGAAAAACCTGAGGTCTCCCAAAAATCTATGGAGATATTCAGTTACTTGGGCCCTCTTCAGTTCTTATATACATCATGTGTCTCTCCTTCTCTTTGAACTTTTTGGGTACTACTGGAGAGAAGAATGCCAAAAAATGGAACATAAAGATCCACGATTCTGCTTCTTCTTTGTGCCTTACTCTCCTCAGTGACTAGTACCAGTGAATTGCTGTGGGTTTTTAAGGTGTATTATTGCCTATAGGTTGTTTGATTTTTTAGTTCACATCACTCACTTTTGACTGATGACAGGAACTGAGAAATTATACATAACCTTGAAAAACGTTCAATGTTTGTGTGTGCTCCTTTCACACTGACAGAAGGATCACAAGGATCCAGTGCTGTTACTTGCAGGTGACAATCCTTTCACGGAGTCTCCTGGAAGTGACACAAGCAGAGCAACTTTCTGTATCCCTAACCTCTTGATGGTTTTCTCATAACACAATTTCCCTATCACATACTATCTTCCAAATCACCTCCTTTCATTTGTCTCCTCCTACTTCCCTTTTCCCTCTGCTCACATAAAAGCATTTAGCCATAAAGGAACCTCCTAAAATTGTCATCTTGCGCTTATTCAACATGCATTTCTGTATTGAATACATACCCTGTCTCTATTAAAAAAAAAAAAAAAAGCCATGAGAGGGGAATTAATCTGCAACAGAATGTCAGATGATTAAATCAGTGGTGCAAGGATAATCAGGAAGAAGGGGGAATTTGACAAGGCAGAAATTACCATTATCTCTTTGGACATGGGTTCACATAAGGGAATAGACTGACGAGCACAGAGCAGCTCATCAGCTTCTTGTGTTAATATTGCTGTGAAAAATCCATTTTTCCTCTTTGGCTGCGGGCTGTTTTCCTTGCACACCCTTCTCTAGTTGACCAGTCAGAGATACATCCTAATCCTTTTTCAGACTCCTTTTTGACTAAACTTCATTTACTTTCCACTCAAACATGAGAAAAAACTTCTTCACAGTGAGGGTACCCAGGGAGGTTGTGGAGTCCCCTTCTTTGGAGATTTTCAAGATCTGCCTGGATGCAGTCCTGAGTAACATGCTCTAGCTCTGGGCAATCCTGCTTCAGCAGGGGAGTTGGACTAGATGATCTCTATGGTCCCTTCCAACCCTAAAAATTCAGTAAAAATTCAGTGAAATTCATCCAGTAGTAAACACCCTGTACACCTCTGAGAGAAACTCCAGGTAACAGCAGAATGCCAGTGTAATTTAAAGTAACCTTAGTAGTTCCTTTCACTTGCAGCAGACTTAGCTTACAACTCATGAACTTTACGCAGAGTCAAGTTCATGCAGAGAGCTTTGATTATTTTGGGAGAGATTCTCTTATATTGGGATATCTTAAAAGAGGGGACCAAGAACACTAATATCTTTCCACTAATATCTCTCCTGGGGCAAATGACAAAGTAATTTTCATTTGTGTTTCAAAATACAGCCATGACTCCAAGAGTTTTATTTTGCAGGTAATTCTACTGCTTATAATGCACAGGATGGGCACAGATTAAGACAGATGGTTGCAAGATGAGAGGTTTGTTTATACTAGAATAAGGACTTTTCTATACCATCACAATCCACATTAGTACTGCAGAATAATAAAGGCTGAAGAGATAGGAAATAAAGAGCAACATTTGCAGATGAAATGTGCAAAGTATACCTCACACTTCACAGTTACAAAAAGCACGCACTACATGTGTAGAGAATAGTGTTATATACACAGGCACTGACTTACAAGTGAGGTTACCAAAAAGTTTAGAACCTAGCTGTTGATCTCGTATGTGCAAAAAAATAATTTCAGTGAGAAAAATGCAAAGACCTCATTTAGTGGATTGAGAAATGTAAAATAAACTGTGAATGTATGTCCCATGCAATTGTGCAGATACAAGAACAGAGGCACCACTGCTCCAAAAGATTAAACTATATTTTTTTTTTCATTCTCCATTTAAGTAGAGGCCATTTTTATAAGAGTTTCTGGGGGAAATTCTTCTCTCCAAAACTGCTGGTTTGTGAAAGGGAAACCATTTTAAATAAGCATAGATTTTCAACATTTACTTCATTTGAACTTTGAGCAGAAATGTCACAGAGCACTTACTGTTGAAACACTCCATTGACATTTTTCCAAACTAAGTTTTTTGGATTTCTGCAGACAAAATTCAAAATATACTTCAGATACTTTTTAAGTGTGATAATTCAAGTATTTTAATTTTTAAATTGAGTATTTTAATTGACCAACACTGAAGTACTTCTTTAAGTGTAGATTTGCAAGAAAGATTAATATTTTAGTCCCTAAAATGTTCAGCTCATAAGAAAGCTCAGATCACAAACTTTTCTGCTCTATCAGTGATGTTCTACTTCCTGCACAAATCTACTCTTCAGGATTTTCCCATCAAAAACAAGGTTACTAAATGGAAGAGTAAAGTTGTGTTTCACAGAGCTCTAAATTTCTATTCTGAACTAAGGAAATGGAAAAAAAGAGCATATAATTTAATTTCCTCTAAACCAATCTCAGAGATCTTTTTGGATGTAGTAGGGTGTTAAAACAAAAAGGCTAAGGACAAATAATCTGCTTGGAATCACTTTAGTACTCTCTGCCTATTGTCAAACTATGCAGATGCATGAGTAACGCACATCCGTCCATGTTATGGCAGTGGCTTAATTTATTCTTTTTCTAGACAACTCTACATAAATTTTATCTTGAAGATTTTGACTGTTAATAAGAGGAAGAAACCTAATAAACACCTTAGAAGTTTCAAAGCTAAATCCGATGTGTTTCACTGTTATATTTGTCAACAAAGAAAGAACATCTGATTTATCTTATTGCAGCATGGCAAATCTAGAGATGGTATCCTTAGTTTTATGCTACTAAAAGACCAATTCAAGTAAGTTTTTAGGCTGTGAACACCTTTAGCTTGATCATTCTTGATAAGTATTACTAAGTTAGCATTTGACATTTACCCATCCTTACATTCACTCCAAATACTGTATTTGTTAATAGATACTATAAAGAAAATTAGAGTAGTTAACTGCTAGTGGATTTTGATATGTGCTATAGTTGGGATAAAATATCTCTGATTAACTCATAATCTGCATTTCTTCATCTCTTCCTAATTATAGACACAAAGCAGGGAGGGAGAAGAGAACGTATTTTTCTCTGACAATCTCTTTTACTGAATACTTAAGACATGCCATATTTTAAGATAAAGTCATCCTTGTTTTCACAGTTTCCTGTAAATGCGTATCACATGGTCTTTGCAGCTTCCAGAGAAACACTGTTCTATCAGACTGCCTTTCTGAAAAGGACAGAAAGATTAAACATATGCTATCATTAAAATTAACAATACAGGCCAAAGTTTACAGGCACGCTGCCTACTATTTTGAAGAGAATCTTGAATCAGTGGTATGAAAACAGGACCTGAGATTTTATGACAGCAGTTCATATCTACCAGGTCACCAGGTAGGGAGTATCTGGTTTTCCTAGAAGTTATTTATGATTTTGCTATATGTATTGCATTTTTTTCTAATGCTTTACCTCTTCAAGTGTTTTGATTACCATCCTGTCTGTCACTTGCTTATTGGATCCTAATCTTGTTGCATTTTGACAACAGCTCGCTTTCAAGCAGAGGATCAGAAATTCAATTTCAGTAGAAGCTGCTTACATCAACAGCACATTCCCACTTAAATCAAAAATCACTTCTAAAAACACTATTAATGGATATTATTGCTCTAACTATATCATAAAATATGTGATGTCTTTCTCTGCAGAAAAAAGCAATTTTTTATTTACCTGAACGGTACAGTTCAGATTGTCTAATAAAATCCCAGCTCTGAAGAGACTGTGCAATATTTAGATATCTAGTCAAATTGAAAAAAAAAAAAACACCTGTCTTTTTCTAAAAAATATTTTTTCAGAAGGAACTAACTGGGATATAAATTTCTACTTGAAAACTATGCTTAAAAGCCCTTTAGGGCACAAAAGAGGTTTCTTGGTTTTTAACTTACATATAAATTGTATTGCTTGTAAACTTCTGTTCTTCTACAGTGGCAATTTCCTGTATGGCTAGTCACCAACTGCAGTTAAATCTAGTGTAACCTATTTTTTCAAAACCAGAAAAGTTCATTGGATAAAAGCCTAGAGTCTTAAATAAGGTTGGCAGAACTTTTGAGATGTTGTGTTAAACCTTCTTTACATGAAATAGTCAGTGCCACGGCTTCTGAAGTGACAAAGAAATTGTTCATAAAGGAGAGTTTCTTTCTAAATAATTGTTTGCAAAATAACAGTTGCTTCACTGAGATTCAGGAACATGATATTACCTTAACACTCAGGATCACCTTTTGGTAGCTTTTATGCAGAGACATAATTGTTTACTGCATAGTAATCTTCCTTCACTTTAACAAAATTCAGTACAATGAATACTTCACATAAATGCCAGACAGTTCAGATATAAAAATAAGTGTGTATGTCTTTGTGTGTGTATGTGTAAAGTGTATACTTTTGCCACAATCTTCAGTACTTCACTCTTTTAAAGAAGTAAGCAATACATTTAGAAAAACAAAGTAGAAGTCTTTATTTTCAGAAATTTAACTGCATCGTATTACTTGTTTGCTCATAATTGAGAGTGTCTACGGGGAAAAAAGTGTGAGAGAAATATTGCTAACCATTATCCCCTTCTAAATTGCAAGAAAATTGTTCTTACAAGCTGGGAAAGCATTGCTTGCAAGTTAAAGAAGAAAATTATTAACATCTTAAGTAATTCACTACATTTGAATTATTTAATAGTAATTCACTATATGTGTACCCACACTAACTGTGATTTTAGAAAAAAAAGGGCATTAACACATTAGAAGGAATTTTGACTGAGCTTATCGAATTCATGCTCAGGTACAAAGATCAGTAATTATGATAAAGTAAAACAGAAGGCACAGTAAAAGAGATCTATCAACACTGTAACAGGAGAAACAAAATGCATTCTTCAGCTGTACTAGGTTTGCAGGATATGTCTCAAACAGGATGACAGAATAAGAGTTGCAAATATTCTTTCCGGTTCCCCTCAGAAACTAGAAACAGCCCTGAAAAGTCAAGTTAATATGAAAGAGATGAAATTAATACTCTTTAGATAAGCTTCAAGGCTATTTAATACATTAATATTAATATGTACTATTTAGTTGTTCTCTGAATCTCAAAAGAATTCGTGTTTTTATTTTTTAAATAGAAAACAGGGCCTGCATAGAGCAAGGAGCAATATCAGAAGCTTATGTCCTATTTACTAAATAATGGTGTGTTGAAGAAGACACCAAGTTTTCCATGTGCCTATCACAATTGTAATACTAACAAGAGGGATTTCTGATGTGGTAATAATTTGAACACTTCTATAAAAGAAAAATTGCATGCAAATAAGTAGCAGATGATGCCCTTCTTAAAAAATCAATCACCTGTGTCACAGTAAACATCGTCTGCTGAATTAGGCACAGATTTATTTTCTTTAAAAGGTTTGTTGTGTGTGCCTAATTCACGTAATTCTTACACCTGATTTAGGGTATTTCAAAACATTAAATTACCATTTGTGACTTTGCATTTAAATAAGGAAGTCAGATTTCAGACCCCAGTGCATATTTAGAGTCATAGATTATGGATGGGGATGAAAATGGGTATGTTCTGATGGAATTGTTCACTTGTGAAATATATATGTAGAATACATAAATATTTCTTTCATTTGGTTAAACAAACAAACAAAAATCCCAAGCACGTTACAACCTTTGGGCCAAATTACTTTTCTTTTTCAAGAAATAGTCTATGGAGGAACATAAACTTCCCACGCTCCTCTTTCCCCTGAAAAGTTACACCTGTTACAAGAAATAAGTGTCTTAATTTCCCACAAATCACAGTAAAGATTATAAAGATTATAAAGATTTAAAAAATAAAAAGTCTAAATATATTAATAGTTGCCTACATGGAAAATACCGTAAAAAATGGTTAAACTACCATAATGCAGATTTCTATATGAAAGCTTATTTGGCCATTTCCTGGGTGAAATGCAACCATTGGACTTAATAAAGCACCATCCTCTTTTTGCACAGCTTTAATAAAACCAATAGTTTAGAATAAAATGACAGTAGCAATTTCATTGAAGGCACAGCACAGCAAGAAGTATAATTGCTTTTTAGTAATTTCTATAATCACAGTCACTTCTTTTCTTTCTTAGATGCAATATTTTTATTCTCCTTTGTCTCCTCTGTTTCTTTGATATTTGGGCTTCAATTTTTCAAAGGAAAAAAGAGGCAGTATAACAATGAGACAAAAGATTTTATTCTGTGTTTTGATTGCTTTTTAACACTGTTTCAACAGTGCAACATGTTCACTACAACAACCACACAATAGAATATGCTGTTATCCAAATTGTCTCCTTAATTATCTGGAACTTCATGGTTCCAATAAAAATACTTAAGTTCTGTTATTATATTTACTAGGGTGAAACTAAGTGGAGGTAATAATTTAAAACAGGCTTAATTCAGACATAGGAAGATATAATGGTCAAAACTATATTGTCAACTATTTATCGGGGAGTATAGTGATACAACAAGGGGTAATGTTTTTAAACTGAAAAAGGGTAGATTTAGATTAGATATTGAGAAGAAATTCTTTACTGTCAGAGCAGTGAGACAGGAACAGGTTGCCCAGAGAAGTTGTGAATGCCCTGGAGGTGTTTAAGGCCAGGTTGGATGGGGCTTTGAGCAACCTGCTCTAGGGGGAGGTGTCCCTTCCCATGGCAGGGGGCGTGAACTAGATGATCTTTAAGGTCCCTTCCAACTCTAGCTATTCTATCATTGTAATCTCTTACAAAATACTCTGCAACAGTTTTTATTTACACTCTTTTTTCAAGCTTAATAAATGAAAGCTATTATACAATAGCCCTAAATAGACTTAATCACATTATACATACTTTCTCAATTCAAACAGTAACAAACAATATAAATCTTAGCATTTTCTTTAATATATTCCATGCTCGTGGTTTTTTCCAGTGAACATTATTTTTTTAAAGTATTGATCTGATTTCCTTTCTCTGATGGCAAAAAAAAGAAGAAAGAAGGAAATAAAAACAAGCAACAGAACAGTTCCTGGCCCTGAAAAAAAACTGACAAAAATTCAACTAGATTACTACAAAGTATGGAACTGTGTAAGATCAGCCTCTGCTAGAAAGATCCATCTCCTAGTGGTGATGAAGACAAACACTTCATCTGAACTTTCTCATAAACTGACCAAGCTCTGTAAAGTGCAGCTTTTTTTTCTTTCTTTTTTTTTTTTTTCCCTCCCCTCTCATTACATTCTTTGATACTCTCAGAATTACTAGGATGTGGAAGAGACCTCATCTGTCTTCAGTGAGCTCTTTACACTTACTAACCATGCTATGAACAGCAGTTACTTCATTTGATGTTTTGCAAAATCAGGCTTTCCACATTCTGGCAGGTAAAAAAAAAAGGGACCGTTTTCTCCCAGAAAATGAAACAACACCAATTCAGGCATGTCTCAAATACTGGTCACCAATTCTAGCTCTGTAAGAATTCTTCAAATGCTACAAAGCATGCAATGAAAAGATCTAATATATTTCCCCATAGCAACCTTGCTGCTTCATGTCAATTCTTATTCCCTTTTCCAACATACCATCATTTTCTCCAACACATTTATATCACATCACAGTACTATCATATATTAAAAACTTGTCTTTTGCATCTCTCACTAAAATTGAAGCATGTATGCATTTTCTCACATTAACAAGAGAGACAGTGTTGAGAGACTTTAGTTAGTAATTGCTCTGTTTAATCTTTCTAAGTATCCTCAACTCTTGCCAAAAGTAACACCGATTTGAAAAGCAACAATGTTGGTAATTTATTACCACAGTCAGAGTCTGCGCAGAAAATGCATACATAGAAAATGAAGACAGAAAACAGGTAGCACATCAATTTCGACATCGTCTTTTCTTCTTAAAAGGAAAATACTAGCTTCTGAGACTTAGATGTTATAATCTGTGCCTAATTTCTGGAGTAAAATGAAAGGAAAAAAAAAAATTTATACCAAATTAAAAAATGAAAGTGGGTTGGGGCTTGGTTGTTGTTTTTTTTCCTTCTTTCTCCAAAAGCTACTGACAGAAATGGGTATCTTTAACAAAACCATTTGTGATACACATGATGCCTCAAGTTTAAAATCCTCAGTCAGTTTTCTATATCCATATATCCATCTACTGGTATTCCTGGCAGTCAGTACCATAACCTGGGATTACATATGACAAGGATTTCTGACAATACCCTGTCAATGCCTGAAACTGTCACTCCAGAAGGGCATTAAAAAAACCCCAACACTCCCACTAATACTTAGGTTTAAACTGCAAATTGAGCAACAAACCATTAATACCAACATGATATTGTAAAAACAGATTAAGCTTTATGCCATTATCTTTTCATTCAATTAAAAAACCCAACCACGAAACTTAAAAGAACCCATATGCTGTAATTCTACTAAAATTCTACACCACGTCCGTGTTTAAAAGTTATTGTCAGGAAATGGAGGAGTTTTCTTGGAGAGTACTGCTTTGCCTACAACAACTAGACCATATGTCATCTATTCAGACAGGGGATGGCAAGGAAATGGTATCTGGACTATAACATTTTCAGCCTTCCCTGACTGCGAGTTTGTTGATATCTTGAGTAATTCAAGATGTGGCACTTAATTCACCAGTTTAGCTGACAAGGTTACAAAGAATTCCTTTGCAATCTCTTCACTCAGTAAGCAAGCGTTTATGTTTCTGGTTTCTGTTGTTGGACAAATAAAGTAGAAGAGAATTCTATTTTTGAAGCATTTCTCTGCTAAGTGGCATATTCCAGTGCCAAACTACAGTATCATTTCCTAATTGCTTTTTCCCCTTGTTTACTTTGGTCAAAAAATGACACCTCCGTCTGTGAATACTGTTACATGCAACGTATTACAGAAGGAAAAGGATGAAAACAAGCAATCCTTTACTGCTGATGATCTCCAATGGATAATAATGCAAGGTTTTTCACAATCAAGGAAATTAGCACTCCCACAGACTTTTGCAGACTAAAGAGAAGAGTGAGGAAATATTTTTAAAGATTTCCTCATTTGTATAGAAACCATTTTATTATACCCAGGAGGTCACCTGAGGTGAGAGTTAACTGCATCAGCAGAAAGATAATGGATAGGAGGAAAGTGAGATCAGCAGGAACAGACCTGTACCTTCACATATAGCTCTGTATTTTGAATGGGGATGTGGCAGAAATGGATTTTGAGTGGAGGAAGCAGTAGGGATAGGTTAGCAATAGAAACCCTGCAGCCTTGGGGTAGCAATTAATGAACTAACAGAAGTCATAAACCTAAAAACATAGAAAGAGATTTCCTTGAATATGCAGTGAGAAAACTGGTAAGGTGTATCTCACTACCGTGTGCTACAATAACACCATGGCTCATATATAGAACTGCAATATTTTAGTCTTTATGTCAATTTAATACTCTATCATCTTTAAAAAAAACAGAGGAGCCTAAACATGCTGTGTAATAAATTGAATTCTCAATAACATCAAGGGCACTTGGAGGGTTTAAGAGCATGACGGGATGAGGAAACGCCATAAATCCATCTTGTTTTAATTGCCTACCTGCAAACCCTGTAACAGATAATCATCCTCCTAACAAGGACACTGAGGCATTAGAATAAACTTGATGGCTCACATTTTCATTCCTCTTACTTGTGGCTGTACTAGTTACTTCCCCTGCTCCTTGACTTCATTTTAAACCATGACACAACAAGCTCCATGTGAATAAGACTGTGTGAGGGTCAGTCACTTTGGAGGGAGAGACAGCATTCACCACTATGAGATCTGGGGTTGGACATTGTTTGTCTCACTGGCTGTAAGTGTACTGTAACATAAACATTATCTGCTTGAAGGCTGCTCCCTCCTCAGCCTCCTCCAACTATAATTCCAGAAAGGGTGAAGGACTGCTCCACCTCAAGTGATGTGCCTGTTTGGAGGTTCACCAAGCCAGACACTGGATTTCAGAACCATCCTCTGTGGGAGGTAGTGCCTCTTCCACCCATGACAGCACACTCGTTTGTACTTACTGATTGTGATTTGGTGTCAATGTCTTGATCTGGGCACTACAGTGACTCCTATTCCAATAATCCTTTCTCCAGAGGACAATGACATCAAGGACAGCAGCTTGGGACCAAGTTCAAGCTTACAGTTCCTTTGCCTGGAATCATGGTGCGTGAAGTCTCTACCAGCTGTGACTGTTCATGTGGGGTGAACAAGATCAAATCCACTGTCAGAAGGTCTCAGCTCCCAAAGCCTTCACTCCTCCTTGTTCACCTCCACCCAGAAAAACATACTTTGATGAAAGTGCATGATCTTAAGGTAATTAGGAAAATTTTACAAGGAAGTAGCAATATGGATGACAATACTAACCCTAAAGAGGTGCAAAAAAATAGCAGGTGCAGTGCGAAAAGATGAACACCACAAAAGGAGAAATAAAGTTGCAGCCTAGACCTCAGACCTTGTAAAACCTCTGGAGTCCTTACTTATAAGATTTTGGGATGGACTTCATTATACCTTTTAAAAACTACCCAAAATTACTTTTTTACTGAAAAGCACCAGTGTGCACCATCTATTTCTGCCTCTCAAATGTCTGTACAGTTCTGATGTCACCTTTGTGAACGGAGAATACAATAAAAAATGCAGTATATCAGCAGTCACTAGTAAAAAAATAGTCTTCCTTCAGTGTAAAGGGAGGTTTTGTACTCTGTACACGTGAAGATGCCACAGACATTCTGATACAACATTCATTCAAAGCATTATACAGGGCCCATCTGGTGGAACTCCTGCAAAGATCCACCACAGAGTACTCAGTACTTAGAGTAGGCTATAAAACTTCTGATTATAAACCAATGGCTCTTAAGCTATTCATTAATTAGCATCCTAGGCCTCATCTTGTGCCTTCTTTCCTGCTGAAACAATCCTCACTGGTCCTACGTTGAAACACCTTTATCTCACACTGGTGTGAGGGGAGCTCCAGGTATACCTGTCTGGAGTAATAAGCACCAAACAGAAAGGAAAATTCATTTGGTTTCATTAAGACCATAAAAGAAGACTTAAAACAAACTACTCTAAAATACCAACTATAGTTAGCTACCCAATTAAATATCTTAATTCCAGAAACATTAATTAGTGTTATCACATGTTTGCATTCTGAACAATGTATGATGAGTACGTTTAATGTTTTTTCTCTGACATTCAAAATGTCAGAGAAACATGCCATTTAACAAAAATTAAGTGGGAATCAGAAATCCTATTTGGTTTTTTTCTATCATTACACTCATAAAGGACAGAAATCTTCATTAGAAAATAATCTGCCTGTTCATTCCTAATCAGTATGTCCTGGTTTGAGGTAAAACAGAAATAATTTTCTGTTTAGTAATTTTGCTTTTTCGGCTGGACCTCTTCTAACGAACTAAACTCTGAAATTAACAGCATATTGTTCAGAAACTGTTTAGTCTTACAGTGATAAGACCTGATTATACCAATGAATGGTATGCAGAGAGGCCCTTGCTTATACTTATTGCTACAACAACCAGGGTCAGGCAAATTTTTTATTTGCCCCATTGGAGGGTTGGAAGCGAAAAAGCGTAGAGGGGTCCCACCTGTAGGGAGGAGTGGACAGGACAGGTGACCCAAAACTGATCAACAGGGTATTCCATCCCATCTGCATCATGCTCAGTATAAAAGCTGAGGGATCAAAGGGTCAACCCTCTTCCTTCAGTGGCTGACGACCGAAGAGGACCCTGTTTGTCTGCCTTTGATCCCGATCCAAGCGTTCCTGACTCCAGGTCCGGAATCCAGTTCTTGTCCATCACCGAGTCTAGCCTGGGACTTTCCCTTGTGCCGGCTGGTGACATGATGACCATTCTGGGAGCTTGATACGGTTTTGTATTTACTGTATACTTTTTTTTCCCCTTTTTTCCCTCATTATTATTATTTATTATTTCATTATTTATTTATATTTTCATTAAAGTAGTTTAGTTTTTTTTCTAAATTCATAAATCTCTTTTTTATCTCTTCCTCTCCTCTCTTTTCCTTAGTGGGGAGAGGGAGGGGTCATCTGTCGTTCTGGTTGGTCAATACAGTCAAAACCATAACACAGTATTAGCCCAAAATTGCCTGAATTTGGGAAAAAAACAAAAAAATTGAATTTTTTTTTAAACAAGCTTTTGTTTTGGATCAAATTAAGTATTTTTGAATTCATTAAAGGTGAAATATCAAAATCTGAATTCTTGGAGGAAAAATCTAGCAGATTAGTTTTACTATAATCTGAACCAAATAGCCTCTCATCCACCATTTCACTGTATACAAACACAAAAGAAATTCAACATTTAATAAGCTCTACTGGATAATGCTTGTAGTTTACTTTTATCCAAATTGTCTTCTCTGTGTATCAATGCATCAGGCACATTAAGTTCAGGAACATCATATACCCCCTAGCTTTCACAGAAAGAGTTTTAACAATTAATATCCTGATAGATTCAAACTTTTCATTTTCTTTCTAATAATAATAACCAGTATTATTTTTTTCACTAGACACATAATTTATACAAATTAAAACACCCAGATTAGCAGGTGCTGAAATTTAATACAAATACAAAACTAGTATATGAGAAATATAGTCCTCAATTATTATTTTTTACAATATGATTTTTTACAAAAAAGAATGAGAGCTTACTAACAAGTACATATCAAAATACTTTTCTCACTTATGTGAAGTTATAGCAACAACAATAAAAGCAGGTACTGGATGAAAATGGTCTTACACTAGATTTTTATGTTACTGGTATAAACTCTGGTGTTCAGTTTAGCCATTTATGCATGCATTTCATATGCTAAGCATGTATATTTGGATGGGTAGTGTATTATTACAATGTTCATGCTTGAAAATTGATCTCTGAAAAGGATATGGTAAGGTTTCAGATATCACAGGGACACATAACTGAGAACAGCAACAGTGACACTAAAAGGAAAAAGTGCTTTCTAAGTACAAGGCAAAAAAAGTTTGTCTGAATAGTAAAACTATTTTAACATGTTTTTACATCAGCCAAACAAGGAATGTTGCTAAAGCAAAACACAAGAGAAAGCCATTTGTAATACTGATTTGATATGACACATACATATACGTTGGAAATGACAATAAAAACTACAGAAAAAAAGTCCAGGTTCATAACTAATTTAATAAACCTTGAAGTTCAACTTTTACAGTATCATGCTATAGTATCTTCTTCAAAGGAGAAGACAACAGAAGCATGGTTATAGATACAGCTCATGTTTATATACATGATTTAGAAAGGTCTCAAATATTCATGAAAAAATAAACAAATCAAGTGTAGTATAGACATGAGGTTTTCCAGCACAATGGAAAAAAAAAAAATAGAAAATCCATGTCACTTTTAATGTATTTTTCAGAACACACTGTACTATTGCTACAGTGTACATACATATTAGTTCATAATTATATAAAAATATATTTCCATACATACTCAGGGCATACGTGTTTTAAAATGTTCTAAATACAAGTGTCACACACAGAGATAGTACACTGCAAAAGCTATTGGAGTTTCACAGTTTATGCATGAGTACCTACTCAGATGTTTTTGTAATACATCTTTGGTTAGGGCATTAAGAGAGTTTTGTAGAGAGCAGAAAAATTTCTCTATGAAAATCCATTTTTCCCCACAACTCTACAATGAACAAGTATTAATTTTATGTTACAGAAAAAGTAGAAAAAAGTAGAAATTTCTTCTCTTAGTCATCCAACTCGTTCCCCCCAAATTATTATGACATGCAATATTGTCAGATAGGATACATGTTTCACAGGTCACCCCCAAAATCAAGATATGTAGTAACAACCACTTCCAGTTAAGAGACAGGTACACCACATTCATGAGGCCTTCCTGAGGCCTTCCACATAAGTACTGAGGTAAATACTATAAAAATTTATCAATCTGGACTTTGGAGATATCTTGTATGTATATACGTAAACCAAGCTTCTATGGTAGTTATGAAAGGTGGTACCCTCACATACTTCCTTCTGACCTCTATAAAGCAAGTGGGTAGAAGACTAATAAAAATCCTGATATAATACTGAAAAGAAGAAAACAAGGAAAGATATAGAAAAGTAGATTATTTTTTTTAAATCACAGATTTAAAATAAACACCAAAAAAAGTAAACTGGATTATGGCTGAAGTTGTGGTAATGGCTTGATTGTTGTGACAATGCTATTAAAGACACGCATTCAAACCAATAGTTAATTTTTTTATCTAATTTGAAAGCAAAATGAACGTAGGCGGACTACAAAAATAAATTCATGCTTCTTCTCATTAAAATATAATATGGTAGATCAATCCATGTAGTATAATCTAGTAAAGCAGCAAATAAAAATCAAAATTCTTTTTAAAGTGCGTTTTTTCATTCGTATTTGAAGAAATACAAGCAATGAATGTCTCATGCTGAAACTGAACACAGGACATACCAAAGTAATACAAACAGCAAAAATAATACACTGTCTTAGTAGTAATAGTATTTCTAAGTACTCACAAGTACTCTAAGTTACTCACAATGACACAACTGCAGGTATATTTTCCTGAACTCAAGCAGTAAAAAGGCATAGAGGAATCACGCTCTGAATCAATGTGTTTAATGAAACACCAATTTCCAAGAAAAATACAGCACTATAAAACCTGTAATCAAGTGCAATTCTTAGTAATGTCTCCCAATAACTTAGCTACTTATTAGTTTTGACCAACTAGCAAATAATGGTTTTTTGGAAGAAAACGTAGCATGGTTTTCTGGGTAGTCTAAACATTACATGTTATTAAAAACCACTGGAAGCACAACTTTAAATCTCAGTCTGAAAACAAAACCAGAACATTAGCTACAATGAAATTCCACCCCTGAGCATCCTGTCTTGGCATGTGTTTGATTAAGAGAAAGCAATACAGTTTTGGCACAGTCACAAATTTCACCTAGCCTGTTAGGAAAAGAAATTAGTCTTTAAAAGGAACCTCTCCACCTGCACAAGAAGAGTAATGCTCTTCCTCTCCATGGTGGTAGACCTGAAGGTGCAATTCCCTGTGAGTAGTGTCTGCCTAATCGTTTGTGATGGAAACCCAGCGCTGGGCACCGCTAGACGGTGGCTCACTGAATCCCAGGAACAGCTACTGACAACAAATGTTTGGAAAGAGACATATCTAAATCAGACTAAATTGGTAACCCGAAGTTGGCTTGTGCCACAGCAGCACAGTCACTCATTCCAGGTGTTCCATCATTCTGTGTCTTACACAATCCACCAAAATCTTCAACTGGTAAGTACATTTGCTGGACTTAAACTCATGGCCAGCTCTCAAAACCCAGTTTTAAAAGCTGCCAATTCCCCCAGCAGATCTGAACTGTTAAAGAAGAAGATATTATTCTCTTTCTTTAAATGAAGGAACCTCCAAGCAATGACCAGAACTGTTTTGATAAGGAAAAAAACAACTGCCATGGAGGGAAGACAAGCACCCTTCCCAAAGGATCCACCTGAGAGCTTATGCAGCAGGGAAGCTTCACAGGCTCTTGCCTGCAGCTCCTGGCATGGTCTAACTACACATGACCAAGAGGTCACTTTGGTGAAGAGCTGCCTGGGAAATGAGGAAGTCAGCCATTTCCACTAAAGAACTGTCCAAACAACCAGGAGGAATTTCCATCAAGTATCAAAAGTTAACTTTCCTCAGGAGAAAAATTAAATAAATCATCCAACACATGACAAAAACTATACAGGGTCACAGTCGCAAGACAACTTGAAAAGACCAAGGGCACAGATGAAGAGGGGACTGTAGCACAGAAGTCTTCATTCACAGAAACAAAAATGTTAAGTGATTTGGTGATTCTGATTCATATGCACCCCATCTTAGCATATTTACTTTTCATTCATATTATATGAAAGTAGTCATGAATAACCTAGTACTTGTTTACCTTGTACAACATTTGAAATCAGAGGCATCAACACGTGTTTACCTTAGCCAGAAACAGACAAAATTTCAAAGTAAAGGACTTCTTGTTTCACTTGTCTCATGAAAATACCTAAAATATGACTGAAAGCTGGTATTTAGTACATAAAAATTGAGAAGAAATACAAACATTTACTAAAGAACCAAAGATTAACCCTTGCAAAAACAAAGGTTGAAGAAGGAATTAAAACCTGGTTTGCTTCTACTCAAAACAAACTTGTCCAATTTAGTGTGAGTTTATGTGATTTTGCATGCCCTGGAGGTATGCATGTTCCCCTTTGCAGATATGTAAACACAATGACAGGTGACAGAGGAGACAGTAATCCTGACTGAACTTCAAGTGCAATCACAATAGATTGGTTCTACTTCTCTCACAGAGATTACACTTCCCAAAGATTGATCACTTCACAATGTAATTTTTCAAATTACACAACTAGGAGTAAGAATTTAAGTGTTTAGAATAATACTGTTTCTTTCCTGAAAATAAGTTCAACTCTTACATATCTACTAAATTTCTGCCTTTTTGTAAATACCTTCTATTTGCAGAGAAACTACTAGACTTATCAGTGGACAGACATTTCATGTGATAGAAACTAAACAAACATATATTCAAAAGTAGACAGCTTCATAAAAAAATAGCACCTTTGCTTTTAAACTTGCTTTTTTAACATAAATTCCCTGACATAATTTAGTTTATTCTTCAACTCAGTAATGACAAGACTGCTTAACGTTTCTGAGCTTTATATCCCATTTGCTTTGTTATTCTAGCGCTTCAGTGAAACACTACCTGGGACTTGTGTTCTAAGGCCCCTCAGCTTACTATATTCTCACGACTTGATTTCTCTACTTCTTTGGGAATTTTAAGCTGTATTTTCCTAAGAATAACTGATATTACATAGGCAGAATATGACAGGCAAAACAGATGGGGCAGGGGGGCAGGGTGGAAGCAGGTCCATTTGTGCATTCTCAGTCATGGAGTTTAGCCCTTGGAAGATTTTTTGTTCTAAAACAATGATCTTTAAAATAAAGTTGTCTTCTAGTCAAAAACACATTTTATACTGAGGAGTCATAATGATTTAAAAATAGGCATTTCAGAGGTGTTTGGGTTTTTGTTGAAAAAAAAAACCACAAATAAAAAAATCGATTTTGCCCAGTCAAGTACCAGTATCATAAGTAATTCAAAGTCATGCAATTTTAAATGTTGAAAGGTAAGATAATAAATCCTGAACTATTATCTTGTTCCATCCTCAAAACATATACAACAGACTAAACACATCAAGTACAGCAACAGTTTGTATTCTCTTTAGTCAAGCAGGACACCAGGGAAATTATGTTATGTTGAACTGACCAGTTTTGACCAACAGTCCATTAATGCGGACCTTCCAGATCATAAATTCTCGATACTTTATTCATACTAACATGATTCTCCATCTTGGGGGAACATGACAGAAGTTATATAAAGTAAGCTTCTCATTTTAAGAGCATGTTTAATTATATTTTATGTATCTACTAAAAGATAATGAGGGATAGGAAGAGAGAGGATCTAGTCTCTTAATTTTTTAATAGTAAAAAATATTACAGACTTCAGAATACCTTCATTAGTCATCTTTCACTCCAGTTCAATGATCAATATAGAAACTCTACTCATGACCAAAAATAAGTTCACAGATTTTTAGAAATAAGATAAAATCACAGTCCCAACATATTTTGCAGTTTTGTTTCAAGGTAGAGCTGTAACTGAAGGGAAATAGGTTAAGAAAGCTATGACTATGGTTAAATCAATAAGCTGTGGGAAAATCATTTTACCTCCCTACACCTCTTGCTTCAGACAGGAATAGGAGTATGTTTATTCCATATTTTCATTTTTCAAAAAATACCTACAAGATTCAGTATGTAATTGTCACTACGTTGCTTTTAGTAAGTGATCATTTTTAACAGATATTACCATCCTGAAGAACTGTAAAGAATTTATTATCTTCCTGTATATATATCAAATGAAGTCAAGCTACGTGAATTGTTTTTATTACAAATGACAGTATCAATTTAAATTTTCCAATAAGAGAAGAAAGTTGTATAACTCATGAGAGACATAAAGAATAAACATGTGTTTCTGCCACCTGTTCTTTTGCTAGTAATTCTCTCTCTTGCTCTGCTTAAGTCCCAATATACATGGAGAGTTTTGTTTGATTATTCATGGCTGTTTGCCTGTCTAATATAATGAGCTTTCTTTTTCAGTGTGTACGAACATCTATGCTGAGATATTTCAATGCACTATGCCTATTCAATTTTTATTACTCACATTTTTGGACAAACTGGAGGAAACCTATTCTGATTTGTAATAAAAAGATACAGAAATCTGAAAAAATGTTAAAAATGCAGATGAGTGACAATTCACATACTCTACTTGATTACACTCTAATTAAAATTGAAGTTATTTGAGATTTTTTCCTTTTTTTTTTAAGATTTCTTTTTGTTTGCAAAAAACCAAACAAATCTGATCATTGCCTGTTTTAAGACACTGTTTCATTTCAGCCCCATAGAATGTGTCTGAACTTTTCTTCTGGACAACAGAATATTGATGAGGAATTTCCCATAATATTGATTTCTGTTTGGTCTGAATTCCTTTATTCAAATGAACATTGCTTACAGATACATCAACAGAACTAGGAAGTTTGGTGAATAAATCCATGTTTATATTTGCCAGCATTTGAATAGATTAAAGTATTAAGCGATGAGGATCAAGGGTGAAAAGAAGTCTAGAGTCTCTGCTTCCCAGCCTTGGATCTGCATCATGAGCACCACTACGATGGTGGTGCTGTTGCCTGTATTGGCTCCAGAAATACAAGGCAATCCCACTGTATAGTATTATTACTGTTTCTGAGAGGCCTGAGGGAGGAGAGAGCCCAGGTCATTGCATGTTCCTAAGTTTGTGCTGCTGTAGTGCTCAAAATGGCTTTTGGCACATCTAAGTTAAAGCTGGAAATGCCAGTCTCCCCTAGGTAGTCAAGCTGTCTGGAGCTAAGTACAGGAGTTTGCAACTCCATCTTTCACGCTCCTGATGCTTTTCCCTACATTAGTCCCAAATTTGGTAAGGTTAAAGAATATTCCACTGAGCCCACTCTGTGGTTAAAAGCTTTTTACAACTCTAAAGGACAGAGCAAAGATATGTGTGCCACTAAAAATAACAGAAAGATAGTGTGGGCTTAATTCAAATCTTTGGCCAAATTGCAGAAATACTAATTACAGTGTTCTCCAATAGACTGGAATCTGTGTTCATTTAATCTGGCTATTCTTGCCAATGCATCACAGAAATATGACAGGTTGCTCAAAAGAGGTCTTGGATCAGGCCCTAAAGCAGATCATTAAACATGCAATTCAACTGAACTTCGTAACAAATATGACATCTAAATTTCAGTAAGTTTCACCACTACCTGGCCCAGAAGATAGAACAGTTTAGATTTGAAAAGCTGCATGCTGTTTAATTCAGAATGCAGAAGTATTTACAGAAACAGAACACCCAGCAGCCTTTAATGTTTAATTCTCTTTGTTGCTCTGCTTAATCATTTCCCTCTCACAACCATACAATAGCATTAGAAACTGGTCTGTGAATACAAATTCTCCTTCCTTTTATGAAAATGAACATTGATATCTGTAAGTAAAAACAACAAAAACCCTACTTATGGATTGTCTTTACATTGTATTTTTCCTTCAGTATAAGTAGTATAAGGATATATCAGACATAGCCACCCATTTCTATCAGCGTGCAGAAATAGGAACTTAGTTCTAGGATTGCTTCTGAGGTCCATGTCGGGAAAAAGTTTTGTATGTTCAAATTTCCCTTCATGTTCTGAGTGTCCATGAGAAAGAACAGAAGGGAACCTCCACTATTTGGCTGGAAATGATTACGCTAACAAAGAAAAAAAAAAAAAATGTCCCAGAACTGGGAGAAATACTTCTTCCTAAAATTCTCTACTGCATAGCAAGCATATTCAGACACAGTTTTCGGTACAGCCTTCCCACGCACACTCACTTTTGAGATGTTCATTGTGAGAAATGTCTTAACCACATTGCAAAATTACCCATTGGTAAATAAGGTAGCAGGACCATAATACCAGATATTGAGTTGAAGATTGAATGCAACAGAAAACAATCCATTAAATTGGGCTACATCAACGTAACAGAGACTGCCTAATCTAGGGAAAAAAAAACCAAACCAAAACAAAAAAAAACCCCACACCCATCATTTATCTTGTGCACATAAGTATGTAAAGTAGTTGCTTGCTTCATGATGCATTTATTTTACAAAAGGAATGATGTTTCCTGACTTCTCTCTCTCTCTCAAACTACAGTACTAGTAAGATAGCCATCTAAATTCTGTGGAATTCTATGGGGGATTCAGTGGGAGCTGACCATTAAGCATGCCATGATACAAAACTACTTGTGATGTTCTCTAACATAGATCTTTGAGTTTTGTCTGAAACTGTTTCTCTTTTTTGAAATTAATTCCCCCCAAATTTCTGTGATTTAACTACTTCACTTCAACTCTACTAATGAAATTCTGTTTTGTTGCACTAAGAATAATAACTTGTGCAAGGGCTGATGTGGGCACACCTGGTTTACCTTTGTGATCAATATTGTCTTCTGCCAATCTACACTGGCAAGTTAAATTCCCATTGCTACCTCAACCCACTGACCTATCTTAGTAGCACATCTTATGTAGAAATCATCTCCTTGTTCAGTGCAAAGCATCCAGCAAATGCAAGTAGTATCCCTAAATTCCACAGCAAACATTAATGTCCTTTTTAAAAATTTCAAAGAACACAGTGAACTAACATTAATAAGGATGAGGTTTAAACTACTTTAAAGATATTTTCTTTTTATCTTTTTGGATTAAAAATCTGTAGATTTTAAAAAGATGAAGTCTTCTGTATCTAACATTTGGAGCTATATTCCCTACTGCAAGTCTCTGTGAGCAATTCCTAACAGCTGTGCAAACATCAGCCACAATGAACAGGCACAATGCCAAACAGAAAATTACCAAATAGATGAAAATATGATGTCTTTACTGAAATTGTTACTTTGCAGCAAATTCTAAGGTACACACATGAACAGTACCATCTTAATTGTTTAGAGTTCAAAGTGATTGCTTAGTCTTGAGAAGTGCCCAGAGGGGAATCTTACCAATGTGCATAAATACTGAACAGAGTGTGAAAAAAAGATGGAAGCACTCTTCTCAGTGACATGCAGTGAATGGACAAGAGGCAATGGCCACAAAGTGGAACAGAAAAAATTCTGTTTAAACATAAGGAAAAAAAAAAAAAAAAGCTTTTTTACTGTAATGGTGATTGAACACTGGAACAATTCACTGAGTGGGGTTGAGCAGTCTCTATTCCTGAAGATACTAAAAACTCAGCTGGACATGGTCCTGAATAACCTACTCTGGCTGATCGCTTTGAGCAGGGTATTGCACTAGACAGTCGTCCCGGGTCCTTTCTGTCCTCAACCATTACATAACTGTTGATACCAAGTTCAAAATGAATCCTTTTTACCATAATCAGTCCTTAATTTTATGAAAAAAAAATAATTGCTAGGAATCAAACAATGGGTGATCACAGAATGTAGAACCTGAATCTTTAGTCTTCAAAAATCAACTATTGAGTTCTACAGAAAAGCAAAAATTATCAATTTTACAGATGCTTTGATTTTCTATATGATTTTTTAATAGTGAAACAGATGCAGGATAAGAAAATAAAGACATAAGTTTATACTTGTCCTGGTTTAAAGTGAAACCGAACCAATTTTGTGTTCTGTAATTTTACATTTTAGCTAGGCCTCCTCTAACTGTGAAATTAATGGCATATTGTGGAGAAAACTGCTTGTTCCCAGAATGATAAGACCAATGTTTGTGCTAAATGCCAAGGAATGGTATGCAGAGACACCCTTGCTTATACTTATTGCTATAACAACCAAGGTCAGCCAATTTTCATTACTTGCCCCTTAGAGGGTCGGAAACGGAAAAAACGTAGAGGGGTGACATCTGTGGGGAGGAGCGGACAGGACAGGTGACCCAAACCTGACCAACTGGGGTATTCCATCCCATCTGCCCCATGCTCAGTATAAAAGCTGAAGGATCAAAGGGTCAATGTTCTTCCTGAGATGGCTGACGTCCGAAGAGGCCCCTGTCTGTTCATCTGCCTTTGATCCCAATCCATGTGTTCCTGACCCCAGAGCTTGAATCCAGTTCCCATCCATTGCTGAGTCCAGTCTGGGACTTCCCCAGTGCCTGGTGGTGATGGGACTGTCATCCTGGGAGCTTGATACAGTTTTGTATATATTGTATCTGTTTCATTATTTTATTTTTTTTTATTTTAATATTAATTCTTGATTAAAGTAGTTTAGTTCATTCTAAACTTTTGAATCTCCTTATCTCTTCCTCTCTTCTTTTGGGGGCTGGGGAGGGGGAGGGGGAAGGGTGATCTGTCGGTCCAGTTGCGGTGATTTCGGCTGAAACCACAACTATACTCAAGTAAATAAAACTCACCTTCAAATGTTATTAACTACTTTAAGCATGAAAGAATTACTGCAGCAAATCCATTTCATTTATCGCTGGGGGAATACACCATTACACACAAAGTACTCAAATCATAGTGGAGTCAACAACTGACAAAGTTGCCATTCTATTCTCCCATAAAATGGAACAATTTACAATACTGAAAGGCTCGCCACAGTAGAGGATGAATACATTAAAGCACTTCCAAGACTGTTTCTGGTAGGCACAGGCGTAGAAAAATGCTACAGACACATTGCAGTGTACAGCTGTGACTAGGGATCCGACTAACATCAGCAATATCTTAAAGACTGAAATCTTCCTAAATAGTCTCTCAGTAATGGGCTGGTTTTGCTTTTTTCCTTTTTAATTCAGGTGGGCACACATAGAAAATCAGAATGATGCAGCCATTCCAACTGCTTCCCCCTACAAGTTGCTTACATTAACTGAGGCTACCTGACTTCAACAATCCTTTGTGTTTAAGAAGGCTTCAAAGAAAAGCTTCAGTATTTTCCCTGCCTAAATTTTAGACTACTTCACATTAAAAATTTTATATTTAACATATTACAAAGACATGAATTACATCAGTCTGTTCAAGTCCAAGCATACGGTCAGGCAAAACTGACAATAACATTAATATGTTCTTAAAATGTGATAAATATTATGCAGTCAATGCATTTTCCTGACTAAGTATAAGAGTTTGATTTATCTGCAAAACTGGTGTACCAGGAAATTTCAATTAAAGACCAAGAAATACAATAAATATTCATCTCACGTAGAAACACTTTTTAAAAAGTGACATTGTGAAACATCTTCCAAGGAAGAAACTCAGTTAGGTTTACAAGTAACATTAATGAAGAAGGCCAGATATAGTCTGAGCCTCCCTCTTTCTCTTCCCCTGTCCAAACTTAAATTTTCTTCATTTCAGCATTCACCAGTGATGAACGCTGTCACATAAATTCCTCATACCACAAAAATGAACTGACAGGACTAGCATTATCTACTGATACACTTCCATTTTATGTGGCATTTGGTATGGCTTGTCTTTGCTTTATTGCCTTCCTGTTCCTAGTGGGCTGAGAGAGGCCTAAGGCAAATTTTTTAAAATCACATGATAAATAGAAGAAGAAAGATTTAAGTAGCTTTTGGAACAGAACAGTGCTCCTGAAATTCTTAGTGTTTTGAATGAAGCAATTCCCAAACTCATATTTACTTTTTATCTGAACCTCACAGAAGAAATATCTAACATGATTACAAAGCAATTATTACTCTATACAATGAAAAATAATATTTTCATGCTATTTTCAGAAAACTGCAACTAAAGAAGCACAATGCAAATTAAGCAAGTTAATTTCAAATTAAGAGTCAAAACTTTAACTAAGAAAGTTAAATTTGAATGAAGAGTAGAGTCTAAATGTGAATTCTTAAATGGGGAGCAGAAAGATAGAAGGACATACACTCTTCCCAATTCCCAACTTGCATCCCATTTCCCAACCACCATGATTTGAGGATAAATGTTATAACAAATAAACTGGAAAATAAAAAACAAAACAAAAAAACCATCTTGGAGAATAAAAACTCTTAACCCAGCATGTGTCCTTCACCCACTGGAAAAGATGAGAAAGAAGGGTAAGAGCTGAGACTCTAAAACAGTTAAGGCTGATGTTAATTGATCTACCAAATTTTAATTGACACGTATAATTTAGAATTAAAAAAGAAAGGCAGGATGCGGCACTGTATAGCCATTTCTATGAAAAAAGCAAACCAAAACAAACCCCAAACCCTCAAAAATCTTACATGTCTCCCACTGTTTACCAAATCTCTACTATGCACACAAAAGTTCTGGCATTTTTACTATTGCTTTACAAAATCTTTTTTTTATGCTATAAACAGCATCTCTTTCTAACATAAGGTATAGAACATTTAAATTAGGGAGGAGGGGCAAAAAAAAGGAGAGATTCACATCTGCTAATGGATCTGCCAAGCATTAATAGGAATAAAAGGGATTGGTGCAGTTTCCAATTCTTAATTAAACACACTCCTTGAAGAATAAGATGTAGATAAAGAATTTCTGCACAACTGTAGTTTGTAACTGCAGAGGCGACAGATAAAAAAATACACACTGGCAGCATCAAAATCAGCACAAGCAGTAGAGCTGCACATATTGCTCTCATATGTATATGAGCATCCCTCACATCCCATTTAGAAGGCAGAACACTTGATCAAACTGAATTCCTACCTGTGAGCCAGGAAGCATACAGACGACTTGGATCTCCGCTTCTGTGTTTGTCAGTGCAATTTATAGTCAAGAAGGGGTGGGGGGAAAAGAATGCAAAGCCAGCATATGACATAGCTGCATTAATTACTTCATCTGCAGTGCAGTTTGCACTGTTTTTATCTCACAGCAGCCATGAAGCTTCATTGCTCATTCCTCACCTTCACTGTTAATCTACACCCTTAGACTGAAAGGATCCACATATTAGTTTAGAGTTAGTGTGACTAGACTGGAATGGACTATTGCGTCACAGCTCCTCTCAATGGCATTACAAACATCAAGCTAGCCTGTCATCTTTCAAATCTGTTACTCATTCACCAGGAGCTAAGTACTACAATGAAACATGAAAAAGTTCTTGATTAAATGAAATCAACTCTGAACAGCAAAGTGTAGGAGGCATTGTACTAGATGACCTTTTCTGACAACCACCACTGCTACCACCCTGCCTCCATAAGACTGAATTTCTAGGGTTTATCCGGTAGTCCTATTAGCACCATGTTAACACTGTTCCTCTGGTTAAAATATGTCTTCTTTCAGTTTGAAGAGATGTACTCACAATACTTTATCTTTATTATTTGATTAGTAGCTCTGAATCTAAATAGATATACATCATATTTCCTGGTTGTAGTTAACCTTGTTTTGACTTCCAGACACAGAATCCTGTCATAACCTTCTGTGCTAAGTCACCCAACTAGACATGGTGGGCATGTAAATGCCAGCAGAGGGAGATTAATGATATGTATGAAATACATTAGCAGTCATCATTTGTATCCCTCCTATAGGACTTTGCAAGTAAGATGACAATGGGTATACTGAGTCTCTTAGGCATTCACGATCTTTCCTATATGGCTGTACATCTCCCTTTAAAATTTTTACATAGAAAATTAGATTTCAAGGGTCATTGCAACTACAAGACAAAAAGTGTTCGGGATGGCGTTTACCATAGGATAAAGCTCTGGAGGGAACAGGGGCCCAAGAAAGCTGGTTAATATTCAACGATCACCTCTTCCAAGCTCAGAAGCAATGCATTCCAACAAAGAGGAAGTTGGGCAAAAATGCCAAGAGGCCGGAACAGATGAACAAGGAGCTCCCGCAGAAACTGAAAATTCTCAGCCTGGAGAAGACAAGGCCCAGGGGAGACCTTATAGCGGCCTTCCAGTGCCTAAAGGGGGCCTACAGGAAAGGTGGGGAGGGACTCTTTATCCAGGACTGTTGCAATAGGATGAGGGGTAATGGTTTTAAACTGAAAAAGGGGAGATTTGGATTAGATATTAGGAAGAAATTCTTTACTGTGAGGGTGGTGAGACAATCGAACAGGTTGCCCAGGGAAGTTGTGAATGCCCCATCCCTGGAAGTGGCCAAGGCCAGGTTGGATAGGGCTTTGAGCAACCAGGTCTAGTGGAAAGCGTCCCTGCCCATGGCAGGGGGGTTGGAACTAGATTATTTTTAAGGTCCTTTCCAACTCTAACTATTCTATGATTCCATAGGAAGAAATACTAAACAGAACAACAACATGAACAACAACTTGTGACAGAGTTGGAATGCATTAAAGAAAAGAACCTAGTAGGAAGTGAGGGAACTCATCCACCTGTCATAAAGAGCTCAGCATTGCATATTATGAACTTGCATACTGCAGTGCATCTCCTATGTAACTTTTTGCTTCTGGCCAGCATAGCATAATATGCATATGATTAAATCTTTAATGTTTATGCTTTATAGGACTTTAAAATCTATGCAAATATTATGTCAAAGTGTATTCATTTCAGAAGGTAACAGAAGAACCATGTTGTAATTTCTGTCATTCCAGTGTTACAAGGAAGCTGTAATTCTTCTCTTATGTAAAAACTCCAGTTGCTTCACCAAAGAAACAAAATTCCACTTCTGTGTCATCTACTTAGACAAGTTCTGGCCATGATAATCTATGTTTCATTGTTGACAGATAGACCTAGTACTTCTAAACTACAGTGAAAACCAATCTATGGTTTAAATGTGCAGAAAGAAGGGAAATAGGGCACTTTATATTGCATGCCAAATAGAACGATAATCAGAACTACTTCGGAGTTAGAGAAATAAAATTAAGCTGCATTCCCATGCTTAAAAGCTTCTCAGCATTCCTTAGAGAGTCAAAATTATTGGGCAATGTTAATAACACATACTTCCACCAACTCTATCTTTAATAAGGCAAACTGGTGAGGCTGCACCTTGAATACCATGTTCAGTTTTGGGCTCCTCACTACAAGACAGACATTGAGGTGCTGGAATGCGTCCAAAGAAGACCAACAAAGCTGGTGAAGGGTCTCAAGCACAAGTCCTGTGAGGAGCAGCTGAGGGAACTGGACTTGTTTAGCCTGAAGGAGGCTAAAGGGAAACCTTATCAGTCTCTACAACTCCCTGAAAGGAGGTTGTAGCAAGGTGAGGGGTCAGTCGGTCTCTTCTCCCAAGTAACAAGTGATAGGACATGAGAAAATGGCCTCAAGTTGTGCCAGGGGAGGTTTAGATTGGATATTAGAAAAAATTTCTTCACTGAAAGGGTTGTCAAACATTGGACCACACTGCCCAGGGAACTGGTTGAGTCACCATCCCTGGAGGTATTTAAAAGATGTGTAAATGTGCTGCTTAGGAACATGATTTAGTGGTGGACTTGGCAGTGTTAGGTTTACAGTTGGACTTGATGATCTGAAGCGTCTTTTCCAACCTAAATGATTTTATGATTCTATATTCTGTCTTATGCTGCTGGTTTATTAATTCTTTTTTTTTTGTTTTAGTTGAGGATTCATTATCAACCTTTAATAATAAAAATTCTGAAGTCTTAAGTTCAGATCTAAAGTGTCAGACAACAATGGCCTATCTGATTTCTTTTAATAAACTGGGGTTTTGACTTAATGTTGACAGACATGGAGTACACAGAACAGTCTGCTGACCATTTTTCTTCTCTGCAGCCAAAGACTGTCCTATGGAAATAGGAGGAATTAGCAGATGAATGAAATACTACTAGATTTGAGGAAGAACACAGTGTACGTTTCCTGATCCAAGTGAAAAAGACAAACAAACCCAGGCTGTAATTCAGTATGTTCATAGCTGAATAGATGTATCCACAGTAATTCTGATCAGGGCCAGGATTTAAGATATTGCAGTGTATACAGGTAACATATACAAACATACATGCACCTTGAAAAAACCCTGCTATAGTTAAAGAACAAGCAGAACAGAGAACAAGAAGATTCCAGACTAGTAAAAAGCCTCAGGTAAAACACTATTGGTTTTGATTTTGAATACTATTGAGTGTCATCAGTTCACTGATACCTAAAAAACTTGATATGGTTGAAAAGCTCCCTTACAGAAGCTGAAGAAAAAATTACCGTACTTGTAAACCCAGTGGGTTTTGGTGCTTTGTGGTTTTTTTTTTTTTGGTTGTTATTTGTTTTTAAATTATCTTGTTAAAGTAAGAAAGGCAGACAGTTGGAGACAAAATGGTTCATCTTCCTGTTGCAAGTTTTTACTAGAACAAGAATAGTTTAGATAAAATACACATCTCATTGTTTTAATGTAATACACAAGGAAAGAATGAAAAAGTTTGTCACTGAAACAGACAACCTGCATTCCCCTAATCAGGCAGAACTGACACTGTCTGCAGCTGTGCAAATGTACCTAATCTGCACATTAAGGCAGAGGGAAAATTAAAATTTCATTCAGCCACCAAGTCTAAGACATGCTACTCTCCTGTTTTCTTCCCACTGCCCCACCCCCCAAGGGAGAAGTGTCTTGGATATCCAAAACATCTCTGCTTTAATAAGAATTGAACATGTTGTTCTTCCTACCCATTCACTGCAACCAGCAGGATACTATCTGTTTCTTTAAATTTTAATGTATTAATGTAGGTTTGGGGTAAAAGTACAGCCTGATTTCATTTAAGAAAACACCTGACATCCCTGAGATTTCTAAGTGTAAAACAATCACAAAGGGAAATAAAAATTGCAGCATGTACCAATAGGAAGCTAAACAAAAAAGCAAAATCAAAAAGCATGTAGGCATATGCTCGCAACAGCATTTTTATTTCATTTTCTGACCTCCTGATAATACACCTGCAGCATGCTGCCTAGTACTAATGATCTTTTAAGTGGTATGTTTCGAGAAGATAGCAAACATGCTACATTCTGAGACAAAACTTCATTATCACAACTCTAGACTCCAACGCAAGTGAATAGAAACATCTTCAACTGCCCAGCTTTACATGTCTAGGAAAAAAAAAAATCCTTAAGAAAAATAATGTCAGTGTCCTAAATGGAAAACTCTTGGAATTATTAGCCTTATCACAGTGAGGAAGCACAAGGAAAAGGCTGTCAAATCCAAGAGCTCTCTTCAATATTTCTTTGGTTATTTTCACTGGACTCTTGTATATTAGGTAGCATTGTTATAAAACTACAATTCGAGTATTTCTCTTCTTTTCTATTTTTGAAGTTCAGCTTCCATAACAAAATATTAGGTGTCCATCAACACACTACTTTCAGTGGCAGCATGCATGATATTGTTGTTCACAAGGAACTCAACAGATCTCCAGCAAGGTTTTCCTGCTTTCATGGCAACACCACTCCTGATATATTACTGAGACTTCAGCAACCAGTGCCATAAAAGTCAGTAGGGAAGAACAAGTTTGCTCTACAATCAAGATAAGAGCAGCTATAACCATTTTTCTGCCACTCCCTGTTATTCCTCTTGCTACTTTTATGTAACTTCTTCGAGAAAAATTAACTTCAGTGGCTTCAGAATCCCACTTCAAACCTCCTTTATCTGCAACTAGACGGAGTAAAAAAAAAAAAACTGTTGACAGCGGACACCATGTGATAACAGGTTCTCTCCAAAGTAGTCACTGGGCTAGACCAACTTCCTCCCTGACACAAGGCAGCAGTCTGCAACCAGCCAGCCCACCAAGCCTCCTCCTGCACACTGCTGCTTCCCTAGTTTTCTGCTTGCCGGCTAGTTATTGTCTCCCTCCATGACATCAAAGCCACTCACGTGTAGTTAGCCAGGCCTGTGCTTTTTACAGTTCAAGAACATTCAGGCCAAGTGTTTTTTGGATGAAAGATGTCTTTTTTCTATATAAAAGTTAAAAATAAAAAGAAAAAAGCACCCATTATTTCATTCCAAATCAGTTTCTAACATTTTCTTTACTCTATCACCAGCCACTTTTTAATTAATATTAGTTATGACACTATAAATGTCATGACACTTCATGACATTTGCAGATATTGCTTTTCTTATGCAAAGAACTTTCTCTCAAACCAAAACATTGAAATTTTTATCTGCAGTGGAGCATATCTATATATTATGTGCCAGAAGCACTTTTTTTTTAAAAAGAAAAAAAAAAGAAAGAACATTCAGATATGTATAATTTAAAGGGACCTGGAGGTAACTGTGTCACACAGCTGTTGATGTGGGTTGAAAGCAACAAATCAACAATCTGAGGGAAGAAAAGTGCACAATGAGGCTGAGATACAAATCAGTAATGTCAAATACCCCTCTGCTCATTTCTTGTCAGCTACTTCTGCACCTAGTTTCAAAACGAAAAATGTATCAAATCAGAAACTTTTTTTACTTCCCCAAAAAGCCAAGATAAAAATATAAAATGAATAAAATAATCAAACTATAAAAAATTACCTAATTGACAAATTCCTTCCTTCTAAACTAGGCAATTTTGTGACTCTGGAATAGGTCACATTCTCATTCCACAAACAAACACGAGGCTGAACATGAAGCTGCTGTTTCTATTTATACATAGGCCCATGGGATTTGCTTTAAGCATATGTGAAGTACAATGGGATGGAAGGAGCTGGGTTTGTGCATGAGGCAGACTCTACCATTTCCCTGTCCCCACACTGTGTTAAATATATGTTCTAAAGAGAAAAGCTTTATTTTATTAATACCAATACATAATTTATAACAGAGAAACAAAAGGAGCAGAACAGGGAAACATTTACATGCAGAGTACCATTATAACACATTAATAAATTCGAGGCCCTGAAACCAAACTGGTTACAAAGCAACGGCAGAAAGAACTACTGATCCACAAAGGAACCATTTTGCTTATTACGTTTTTTATTATTTTTGTTTTGTAATGCTTTAAGTTGTGCCTTTATGTATCAGTGTGAATTCCTTCCAGCTTGCTTACTAGTTTTACTGTCCTCCCCCTGTGGGCCTTTCTCATAGCCATTCTGCTTCACAGTGTACCAACTGAATGTTCGATTTTGTGCCAAGAATTATTACTGATGGATCTTACTTTTGTAAAATCTCTTTTCACAAAAGCCTTATATAGCCTTGTAGAAAAACCCACATAATTTTTTACGCAGAACTTTAGAGTTCAGATTTGTATGATTTTAAGCAGATGAAGAAATTGCCTAAACACAACATTTTGGAGAGAAGTTCAGATTAATTTTCCTACCCACAAGGTATCATCATAAACAATCAAAGACAGAGTTGCATGCCTATTCTGATTTTCCCTCATATAGTTGCTAAGATACTAGCTGTATTTTATTATTACACATGATTTTATATTAAATCCTTTTCAAAGATTTACTAGAGATGCCATTTTAAGATTTTGAGTCCTGTCTTCTGTTGACTTTGCTGACCATACCCAGCTTTTAAGAAGCTGGTAATGTGTTTCATATGTTGTAACCCTAAACTAAGAGTTACTGTAAGCCTAAGCCTATATTTCAAAAACTTTTTAGAAAAATGTATTGCTTCACCAGAGCTCTTTAGTTATAAGTCCAGTCAGTGTTTCTGTGGCAACTGTACACATATATATCATGAGAAGTTCCTATATACTCACAGTAAAGAGTTATCCCTTTAGGGAGAGGGAAGATTTACTCAAGACTTGCTCATTAGTGATAAACTAGATTAAGTTTGCTGTTCTCTTCTTTTTTCTTTTTAGTTGGTTCCATTTGATGTGAATATTACTACAAGCCCATGAAATCAGGAAAACCAATTCAGATGATACTACTCCTAAAAGTTAGTCTGACTTTACACGCAACTGCAGTCCCTTAGCGAGGCTGGTCATAGAATAAGTGACCTGGACAACAAGCCAAGTCATGATTACAGATTAGAAAAGACCAACATTCTTTTGAAATAAATCCACTCAGAAGAAAGATGACAGAGTGCAAAGTTATATATATTTGCATAACTCTGCCTAGAGGAGATGAACAGCCAGCATAATGTACTGTGCTCTTTCTATGACCTCTCTTGTGTGCAATTCAGCATCAGTTCTGAGCAGCCTGAGAAGCCAGAAAATACATACATTCTCAGCCAATTATAATTGGTTGGCCAGCCTGTAGGCAACAAAAAATAACAGATGGTACTCTAGAGACCTACATTTTATACCAGGTTTGTATTTTTTAGCATTAAACCAATGAAACAAAATTACAGGTTTTTAATTTCCCCCAAAACAGACAACGACTAGATGAGAATCCAGGTTCCTTTCCCAGGAACTTGCAGCAATGTAGGCTGTTGGCTGCAGAGACTGCAGGTGCTAGCCACTGTGAGCTAATTACTGGCACACTAAAGCATATTTAACTGAAGCCAGTGGATATCAAAGTTGAGGTACAGGGCTCATACAGGAAGACTGGAGGTTTGGGTAACAAGTCTTATTGGGCTTAACAGTACATACGAAACTCAATCTCTTTGAGGAATAAAGACAGATAGGCAAATGATACCTTTAAGGATCCGGGCCATTTTTAAAAGCCAGTGAAACTCATTAGGATGATGCAGATGCCCCAAAGAATGAGGGCAGTCTGTCCCACCAGGACACAAAGTTGCCCTACTGATGTATGCCCATCTGACTGCTGTTACGTGGAGCAGCAATGACTGTATGAGCGTGCTAACTAGGTTAATCACCCAGCCTCTCAAGTGATTTAACCTATACCTGTTTTCCAATTTATATTTGGAAGCTGACAATGCATGGAGTATGAACAATGTACTGTGTTAAAAGCATCTTTAACAGTAACATAGAATTTGTTTAACAATCTCCTTGAAATTATTCAGAATTACACAACTATTAAAATGCATGAGATTACTGTTTAATAGCACCCTGTACCTTTGCAACTTAAATTAGCTAGACAATCTTCACAAATATAATCACTGAACTCTTAATGAAATTTATAATTAGGGCTGTCTTATTAAGACTGTATCCCACCAACCTAAAATGCTTTGTAAGGAAGGACAGTCATTTGAAAGTGTTAAAGTACACATTAATCATCATTTATAGGAACAACAATAAGGTATTTTTCCTTATGATGATTTTCTTCTCCCATATTAAATGAAGTTCCCTTTTTTCTGCATGTTAGACAACCACTAAAACCCTGATGTAACGAAGATTGTAAAAATCATATATGGTTTATAAACCTGAGTATATTATATCCCGTCAGTCAAATAACTACATGAAGTATCTCTGTTATAATAAAATGAACACCTCCAGATCATTAAGCTCTAAACCACCAGATAAGATCATCTGTAACCAACTTCAATAGTATATTAATGACTAATTCATATTCCATATGAAGGAATTTCAAGACTCATTTTAGTTGAGAAGTATTTTTGTTTTAAAATCTCAATGAGAATTGCCACCTCTAACAAACCTCAGTTACAACCTAATTGGGTATTGACAACAAATCACACTAATTTGTACTGTTTTGCCACTTGGACATATATAATTAGGCTCATCATCTTCCTCCTAGCAGAGTTAAAAAGGCAGCCAAATGATTTTTAAGTCTCTGGGTGACAGAATTTAAGTTTTCTTAAACTTCTAACAATGTTACCTATCTGCGATCCCCAAGGCCCCCTGCTTTTTCAAAAGAGCACTGCCCTACCAGCTACTTGAAGCCTGCTGAAGACAAATGGGGTGAAGAGAAGACCTTACCACTTCATATAACCTGTAAAATCATAGCTTTTGAATATAAATGTCAGTGTAATAAATGTATTAGGAAATTCCTTCTGAATTACATATATCCAATTTGGGGATAAATGCACAAAAAAGCAATTAATCACAAAGCATGAACTATTAATATATGAAAAATAAAAAGGTTTTCACTTTTCACAATATATTTGTAACCTTTCATAGCCCAGTGAAAGTAGTGCAATCCTATTATTTCATAAACTCACCAGACCACAATACTATCAACTCCACCCTGGAAAAATACACTGAAGTTTTCTTTCTGTTTAATACAGAACACCAGTTAAAGAGTTTTTTGTTAAAGGTTAAAATGATAGCATTTGTAGATTTTTCTCTTTCCTTTGAGAACCCAATCAATCAGGGCATCTAGGTCACCATCAGCCCTGACTGTTCTTGACCCCTCCCTTGGGCTCCTCCCACCTGCCCACAGCCCACCTGCCCACGTCAGCCCCTGTAGGACCTTCAGTCCCCACGCCAGTGATACCACAGCAGGACTGGTCTCCAGCTCCCCACAGTCCTGCCCTGTCCAGTCATGGGCCCCACTTTGCTGGGCCCACCTGCGGGTCCATGTCCCAGCCCATCCCCAGGGAGGTGCACAAGACCTGGGGCTGGGACTGGGGCTTCCCCAGTGCCCTCTGCCTGCCCTGTGCCTGGCTGGGGCAGGGACAGGCCCTGGCACCAGGCCCTGTCCTGACGGACCCCTGAATCCCAGGCAGCCTCCAGCTCTTGTAGTACCTTGACACTACATGCCCATATGATAAGTGCATCCATAGCATTATTTATGTATATTTTTTAAAAAATCATAAAGCAATAAAAATCTTCAGCACACACATCACACAACCACATTAAATATGAAGACTGATAATATTTAAATACAAAAAATATTATATAAATGCCCCAAGTATATAAGTTTGAAAGCTCATCTTATATTTTTTGCATAGCTCTTAAATACTCAGTGAAAGACCACAGAAGTCTGGCAAGACTATGTTTCAGTAAAATTAATTTGTACGTTAGCTACACCCATTTAATAGCAATGCACGCAGTTTTGCATTAACCAATGATGCTAAATCATAGAATCATAGAATGGTTTGGGTTGGAAGGGACCTTAAAGATCATCTAGTTCCAACCTCCCTGCCATGGGGAGGGACACCTCTCACTAGACCAGGTTGGTCAAAGCCCCATCCAGCCTGGCCTTCAACACCTCCAGGGATGGGGCACCCACAACTTCTCTGGACAACCGCTTCCAGTGCCTCACTAACAGCATTGGGAAGAATTTCTTCCGCATATCTAATCTAAATCTCCCCTCTTCCAGTTTAAAACTGATAAAGCATTCTTCTCCACCTGTACCCCACCTTTAGGACCTGGAAGGCCACTCTAAGGTCTCTCCTGAGCCTTCTCTTCTACAGGCTGAACAACCCCAACTCTCTCAGCCTGTCTTCATAGGAGAGGTGCTCAAGCCCTCTGATAATCTTCATGGCCCTTTTCTGGACTTTCTCCAACAATTCCATGTCCTTATGTAGGGTGCCTCAGAGCCGGATGCAGTACTCCAGGTGGGGTCTCAAGAGCTTTGCTTTTCATTACAGTTATTCAACTATTTCAGCATATCTTATCTGCGGTTCTTTTTTATTGCTTTAAGGCAGCTAGAAATTTTACACACTTAAATTAAAAGTAAATAATTTTCAGAAAAGATAGCAAACAATTCACTTTTTTTACGATGACTATATTCTTAAAATACAGTCCAAAAATAAGCAGAAAATTAACAGACATCTAAATGGAACAGAAAAAAGATGCAAAAAGAAGACTTTTGCAAAAAGTCTTCAACACAAATGTCATTTTTCTGTGAAAGCTTGATGTCAAATGAGGACAGAAAGGAAACCTGAAAAGTATGCACCCATACCAGGACTCTGCATAGACTTATTTGGGTCTACCATAAACTTGATTGGCATCAATGACTGAATCAGTATTAACATGAGGTATGAATTATATGCTGCATAAATTTTCCTGTGGTTATAAAGATGGATTTAGGATGCATATTAATTTATAAACTGAACTTATTTGATTACCATATATTAATAAAAGATACATAGGTCCATTCCTTGAGAGCCATTGCTGCACAAACACGAATATTTACAGCAAAACAAAATCTTCCAAATGCATTGTACATCTTTCAAAATACCCAGCTGTGCAATGAACCAACCAAGGAAGTAATGAAATACAAATCTTGCTTTCTTAGCTATCTCACAAGTAGTTTTCACAGCCTAAGACCTACAGTGCTTATTTGCCTGTAGCATAAATTAGAAAGTTCAGCTTTGCTTAGTGTCACCCAGAATTGGCATTAAACCTTCCTGGTGCTGCACAGGTTATCTTTCTCTTTTGTCAACACTAATTTGCTCCCAATTGCCCCTCTCAAAAGTCACTCAAAAGCTTTATTATAACAGGATTCTTGGTACAGCTTTGCTTCTATGTTAGGACAAGAAAAAGTATTTAAATCTGATATGAGAATGTCCACAGAGTCTACTCCAAAACCAAGCTCAAAGTATTATTTAAAATACCTAGTTTACCTAGCCTAGTTTCAAACTGTACATGTGGATAGCACTCTGCTATTCTCTTTGGAAGACTACTCTATACCTTAATAGAGTTCAATATTAAGAAACTAGAATAATGCGCATCTTGGTGTATGAAGAGATTGTGTTTTCCTGAGGGACAGAGGAAAGGAGTGATCAGTTAGATCAATGCCTGGGCTACACTGGAGAAAAATTAAAAAGCTAAAGAAACAGAAAGGAAACCATTTCAGAAATTTGATGAACAGCAAATTTAAGTGACTGACTTACGGTTTCATAGGGCATCAGAGGCAGACCCAAGTAATCCAGAGCTTCTCTAAATCACAGTCCGGTGTCTTGTGTCTTGTTTTAGAAGACTCATTTTGTTGCTCTGCACTCGTATGCCAAGTACAAACTCCCAAGCATATAGTCCCACTTTTTTATATATGCTCAAACTACCTCTGTAGACTGAATTAGTAGAAGTAAATGTAAAATGGCCATTCCTCACTGGTCTGTTTAAATTCATAAGTAGGTAGTTAGAAGTATAAAGCTACATTATCTGTAACTTACCAGAAATAATTGTATGTGTGCTTTTATCCTGTAAGCACAAGTTATACCTTTCAAAGAAGGCTGCCCTTTCAAAATACAGCCACTCTTATTTCTAATTAAAACCAAAACCTAAGTTTTCTAATTTGGTATCTGTTTTGTAACAATCACTTTAAAAAACAGTGTAATTAAAAACTAAATAGAAATGATGCAACAATGGTCAATATTTGGATTACTTGTATAATACATGGCAGATAGAGGCTTTGGGATACTTAATAACTTTTTCCTTTAAAACATGCACTGCCTCGCTGTCTTCAACTTTACTTTGTAGAAGACAAGAGACAGTTAATTTAGAACAAGAATAGCATGTCTGCAGTCTACAAAGGCAATCTGTTCATCACTGACTAAATGCAGTTGTAACAAGATGCTCGATTTTCCTGCAATGTTTCTACCAGATGAGTGACCCTGAACAAAGGAAGTAAGAAACGACTTACAGTGGGTTGTCTCCTCACTGTTTGATGCAATCGCTCCTTAGTCCTACTGTAGAAATGCAGATTAACTTTTAAAAAATGCTTTTAATTTTTTTATGAAAGTAAATATGGAGGTGACATCTATCTGTTCATGACAGGAAAAAAATACAAAATTCTCAGTTTCTCAGAGCAGACAGGTTAATATGAAGGAAAAGAGCCATCTTCTATAGGGAATAACTAGATAAGTGAAGAATTTTGTTGTTTCAGGAGTATTGGTACCAACAAATAGGTTGTAATTAAAAAAAAAAAAATTACATAAACTACTCTGTAGAAATATCACATTTGAATTTCCATAACATTTTACCTTGGTATAGAACACTGAAAAAGTATGAAATGTTGTTAAATTAAACTTTGTGTTATATTTCAAGGTGTAAACTGGCAAACTGCTTCAATTAGTTGAAACTAAACTCTCTTCAAAAATGCCGTAAGGCACGAATTGAGAATATCTTATGTGTTATTCCCAACGTACGTATAAAATTCATCCTCTGCTTCTAATACAGAATTGCAATTTTTCCCAATAAAGTATTTTTTCAAAGATGCATTTATATTAAATGCTTCCAAACTATTTCTCTAAAACTGTGGAAATAAAGAATGAAAATATTTAAAAGAGTTTGTCTTTCATGAAAATTACAAACAATAATGATTTTAAAAATAATGTTCTAGCCAATAAATAACATTTTACAGGGTGATTATGCAATCAGAATAATTTTGGATTTTTTGTTTTAATGAAAATCAAGAGAAACTTTTCTGTAGTAGCAATTGAATTCCAGTAGAATGTATTAGTTAATTTAAAGTGTGTATTATTACTAGAAGACCAGCTCTAGCAATGCCAGTGTATCAGAGACTGGACATGCACAGCCATCAGTTTCATCTATATTCCATGTAAACCTACTCTTATGAGTGATTAAAACTGCTTCCAACAACTGTGTATATTATGAGCACAAAAATTCCTTTCAGAAGCAACAAGCTGCAGAAGTTTTTTGGGAAAAAAAGGTCAGATATAGGGGAAAAGAGTCTAAATCTCCAATAACAGTCTAACTAGATACCAATATTGATTTCACTCCTAGAAATTAAAAGAAGGATCCTGAAGGACACTGAGGGTACAAAATAATCAAATTATATAACTTATACTACTCCATTACAAAATGACCACCTCAGGAAAACAGATATATTATTTATCATTGGCATGCAGAGCATCATTTTTTTTAAACTAGAAGATGTCACAACCCATTTAAAATTCTGTTAATGTACAATCACCCATGTGAACATTCTAATAATATCTACTGTGACTTTGACTTGTGTTACAGTTCTTCATACATAGCACACTTTATACTCATAAAATAACTCACTTTTGGAGGACAATGTACAACAATCATGAGTCACAACTGACTCATGGAAAAAGAGGAGGTAGGCAGGTTACATTCCTACTCAAGGATATGTTTTGTGCAAAAATGACAAGAGAACAATTTTGCAAGGACAACATATAACGTGCTCTTGCTCTTCTCAGAAGCAGAGTCATTACAAGAACCCAAAAAGTATTTTGCATTCAGAAGTATCCATATCTTTTAATTTTTCCTTCTTTGAAGTTGAAAACCTGCCCTCAGATGTAGATGATAGAAGTCTTGGAAAGTATTCTGGAGGTCACAGTAGATGCTTGCCCTGTTGTTATGCCTCTCATTAGACCTTTTCTTTGACATCTCTTTGTGAGCTGCTGGTATGTGTACACTCTAGAAATAAGCACTATGGGGTTATGAACTTGGCAACACTTGCCTATGTGTTATGCCTGAGGTTATTCTCCCATCTCTGGAAAAATCAAATAATTGTAAAGCTAAACCAGTTTTTTATATATATACCTAGAAAACTTCTGGTTTACATTCAGTTCGGTGCCATATGACCAAATAAAGTACTTTTCTGTTTGTTCAAATAAGCATGAGAAACAAGAATTTTATTCTCCTCTGGAAGACAACTTAAAAATACATCTAAAAACATCTATAAGTGTAAACTCTTTCTTTATTAAACTATGAGTAACAAAAAATCTTTTGCGGCTTCTTTATGGTATTATTAGCATATCATTATCATAATGCAAATTAGGCAATATAGGACAGTTACTTTGGGACACAAAGAGACATCATGGTGAAGGACTCAAAAATACAATACTGGGTTAGGACAAGTAGCATTTCAGATGTTTGATACCTATCTGCTAGCATCCTTCTAGGAGACAAGTACTTTCCGTTTCACTCTGCCCAGAGAAAAGTGATTCTTCTCACTTCTCTTTCTATAACGATTGATGGCCAACATAAATAATGGCCAGCAACAAAAAAATTATTTTTCTGTATCAACATAAATAATGGCCAGCAACAAAAAAATTATTTTTCTGTATCTTCCAACATAGATCAAAACATTTATTTTTTTATTACCTCAAATTATTACTGATCTTCTTGTAATCCCAGCTATCAGAGCTCTGTAATATGAAAGTATGAAGCAAAACTACCAAGAAGGTATTCAAACAGAAAATAACTGCCAGAGTATGGTTTGGAATCAAGCATGAGTAAATTATAAAGAACTGTAACCAAGTGAAATAGTGAAATTAGAAATACATAGTGATATTTTTAGTGGCAAACATACATTTTAGCAAGTCTGATTCAGGTTATTTGAGATCTTGTGTAACCATTTGTCTTGGAAGTCAGATTATCAACTTCCAGACTTAAATGTAGGCTCCCAAATAATCTTCACTGATCCTTCTAAAGTATTCAGAAGTTTCTATTTGCATGGAAATAAAACCATCTGCTCATGTACAGTATTATTTCTGAAGACTAATCTGAGAATTTATAAATGCATGGACATGTTCAATTTTATGAAAAACTGTGGTCCTTCTTGCAAGCATTTTTTGCAGTTCACAATAATTTTTTTGAAATTACAATTTTTAGTAAACAATATCTCTTCAGATCCACCCATACCACCCAGATATTGAGTCTCTAGGGAATCTATACATGTGAGACATTATTAGATTGCTGCCTGTATGCCTACAACTGCATGCCACAGTTGTGGCCAGAAGTAGGAACAGCTCACACTGAAAATGGATCAGTGTGACTACACAGAAACAAATATACATTTCTTTCTTAATACAGGAGACAGTTAAATTTGTATTGTAGTTAAGAGCCTAAGTAGAGTTAGATGGAAAGGAAAATGAGCTACAGAACTTAGCTGAATATTCAATAAAACAGGGTAAAAAAATGGGACAAGCCAATTGATTTATTCTCCACATAGTGTTAGAATTTTAAATATGTTTTGGCTGACAAAGTTTGTGTTAGTTTACAGCTGACACAAACAGTAACTCAAATAATAGTCAGGTATCTGAATCTGATATTAACGTCTATAAATTACTGAACAATAAGAAAATCTCTATCTTAAAATATCTCATTTTTTTCTTGGAATACTTCTGATAACAAGATTTTACTGGTGATGACAAAACAATTGAAGAGGAGCAATTATATCTATCTAGCGTCCATTATTTCAGAAGTACTATCTTCTATACTCTTTTGACCAAAGATGTACTACAACATGCTTACACGCCAAACATATGAGATAGTATTCATCCTTCACCTTTTAGAAAAGAAAACATTGCAAATGTGTTCAGCATTTTTTAGTGTCTTGGGTATTCATTATTACCATTGTCAATGCAGGATTTGATATTATTAAGCAAAAAAAGTATAATACACAAACTTAGTGTATAAATATAATCCCCAAATTCCACCTCCAAAATACAATGGTCCAGATGGCACTTTTATTCATTAGTACCAAAGAAAGAGAATTTTTTTTTTTTTTCAGGAGATCAGAAGATCTATTTTCTGAATGTAGTTCTTATCTCAATTTTTAATGTCTAGACAGTATTTGTCATTATATCAAAAAAAAAATACAAAAATCAGAATTTTTTACTGCAGACTCAAATACTCTCACAAGCCTTGTTTTGATAGTGAGAATGTCAAGGAGCACTTTTGATGCGGGCACAGTGCAAATATTCATATTTGCTTCGTTAAGCAAGCTGTAAATTAACAATCACAAATGGTCTTGCCCAACCCAAAAGTCTTCTAGAAGCCCCACCATGCCCAACCAAAATGTCTTCCAGAAGCCCCTGCATATTTCTTCCCTAACTCACAAGGATACGTCTAAAACACTGCTGGAAGAACTCCAAAAGCAACTGCGCGCATTTGAAGAAGCATTACATTCTAATGCAAGTGCCCAGTCTTCCGGATAACCCATGAAACTGTAGGCACGGGGGGGGCTATTAAGGCTCCAAAGGAATCATAGGTAGGAAGGTTGTTCCAAGATGGGGGAGGAATTTCTCCCTATAAAACTGCAGGGTTGTTTCTTATTGCATGCACTGTTTAAACAGGTAACAGATGTAACTTCAGTGTCAAAGAGGTAGTGAAAATATTATGAGAACAGATTCGCAGCCTCTCTGCCCCTTTGCTTGGCTTGCTCCTTAACTACTTGCTCTTTAAGAACTAGTTCTATTACTCATTGAAATAAATGGAAAAACTTCCATGCAGACTTCCAAGAACTTTGGCCTTGGGCTTTACTTCCTGTGCAGACTTTCACTCTGTCCTTTTCATTGAGTTGTGCCACTTTGATGCAGAAATATGGTTTACCTACTTGTTCATTACCTTCTCATTATTACTCCCTCCCTTTATTTCTCATGACGTTCCCTTCTGCTTAGAGTCTCAGGAAAAAAAAATGGGAAAAAATAAACCTGTAATTTTGGTTACTTCATAACTTCAAATAAATCAACCTTAGAGACCTTACTGTAGGTCTCCATGAATTTACTTAATATTATCTGTTTTGACAGATGATTGATTGTTATAACAAATTGACTGTCACAGTATAATTGGGGTTTTTTAGAACTCATACATAGTAAAGAACGCAGTAGACCAACAATAATTTAAAAAAATATATCTGATCCTGACTAGGAAAAAACCACACTTAAAGGATAAGATATACTATGCAAATAATGATCTGGAGCAGATGCTTGAGTAGACTGTAGAAATGTTATATTATATAAAATAAGGTTACTGGTCTACATGGCCTTTATCTTCTGTCCATAGAAGTTCAGATTCCTGGGGATCATGTGAGATACACATTCAACAATACAAGTAAACTTGTTTTCTTCAGAGTCAACAGGAAAACTCCACAGACTTCAGCGACAGTTAAATTAGGTGTACTTTAGAAAAAATCATGTCCCTAGCGTAATTTTATGCTTTTGAGCCAATACTTGTTGGCAAATATACAAATAGGCAAATATTTGTTAATATAAAATATAGCATGAATAAGACACTTCTAAAAGCTGATTCTTAAATATCCTGCATTTTCTTTGCCTTTAATAAAGAATTTATTAAGGAAGGATCATGTACTTTCAAGAAACTACATTTTTGTCTTGTACTTTTGTCTTGATGTGCTGTTCTAGGCTGACGTCTGAGCCAGTTTGGTATCATCAGCAAACTTGCTGAGGATATATCCTGTCCTTTCGTCCAGGTCACTGATGAATATGTTGAACAGGACGGGACCAAGTATTGACCCCTGGGGGACACCACTGGTTACAGGTCTCCAGCTTGAACCTGCTCCATTAATCATTACCCTTTGGGTCCTGTCACACAGCCAGTTCTCAATCCACCTCACAGCTTCATTTATAAGGACTCAGATAACTGCCTCTGCTCTGTTCTGTTGACCAGCACCATTGTATTTTATCTCATATTCAGTCATGTGTCTTTATAAGCATTCAGATAATGAGACATCAATAGTTAATGTAGCAGTTGATGTGCCTGGTTCATGCTAAAATAATTGATAGCAATGTTTGTGAAGCAGACATAAAGTGAAATGGGAGTACACAGTCTTTTTGCTAGCTTTAGACATTCACCACATGCTTCTCCTCCTCTAAATATTTATGTTTCTGTCTTTTTTTCTTGTATCCCAGCTTCTGCTGCTGCTGGACTGTCACATCAGTCTTCTTCAGTCATCAAGTATTTATTACAAAGTCCACAGTTTTTAAGAGAAAATCTCCTGCTTATAAATATTTGCAATATGCTATTGAATACACAGAACTTCACAGGAGCAAGGAAATAAACTCATACTTGAAAAGAATTCAAGTAAATACTTGTATGTACAATTATACTTATGGCTGTGCTCTGTTGGGAATATGCTGGCAGTTTAAAAAAAACAAAGACAGTCTAGAGAGGAGCCAGCTAAAACACTGTCCTACTTACACTGCTGATACAGCCAGACTGTGTTTTGACAGATAATAGGAGTTTTCAACCATAATGAAATTGGTATATAATACTATGCAAACAACACTTATTTGCTTTTATGTAGAAAAAGAACAGCCATGTATACATGTTCTGTAAGTACCTGAGGAAGGTAACATTTAAACCTTTCCTAAATATTTCTAAGGTTAGACACTAATATTTCAGCACTGAGTTCCACTTAAACATTTGTAACTTAATAATGCCAAGTTTCCTTTGAATTCCAGATGTTCTCTCTCTCCAACATACATTTAAATCCAGTAACAAAATGTACTTACCTCTATATTTACTCTATTAGAATCAATTTAATAGTTATGTTCAAACTAGTCTTTTGCACACATATCAGTATGTTTCCCTTAATATTCATATCTTGAGATAACAGTTGAGATAACTAGCAAAAAAAGCATCATTCCAATTTGTTTATGAAAATATTTATGTTCATATTTACATAATCTAAACTGATTTTGCCAGTCAAAAAGACTTGCTGCTTGTGAGTGGGAACTGCACAGGTTCAGAACACCTGAAGCCGAAGACATTTTTATTTAGCAGCCATAACAACTGTTCTCTAGGACAGTGGAAATCTAGAGATAGAAATAAGCATTAAGCTTTAATTTTTACACATGAATACTGTGTGCCTCAGTGGACTTCCGAGACAGAAAACTTGGAACTTCCAACTCAGACACATGGGAAAGGCTCTCCATTTCACTTCTTGGATTTTTTTAATTATTCTGTGGAAATGTACAAAGAAATGTTTTATCTTGAAATATAAAGAAAATTGATGGAGACCTTACCAAAACCCTTCATACAAGAGAAGATGTTGAGTACTTCAAAAAAATACTGATTACTCATTCAAATAGACACGATTCCCTTGACACTCTGTTCTTCAGCATAGCCAGAAAAAAATAAAACGGGGAGAAAAGTCATCATACCATACCATCTTCATCACAAGAACAAGAGTTATGTTAAGAACAATACTGTGGGTCAAACAATTATTTCCACCCAAACAGCAAATACATGAAATTGCTTAGCATGTGTTCAACCTGAAATGAATTATTTAAATGTGTTTATTTTTTTTTCCCGTGGGCTATTTTATTTTTGTATCTATGTCACTGTATGCATCCATATGTATGTCACTATTTTGTATCTATGCACTATATGTACACACATTTAAACAGAAAATACAACCTCAGAATAAGGCCCTACTGACTTACTGTTCTCTTTGTATACCTTTCTTGTCCCTAGGAGTAAAACATTAATTGTTCATCCGTATTGGAAGAAACTGCAAAGCTATCAACAAAATTCTCTAATCACAATCCTATTAAAGCTTAATATTGATCAAATTACATAAACTGGTTCAATAAAACAAGGTCATTACATTTCCTACTTTGGATTTTGCCGTCTATCCTGCCTGCAGTAAGCATTTCTCAACAACTGGTATCTTAATACATGAAATAAAACCTTAGTGATTACTAGTGGAATTCTATTACTGATTTTATTACTAAATTATTGTAGCTAACAATTAGCTGAAATCTATGGAGTATTAGGGAAATATCAAAGGATTCTTTTTAGCATTGCGGTCCCACACCCCAAACAATTCTACTATCCAGATCCAGAAAGAGCAGATTTTCAAATAGTGCTAATGATAATATTTGTTAGAGAAGAAAAAAAAAGAATTGCAACATCTTGAAGAATTTATACTTAATTAGAATGAGGTCTTTAGATCTCCACCAGAGAGATTCACTGGAATCATGATACACTCAAAGTTGATGGATATGAAAAAAATAAATAAAAACAGATTGAGAAACTGGATCCATTTCCCCTCCATGTTCCTTATCAAGACCAAAAAGAAAGTGTGACTTTAATTCTTTAGTACTGGATGTTTCCCTGTCTGTTGTAAAGATTTCTAGTACAGAGACTTTCAATAAAAATCAAAGAGGCTAGTATAGCAACAGGTAAGTCAATTGTTCCACTGTACAGGTAATATTAGAAGGTCTTTGATAAAGCCATAAAATTTTACTAAATATTTCATCAAATGAAAAGTTATATGTTTTTTTGCTAGCTACCAATAAGACTTATTATTGTTGTATAATTTCCCAGAGAAAGATGCTCTCTCAGATGAACTAGATGACATTTGAAGGTCCCTTCCAACCCCAACTATTCTATGATTCAATGGAACAGATTAATATGTATTTCAGAATCACCCTCTTCCTAGGCCTGGATTGCTAGCTGGGAATTTGGACCACATGAGTTCCAATGGTCTCTCTCAGTATAAATTATTCTGTGATCTCTAACAAAGAATAGCATATTTAGATTGCTGTAGTTTTAAAAGGACCGTTTTAAATTTGCAGTTTTTACACACATGCGGAGAAGAATTCACCTCATGCAAGTTTAGCAATCTAAAAGTTAACCACCCAAGCTAGGCATTAAGGCTCTTTCTGTAGACACGATAAAAGAAAAAAAAAAAAAAAAACAAACAGAGCACTACCAGAGCATGGGTAGGGTCTCCCTACTCATCTTAAAGAATGAACTGCCCTTTCTGAAGGACCTAATTTTCCCATTTTCTTATAGAGAGATTCTATATGATTAAGACTGAATGCTTAACTTTGAGAGAGCTTTATTAGTCAGAGTTGTACTATAAAAGACATAGCACAGGTGCAGATTCCAATGTTCAGAACATGAAAACAGTTGTAGCAATGTGAAAAACAAAAAATCTGGTAACATAAATGCTGAATGAAATCAGAACTTAGATCTTCTTTACAAAAATCCAGCAACTGCCCAGTAAAGGAGATCAAAACACACGAAGGGAAGATTTGTTAAAGAGAATTAGATATTTTGCGTATTCTTTAAAGCAACAAAAACTTAAACTATGTGCCAACATCTTTTACCCACTTAAAAACATCAGCATAACTACAGCAGTGTCACTGATGGTATGACACTTCCATCATCATTCAAAGGCGGAACAAAATCAATATATTACTCTAAATATCAAAACACTAGTCAATGAATGCAGGTCATGATCTACCATTTAAAATTGGAACAACATTTCACCTGCAAATTTCGCTTTCAAATTGTGATTATCACAGACCTTTCAGCCTTGTAACAGCATTTCTCCAAGCTCTGTTGGACTCTGAATGTAAAAAACTCTTTAGCAAGATTTAAAATTTAAAACTGCTGATTTTATGAAATAAGCACAAAACTTCCAAAAAATTGTTGCAATGTCACTGACTGTTAATGTTAAAGTAAAAAAAAAAAAAAAAAAAAAAAAGATATAATACTAATTTAGTATTCTTAGTATTCTTATTAAAATTATCTAAAGATTCAAATCGAAAATCAAACCATTGTACTTGAAACCTGACTTTGGAATTTATTTTCTCAGATTCATCGACAATACAATTCTGTTATTAGTCCGGATTCAAACTGAAAGTAACTCACTTATCAGAGTGAAAAGATCTTACACATTTTCATCAATCCTTTAATAATGAGCCCAGTGATGTCTAGCTAAATTTCCAATGCAGGGCAGGAAAAAGAGACTGACAGTTATCAGAGGACAATCATCAGGATCTATTTCAGTATCTTAAAGTCTTTTAAAGTGCTTGCAAAGTTGATCTACTTTACCATCATGCACAGCCACAGGCCTGGGCCATGTTGTTATCCCTGTTTCTAGTAATATAATATACAAGAGACAACAAGCACAATCTGAAACACAGAAGGCTCCCCCTGAACATCCGGAAACACTTTTTAGAGTGACTGAGCACTGGCATAGGTTGCCCAGAGAGGTTGTGGAGTCCACCCCCAAAGATATTCAAAAGCCATCTGGACACAGTCCTGGGCAGCCTGTTCTTAGTAACCCTGCTGGAGCAGAAGGGCCGGACAAGGTGACCTTCAGAGGTCCCTTCCAAACTCAACCATTCTGTGATTCTGTGAATATTAGATTAATTTCTATGTAAATCATTGAGTAAGCACATTATTAATGAACAAAATACACACATTTGACTAGAGAATGATGACCTATGAATATCTTCATATAAATAATACCTCAGCATTTTCCATACCTTGAAAATTATTTTTGAAAGACTAAAAGAACCAATAAAACAACCACCAAACAAGCTTACTTCAGCACTATCAGAGCACACTTATAATTATTATAAGTCTTATGACTCTTATTATTCATCATAAGACTTACAATGACTTAAATTGTACTTTTTCAATGTTTGTTTACAAGGCAACTAACATAGATGACATTTCCTAGACAATTTAGTTTAGATAAGATGATGGCAAAATTTCTTGAGACAGTAGTAACTGAACATCTTCCTCTTTCTACCACTCAAAACAGGAGTTACAATTTCTAACTACAGTCACTAACCTTTTTATTGGATCACTTTTTTATACTACAGTAAGAAATCAAATTTTACTCCAATAAAATAAAAACATACTGTTAAGTATTTAGATCCTATGCTTCCCCATTACAGAAGAGTTGTACTGCAGTTATCAGTTTATTTATTTTTTTGACTCAAGAGTCATGACCTAAATACAGTAAATTCCTGTTGTAAGGGAACATGCAATGAAGACCCAAATACACTTTCTTTATAGGCTTCCATTGTCAACAGGCAGCTTTGGGAAGAATAAACAAGACCACTTGTGAACTAGATTCTTAGTATCAGAAGACCAAGACCTATTATGCACAGAACACCTCTCAAGCTAACTGTACTATCACAGAATTCTAATAGTTTCAGTAAAAACATTCAGAGTCATGTTTCATTCTTTGTGTGAATGATCCCACACAAAGTAGACTCTCTGCACAGTAAAGTCTGAAATAAAGAACAGGAAGCGGCATTCTGGGTCAAGTTCAGAGGTTAACTAAAGGTAATATGATATAGAATGACTTTCACACCAGCTTCACCCTGAAAACAGTTTGGGGTTTTCGCCCTGTCTTTTTCTAAGAAAGATGGATTCTGAATGTCATTCCTTGATAATTCAAGACCTCCTTCTGAAGAATGATATGTCTTTATGCATGGTACCCGATTTTCATTTTTTTTCCTCCATTAACTTTATTTTTGTCTTCAACCATTTCTTTCATCTTTACCTAGTCGCTCCATCTTCCTGCTTCTCCAAGAAAATTTATGAAATCATTCATATTCCCTCTCAACTCAGTTTTCCCCAGAAGTTTGAAAACTTCAGTTAGGCTTTTCATAAAGAAGATGTCACTGCTTCTTTGCTCTAGCAGTCTTTTTTTGAATCTCTTCCAACTTGAGGTTGGCTCACAATCACTACTGAGCCAAAACCAAGACAGTAAGATTCAAACCTCCCCTTGCTTTAACTGCATTAATACTTACTTACTTCTAATAGAAATCTCTTACCTATTACATTTCAGAATGATACTGCCTTTTTCACACCCACCTCCCATTGGCTACCTCCTTGTATAACATATATTTTCCCTCTCTACTACTGCTACCTAAAAGGTCAGAACATAATTTTTGGCATTAACTGCTAGATATAGGGCCCTCATCTTTTTAGCATGCAATATCATCCCACCTCTGTTACATTTGCTCTTGTGTACTATCATACTCATTCCCTTAGTTGACTGTTCAACTCAATTTTGTGTCATCTAAAATTTCCACTAGTATGCTCTTCCTTCTTGTGCTCAAATTAACAAAAATTGATCCCCAAACACATTCTTAATCAACTACTACTAGTAGTCTCCTTCTATCCTGTCAATGTCTACTGGACATGAAAATTTTTCCTCTATTACTTACCTTACTAATTATCTTACTTTTTCTTACTCATTTCACATCTACTAGTAATTTAAACGGGGCCTCTTCAAAAGACATCTATTTTAGAGATATCATAGTTTGTGTTTCTTTTAGGCTCTGTACCACTTTTACACTGAATATTATTTTCCTTAGCTAGTCTCCTGCATTTTAGCACGAGTTTTGCTTCTGTGAGAGACAGAAACATTAAGGCTTAGACCCCTACTAGTGCTCAATAGAAATACCTCACTATGGGCTGAAAGTGCCTCTGTACTAAGCTGCACACTGAATGGGTGTTCACAGATGCAGAACCTCCTCTTTTCTTCAAATTTCTAGCAATAAATCTTTGATTAGAGCATCTATGCTGTCTTTCGCTTATTCTCTTACACTCTTCTGTGATGAGACACCAGTGGAAAAGAAGCTCAACTGCACACAAATTAAAAAAAAAACAAACAAAATCCCTTGATTTTACCGTCTTTCAAGATCATTGCTACTCTTTTTTGTTTGATCCAAGCCCAATGTAATCACTCTTACTGTCCAGACCTAATAGTAAAGTTGCTAATGCCATTCTTCAAACAGTTACAGCTTCTCTTTCTTTTTCAGCCATATCCCAAGATTTTACAATAACCTGCTGGGGTTAGCCCTTTGCCAACTGCTTCTGTACCCTACTCCAGTGGCTGCCTTTTTTGTTTTCTATGTTAAGAGCCTTCTCACTCATTTAATTCTTTCTTACCACCTCCTTATTCCAATCACACAGCTGAATCTGTCTTCCTTCCTCTCTAACCACCATCTAACAGGTATACAAGTTTGCCCAGGCAAGTGTGCCCTGTCCCTCATGGCTACAAGCAAATTCTCTAGTAAGTGACAGTTAGGAGACGCAAATAAAATAGTATGGAGAAAAACTGTGTTTTGAATCATGATGTATTTTAAACCTCTGCCCAGAGGTCTACAGACTGATCTGAGAGGTTTCTTTGCTTTTAACTGTAGTATATTGAAAAATATTGATATATTACATGATATATCATATTATTATTTTAACTAAAGTAATTCATTTTGCAGTTACTAAAAAAGACCAAGGTAATTTTAGAAAATGAAATTTATGTAATTATTTTAAAAGAAAGGATTGAAAATATTAAGGTATCAGTTGTTTTTTGTGGTTTTGTGTTGTACCTTACTTTATCTACACAAGCTATTTTCATTTGTTGTAACACTAGTTAGAAACTCTTATGTGTAATAGAGTCTGTAGGAAACATCTTCATTCTTTTTTCTTCATTTCCACCAGTAGATCTCTAATTTAAATGATCCCTCATCTGTTGTAAATGCTAGAGCAACAGCCAAAAGAACCAGTAGCTACAGACCTGTATCTTGCTCTCCTTGAAGTCAGCAGCATTACTCCTACTCTTTATTTTGAAACGAAGACAGGTCCCAAGGAGGTCAAGCCAGGTACTATTAAATCAATAGGAGTTCTGCATCTGACCTCAATGGGAGAAGAATTTGGTCCTCAAGGAATAAATACTGATTAGGGTTAAAGTAAATAGCCGTAAGTGTAAAATTGGTGAACCTAAAAAAAAGAAAAAATTTATAAACTACATACCTGAGGCAGTGCTGAGTTAAGCTGTCGCTGGAGGGAGTCTCTGTCATAGATGACATCCTGTAGGCGTTGCTGAGCAAGTGACAAGCTTTCCTGTGTCTCCCGAAGAGTATCAAGGAGACGGTCCCTTTCATCCAGCATGTTCACCATCAGCTGCTCAAAGTGAGAATCCGAGTCCGAGCCACTGCTTTGGGACCCCCGTTGACTCATCGGGGTGTCCTCGTTTATCGTTGGCATCACTTCACACATCATTTCTTTAAAAAAACACAAATCAAGGAAAAGCTCTTCAGTAGAATAACAAGAAAAACATTTGAAGGGATTTCATAAGAGGAATTAACTCTGTCACATGGACACAGTTAGCAGATTATTGCATTGTTCCCTCTTTCAACTTTGTGCTTTCAATGTTAATCAGATGGTCGATAGACAGGGATTAAATACAGTGACTAATTCCACACAGCAAAGACTTTGAATGTGCTTCCTAAACTGAGAGAAGAATGACTGGAAGGAGAGGGAGGGTAACAAGATATTTTAAATAAATAGTTTTGCAAATAGTGCTCTCTTAAAATGACAGAAAAGACTTCCTCTGCAATTGCAATCTCCTTTATCATTGATCTTCTCCCCCCTCTTAAACAATGTCATTGTTGAATTGTTGGTATTGATGCCAAAAGCTTCCATTAATTGCCGGATTTTGTCCTGCTCTAGTCATTTCTACAGTACAGCTCAGGCTAACCATTGATCCAGTATCATGCTGCCTTAACAATGCCAGGTTAATCTATTTTTCTATCTAGTTATTCCCACCCTCAGGGGAAATTGTTCTCCAGTGAGCTTGTTCAGTAAGAGGTCAAGAACTAGAAATTCTCTGCTAATTACCATCCCTGTGATATCTTATGTAAACTGAATTACCAGGGACAGAACCACTGCTGTTTGTTTCCTAAAAACAATCCTGAGCAGAGCAAATAATATCACCTAGTCCCATTCTTCAATTGTAAAGCTTCTTATGCAAATCTCAAAATCTCAAAATGTTTGGGGAGAAGCTTATGCTATGCGATACTGGGTTCAGCATATAGAAAAAAAAAATATGACAGGTCTCAGAGCTCAGATTTTTTAAAAATAAATAAATAAAAAGACTGTGTTAATAACAGATGATATTTACCCAATGACAGTCACTCAAAGAATCAGAAATTGTTTTTCTAGTATGACTGAAGGAGTACGGCAGACATAACTTCATAAGTAGTTAAGGGTTACTGTCTGGAAATTCTGTTAATGTAGTAAATATTGGAAGTCTTTTATTCCAGCAAATGGGATCAAGGTACTTTCGATTCATCTGCTAGAAGTCAAAACATTTTACTTAAGAGTTTGCTGTGGTCCTTCTGGACATCAACTTTGACTACAGTACAGGTGGTTGACACAATTCTACTGTTAAAGTGTGCTGTCATGTAAAATTCTCACCATTTCAGTCTCAATGCTACAATGCTCTACATATTCTTAACTCTGGTCTGCTTTCCAAAGTAGGAAAATGGAACTTGTGAAAGTGGAATTCATGAAAAATGGAAGATCTAACTGTTATAGAATGTAACTTAAAGATGGGCCATACACTGAGGGACTAAGATACCTGTACTTAATTCATTAAAACCAATTCCTCCTATTATCACAAAGTCACAAGCAATTATTGTGCTAACGCTGCTTGCTGCTAAGATTTACTGGGAAAATTACATAGCTTTTCTAAGATTAACTGGCCTTGATCATATTCTGAATGTTCATGCAGAATTCAGCATTCTTAATTTTCACTTTTTTTGGCAGATGTGATGACTAGCAGAGTTGGCACCAAACACTGGTATTTCAGCATAAATTATCAGATACTACTGTGTAGGTTTCATAGACAATAGCTTCACTACTGAAGTTTCAGGTAGGTCTTGACCCTGTTTTTAAAGTGTCTAGACTGGAGTCAAGATAAAGGTTCCTTGTGGCTATTAACCACTTAGCAATTAATTAGGTGCAAGAGAAGCACTTAATATCTTGAAAACATAGATACTGAACAGTTCCTCACATCTACCATGTATTTAGGTCAGGTAAATTTACTCAGGATTATCTGATTCGATGCTGCATGTCTTCATTACTCATGAGGTTAAGAACTTTCTATTCCAGAAACCTTTGCCTCTCCTAAACTATAGGTTCCACTAGGAAGCACCACAATGTACTTTCATATTGAGATGACATTAATACATCATTGACTCCATCACCACAAAATACTTCAAGTTTAAAAATATTTGCACCATTACCAAGTGACCTCCATAGTACCTACCACTTCCTCTTCTGAGCATGGACAGTGTGTACTATGAGGAATCACAGATGGGGAGTTACTAAACTCTGTAGCTGCACCAGCAGACGGACAGTTTGAATAAATGAGTACTCATCCTCCTACACTTCAATTTTCCTGCAGAGGCAGAACAGCTTTTTGGGCAGCTCTTGCTCATATAACTGCTGTGTCCACTGTCCACAGGTATCTTGAGATGTGAGACTACCAGCACGGGGAAGTCACCATCTTGCCTCCACTCTCCTCTCACAATGTTGCAGGAATACATTTTACTCGGCAAGTGGCCATTGCACTGTGCAGTGTCTCCATCCAGGTCCTACCTGTGGCTAACCGGTTTGGGATGGTCAAGTTCACAGTGAGCAATGGGATAACTAAAACATCCTAGACCATCTGCCACTTGCTCAGTTTAATCATAACTTTTCAGTATGCAGCAGGTGGCCAGAGACCAAAGTCTCTGCATGGCCATTCTTCAAGACCAAACCATTCAGGTTGTCACTGAACCTTTCCTGCTTTATGATCATCAACATCTCATGGGGCACGCTTCCTGCCCCAGGGAATTCTCATCAGTGAGCCTTCATCATTCAAGAAATTACCTCCAATGTCCTGCACATGCAGACCAAGTTTATAGTCTGAGCAGCATAGCATACACTCCCACTGCACACAGGCAGTGCCAGAGTGAGAGTGGTGCAATTTTTTAATGCATGCTGGTGTGTGTGCGGGAACAGTTAAGGAAACCTCTGTGCGGGCAGCTCTTGCTACTTTAGCACCTTGTATTCAAACTAGATAGAAAATCTCGTTCTGCACTCATTATGGGGATGAGAGAAGCTATTTATATAGGTGGTTGTGGGGCAGCCAATCGAATCCGTGGGTTGAATGCTCATGGCACTACTACTCTGTCTTCTCCCACTAAGCTGCTGCATTCAGGGAAGAGGGCGGACCATGCAGTGTGCTTATTACGAAAGCCTGAGCTGCATTATCCTGACATGGCATAAGTAACAAACCTGGGCTATGAGTAAGACCACAGAGAAGGCAGGGAATTGGTGGGCAGTTCCTGATGTAGGCAGTTGCTATTTGGAAGTTTTCTCCCACAACTCACAGCCCCAGGAGAATCTTTAAAAGGTACAGCAGTTCTTGCAGTAAGACTGGTGATGTACATTGCTTTCCAGCAGTTTGGAGATCAATGCCATTATTCCATTGGAACCACATGCATCCTCTCCTTTTCCCCAGCCTCAGTTTGGAGACAAATACAGAAAAGCAGTATGCTAACCTGGTGGGATCAGAAATACAGATAGGGTGTGCCAGAAAGGGATGCATTGATACTTCCAACAGTGAGAAGCAGGGGAAAAGGGAATCCTGGGCCACGTCCTCACATGGATCTTTTGTGGTGGCCAACAAGAACCCTGGAACAACTCTGAAGTAAGGTGAACACCAGTTGAACACCAGCTTCTCAAGGTGTTTCTGGGTCACCAACCCACAAAAAAAGGAACAAAATGTAAAGTAACTGCAGGTTTATTGTGGGATTCCCAAAGATTTCTTAAAGCACTTTACAAAAGACATATGTCATACTGTACTGATTTACTATAACTTGTGTCTTCTTGCCTTTAGAAAAGCATTCTTTTTCTTTTTTTCTTTTTTTTTTTAAACTTTATCTGGCATTTATCACTCATACCTGCCAGTGGATGGGATGCTTTCAATGTCCTGAGGCTGCCACCATTTAACACTGTTCCCAAGAAATGCTGGCCTTCTTCCACCATGTGTTCAAGAATAGAGCCACTTCCCTAGAACCTTATTGCACCCCTTAAGAATTTTCTGCTTGACAGCAGGAAGGAATCAAAATACTAAGAATATTTGAAGAATTTTAAAAGGAAGAAAAAAGGGGGAAAAAAAAGATAAGGGAGGTTCATCAAGAAAGGCTGCAGGAAAAGCTAGGGCAGCTAAAGCAGAGAAAGAACTTCAACAAAAGTAGAAGAGTGTCAGCAAACAGATCAATGGCAATTTAGTAGTAGAAGATTGGCAGCTGAGGACAAAGAGGAGGGCACATATGCATTTGGATCTTTATATAGGAAGTGAAATTACATCAGGGAGTTCAAGAGTTCTGGAAGTTTCCAGATCCTTCTGATGGTGTGCATGTATTAGACAACCCTTGGTTAACCACATGATGATGTGGTTCACACATGGGGTCAGGACATTAGATTTAAGAGTAAGCTTCCAGTTTAATTATAGCTGAAAGGAATTTAGTTTGCACACACCAAAAGTGCATAGAGAACCAAGCCAACACAACGCAGATGGAAACAACCAAGGGATTCATATTAAAACATAAAATAAAAATAGTATTGCTATGAACAGTTAGATCTGATTGCTAGTAATTTTCATTATATTTTTAAATTTCCAGTGGGGGAAGAGGGAACTTCTGATTTTCCTTCCATGTAACTTTGAATTTTAAACCAAATTTCGTGATTAAAAACTGCCAAAACCCCAACAATTTTTACTTGGTTTCATAACACAATGAACTGAAATATTTCATACATTGAAATCAGAAGGAATCACTGTAATTACCTATTCTTGCCCCACTAATCACAGACCATAAATCTGTGTTAAGTTAATTTCATACAGAAAGGATTTCAACCATTAGACACTGAAAGTGATCTCTCTAGTAAAATAACCAGAATTACTCATTCTTTCTGTGAAAAATATGTCTTTTTTCAATTGTATTTATAGGGCAGACACAGCCACATTCAATGCTGCAGTATCCTGGACTTATTGGATATATATACAGCTCGGGAATAAGAGATCCATGCATATGTGACTGGTATTTGTCTCAAGTACACAGTTCTTATTAATTCATGTAGACATCAGTTCTACTGAACAGAACTAAGCAGGGTAAATAATGGACCATCTTTAAACTTCCTTTTTGTCCTCCGTTCTTACTGCTTCAAAGACTGGTTAGGCTCATAGAACTCAATTTTTTAAACCGTAACTTTTGAATAGACCAATTATAGTCATAAACCGACTTCTGGATATTCCATGTTTTCTAATTGTATTTATCAGCCAACGGTTTGAGATCCTGCTCCCCTGTCACACAAATGACTGCATATAACTATATAACCAGGGACAGTCCCAAAAGATCAAAGATCAGGATGAAGTTTCCCAACCTTCTACTCTTCTGAATTGGTTTTATACAGTGTAACAGGCTATTAGTTCCTCATTTAACTCCATGTGCTCACTGAAATTCAGATGCAAAAATATGTTCATTGAGTCTGTGTATATATTTTAATATCCCCATTCAGTTTGCACGCGCCAGCTACTATGTTAAGATTTTCATTATCACAGGGTAGTATTCCTTTCACTAATCAATACATTCCTATCAACTACTACAAGGCAATCAAGACAATTACTGTTACGTATCTTTGATGAGTCCTACTAGGGAAAAAGAATTCAGAGCTGACAATAACTGTAAAGGAAGAATAAGCGAAGACAAACAACAATGCACATGAAACATCACAATACCTTCTCTGAAGTTTACAACTGAAAGCTTAAATTGCATTGCCACAATTATAAATTGCAAAGTAACTTCTCTCATAATTTTCAGGTAACGTGACAAAATATAAGCAAAATTGGACTTTATATGACTTAAACTTCAGAAATTTACAGTCATCACTGAATCTGCCTTTTATTTTTTAAACCTGCAATGAGCAACCTGATCTTATTTTGCAGTTGGCCCAACAGTGAGCCAGAGTTTGGCACAGATGACCTCCAAAGGTCCCTTCCAAATGGAATAATTCCATGTGCCTGTGCTTTAAGTTCAAAGAATTCACTCATTTACCACAGAGATTCTGAAATTGAATACATATTTAAAGAAGGTTGGAAAGAAATTTGAAATAAAAAAAAAATCAAACCCCACATTGTGGCTCATCTCATTGCATTAATACACAAAAAAAAAAAAGAAAAAAAAAAGTTGCTTTTACTAACATGGCCTGCCTTGTGGAGAACTTGAGCTCTATATAGGTGGAACACTTCTACAAAAAGTAAACATTTAAAAAAAAAAACCCAAACCAGCCCAAAACCCGCACAAACCAGAGAAACCTGAAAACAACCACATGAGGACAAGAAACAAGCACGTGCTTTTTAGACATCCAAATTTAAACAAAAATCTGTGCTTATTATTAGAAATGTAGACAATTACTTTTTGTCAGACAATATACACTAAAAAATAAACTATTATACTGGATGATAAAAAGCCACATCTCAGAACATTTTAAATTTAAAAGTTTGAAAAGTCTTGTAACTCAACTTTTATGGCCACGCTTATATTCTGGCTTTACTTATCATTCAAATGGTTTAAACAAAAGAAAGGTTTGAAGAAAAATTTTAATGCTTTATATTTTTTCACCTACCCTGTGAATCACAGTAAAGCAGATAATGAAAAAATATTTTTAGAATAAAGACTGAAAATCTGCTGAAGGCTAGCTTGGCAGAGGAACACACGTGTACAGTATGACCGTAGTTAAGTGGTATATGCTCATTCCAGAATCTGAAGAGAAGAAACAGTAAATATAAATAAATTTTTTTTTCCAAAAATTCCAACATTAAAGTTGTTCCTACTCAAGGTCATAATCTGTTATCGTGTCAATGTTTACAACAAATGTCAAAACATGAGGTGTTTGGTACATTTAGGAAAATTTCTAACAATCCCATTAATAAGAAATAAAAATACCAACACATCATATTCTCATCAGGGAAAAAAGTTTTCCTAACACCATCCTGTCAAAAAATAATCAATCACTCAAACATAGAAATTCCCAAACAAACCCAAGAACCAAGAAACACAGACTTGCTTTCTTCTCAAAAGAAAGATACATGGTGTCGAATGGAGTAAACTCAGAAACCTGTAACTTACTACCAAGAGTCAGCTTTGCAGAGACTGCGTAAATTACCAGTTTGGTAATTTACTAAGGATTTCTTTACAAAGACTCTGGTCAAATGAAGAGGAGGAAAAGATGATGGAGAATTACTTCAGGTATTCAACTTGGTTTTCTAATTTGATACCTCAAATCCTACTTAATAATACCAGTGGTGCCCAACCATGCATCTAGCAAGTCCATGAATTTCTTCATGCCACTAGAGGAGAACTGCAGGCTGTTTTCCCCAGAAAAAATGAGTCAGAAAAGGATCTGGGGAGAGGACTGGAAGTGGAGAGGGAGCAGGTAATGAAGACCTTCATTTAGCATCCTGGTCCTCAGCAGTAAGTGAGGAACAAGCCAGATAACTACAGTAGCAGTAACCCACTACTCAGTAGCAGCCATCTTGCTCTGTCAGAATATGACTGAAGGCACACTGAGTTACATATGAGGGAACACAGATATCCAAGACAGAACACTGAGGGAGCTAGAATTTCTTTCAGTGGGTGTTAGGAACTTCAAGTGGTGGATCTCTGTCCCTTATCTTCAAGACCACAGAAGTCCATGATTTCAGAATAAGCCCTCATCTACATTATTCTGTGCAGTACTTCCCATACGGGTGGGACTGCAAAGAAGAGGAAGGACTGAAGGCTTAACAAGGTGACATACACTTCATTAATACTTACACAGGCATTTTATACCTCTTTATTCAAAAGAAAAAAAAAAGAGAAATTTTGTGTTCCTTTGCCAGAAAAAGGGTTACTTGACCTGTAGTGATACAACTTAATTAAAGCTATGCTTGACTGATCTAAGTCAACAAAACCAAATGTGTTTAAAATGTGTTTCTCTTTCTTTAAAAAGAAAAACAGAAGCTCCATTGATACGGAACTTAGTATCTCTGCAGTAAAAAGTTTACCACTTTACCAGGTATTGTGAATGTAAGTAAAGCAGTCCCTCAATGCTATACACATTTACTTTAAGTCACCAGCATTTGGCTGTTAATACACAGACACTGTTTCTTAGATTCATCACTTAGCCATAGAAGAGACATTAAAATTCCATTGTGCAGGGAGCACACAAAGTGCCCAAAACTCTCAAGGACTGCAACGGATACTGAACTTGTGTAGCACCTTACGACTATCCCAAACCTGAGAGGTTCTGAAGGGGGAGCAGAATATCAAAAAATTACTGTTTCCCTTAAAATCCATGTAGCACATACATGCCCCCTAGAAAAAAGACTTTCAGGCAATGCAGTAACTTTAGAATTCTTCTAATTTGAAACAAAAATTAAGCTCTTATTTTCATAGTAGTTCTAGACCTGAAGTGCTCAGGTATCACAGCCATACACAATGAAAGTCTGTGAAGCAGCACATTAAAGTTCTCTAAATATTCTCTTCCTTGTCCATTGTGTATCTAATACACCATCTATTGCAAAATCTATTCCAGGTTGATTTGTTCCTAGGTCAGTGTTTTCTCCGATCATTTGCCTAACCCAACCACTGCTTAAAGTCATGGAAATTCTACCATGGACTTCAGTGGGTTTAGGTCAGTGTACATCACAGTGTACATGTAAAGTCACTAATACAGGCAAGCCATCAACCTCCTGACTTTTTACTACCTCCAAACAGGAGCATAAAAATCGCAAATGTGTGTTATGCATGACTAGGGAGCATGCTGGATGTTATGTGACCACTGCCTACAACATTGCGAGAAATCACAAACAGGTTTCCCCTCTAAACACACAATATTTACATGGGCAAAAAGCAACAACTTTGATCTGTTCTATGAAAGGGTGAAAGAACGTGGTTCATTCACATTGCATTAAAGATTTTTCAGGTTGTATGAAAAAATGCCACAGCAAACCTATAGCGTTAGCTGCATTATGTCTCCATCAAGAGTGAACTCTGTATCAGCTCAATTAAGAATTCTGTAGCTCAGTTTAGACATCCAGATGTGTGAATGGTCAAAAATTGTAACAAACAGCACAGGATATGCCCACCCTTGGTTAAGAGTTATATAAAGCTTCTTTTCAGGAGCTACCCCATTAACAACAAAATTGATAGCAATTCTCTTGTATCATATTCTATCTATAGATGCTGATAATCATATATGGACCAGGTGTGAAAGTGCATCCTCATTACTGACTTTTTCTAAAACTACTTGAAATTTCTGTAGTACATATCCGGTAAAGGTGGAAAATTAAAAAGTGGTCATCTTTCTTCTCATTGGACCCCACCCTATTTGACATCTTCTGTTAAATTGTTTGTCCAAGACTCTTGGAATTATTTAATTTTTTTTAAAGTGAATGCTGTAACGAACACCCCTGCAATCTCATGAAACCTGGGAATAATTTACCAGCTGGACTTTTTCACTTGGGCAAGCTCTGGGAACGAGAAGACGGAATACTACTTGGCTTCTGCCTGACAAAGGCTCTTAGACAAGCATTCATTTTGCTCACCTTGAAGGCTACCACCTTAGATGTGAATCTAATTTTATTTCCTCCCTTATTTCTGTCCATAAATGGTTTTAAAAGCTTGTTTTCTGTATACTCAGATGTTTGATTTGCACATCAAGGTTGAGGAGTCATTTCAAGTTACTTGTAATTTTGCTGCAGCAAAAAGAAGTAGAAATCTAACTATCATACATTCTAGCCTGTCCACAGTGACATCAGCTTGAAAACTCATTTCATTGGATCATTCCGGATATTTTGCATTTACAAGCTATTTTTTTTTTCAAATCGTTAAATAGATATAGTGACTGATAAAACCAGTTCTTACTGCAATTACGTCTTTTCAGATGTTCTCAGCAAGATCACTCTTAGGCAGCACGGTGTAATTCCATAAGGAAAATCCTTCCTATTGTCTGAGTTGCATTACATGCATATTCCTCCTCCTAGTTAACTCCTTACCTGCCAGCCTCCACTAAACTATGATATCACCTTTAACAGAAGCATCCTGCACTCCTTCCACACGGGAGGGGTGATCAACACAGTACCTTGAAAAAAGGACTCATTCCAACTACTTGTTCTTTATGTCATCCCTCAACCACACCAAAAAAAGAAGTTGGCTTCACGTTTTTTAGTCTGATATTCCCCAACTCCCATTACAGAAATGCATTTAAATACCACACAAGTACTACAGCAAGAAGCAGACAGCAAGATTTTGCATTTGCACCTCACCTCCCAGACGGTATCGGGACTAAGGAGGGAATGTCTAACTCAGAAATAGAAGGTTCAGTACCTAGTGGCTTTTATTTCGGCGTCTGCTATTTCACTTGATCAATAACAACCGCAGTCTCCACCGGCTTCGAGCGGGGACTCACACAGCCGAGCACTCCTGGACTATCTTCCTAGCAATGGTGACACAGGCGTTGCTCCGAGGAACCCCAAACCCCCGCAACCGTCCTCCGGCAAGACCGGCTGCTTGGCACCTCAACATTTTCTTCGGTCACTTCGTCGGCAGCCAAGAGGAGAAGCATCCATGGGAAAAATGGCATATTACAAATTTTGCTTTGGGAAGCAGAGCTCGGCTCAGACCATTGTCGGGAGCAGGAGGGGGGGGAGCGGCTCTTAAAGCTCCAGCAGCCCCTTTCGAGCAACAGCATCCTTGCAGCTGGAGGCAAGCGATTACAGGGGGGAGGGGCCAGAGCGAAAGCATCTTTCTTTTATTTCTCATCTTTTGTTAAACTTCACTGAACGGTGTCTGGCTTCTCTAATTCGTCAATACCTCCCAGGCTAATTATGCCTCTGTGCGTGAAGTCCACACGCACGCACGACTCCCTGCGTGATCAAACGGGGTTTTCTGCTTTACAGAAAGAAATCTTCTGCCCACAGCTCATCGCTGCCTGGCAGCCCGATTCCGGGGGTACCGAGCAGCAGCCGCAGCAGTGGGAGCTGGCAGAGAGCGCCGGCAGGTTACCCCACGGCACGTGCGCAGCGCCCCACACCACGCGCGCGTCCCGGCCGCCCCGGCTCCGCGGGGGAGAAGCGGCGACAGCCGGGGAGCCTCCGCCCGCTCCTCACCAAGGGCCAGGGAGGGCTGCCTGGCCGCCGTTGTACTGCCCCAGCCCCCGGTAGCGACTCGGTGACGCCTCTTGTCGAAAGCGGCGTGAGCGCTCTGAACTGCTGTATTCTGTAACGTAAGAGTTCGGGCAAACGGCAGTACATCTCATCTAATCGGATATATAGTGTAATAAAACGTATCATCTGCTGTAATCCGACCATGACAAAGCAGTGGTAAAATCTGCTATAATCGGAATAGTCCAGGCGCGTAATTAATATTACGCATTTGGAAACGCCAGGCGTGGGCAGGCGCCCCCTCCCCGCGTCCGGAGCCCGGCCGTGCGGCACCGCCGGAGGGCGGGCGAGGCAGAGGCGGCAGCGAAGGCGGAGGGAGCGGCTGCCGGGCTCGGCGCGCTCCTCCTCGGCGGGGACTTCCCCTGGAAGCCGCTGCAGTGGTTTCCACCGGTCCTTAAATAAATTCTGAAGTAATCACGTCTGCTCCCTCAGCCTCACGCACCACGGCTCCCCAGATGCAGCTGCTACTGCTGCTTCGCGGCTCGCACGGCGCTAATTCCCCCACGCCCACTCCTTAAAAAATAAATAAATAAAAATAAAAAAATAAAATAGAAAAAAAAAATGGGACGCTAGGGCCCGATCCTAACCGGAGAGCGCCGCTTCCTGCCCTCTCCTCAGCGCGACCGTCCCTCTCTGACCGTTAGAAAGGGCTGACCGTTAGAAGGGGCGGGCGGGCGCGTGCCCATCCGTTGGCGCCCAACGGCTCCTGCCTCGAGGGAGGCCGGCGCGCGGCCCAAGCGCGGAGGGGTACGGAGGCCACGAGGATGCCGCCAGCCGCCCCCTCGGCCTGGCGTTGCGGCCGTGCCTGCTGCCGGCGGAGGTGCCCTGTCCTCCGTCGGTGCCGGTCCGCGCAGAAGGAGGTGTGGAGACAGGAGGGTGGCGGGGGTTCCTGGAGGAACTGGGCGTCGTGAATAACTGAGCATCAGAAAACGATTTAAAATCAGAAGAGAAGCTTCATTACTCTTAAGGGTGGCAGAGCACTGGAACAGGTTGCCCAGAGAGGTGGTGGAGTCTCCTTCTCCGGAGATAATCAAAACCCGCCTGGATGTGTTCCTGTCCGGCCTGCTCTAGGTGACCCTGCTTTGGCAGGGAGTTTGGACTAGATGATCTCCAAATGTTCTTTCCAACCCCTACAAGTGTTCATTTGTAATTAAGTTCATCCCAGCTGGTGTTTGATGTGCTGGTATGAACCAATGCAGAGTTGGTTCTTGCAAGAAATGTTTCAGTATTTGTTTACATTTCTTTTACATACCAAAAAAAAATAAATGTTTCACCCATACAGGATGGGCTGTTGCTTTGGAAGCCTGATGTCACTTTATCTACTTTAGAAAGGTGCTGGGGAGAAGAAGAGCCATGGCCAGCAGTGGATTCAGGCTCAGGGACGCTTGCTGCTGTGGTGGCATCACAGTAGGTTTGGCCCATTATTTTGCTCATTGCTGACACTGCTGTGGAAAATGTAAATGCACAGAGGATGCACATGTACGGTAGAAGACAAGTAGCTGAGAAGAGTTGCCACATGGACATCTTAAAAACAAGTGCAACAAAAGTACTGGTGCCATGCCAGAGCTGCCAGAGCTCGGCCTTTTCAGTGCAATGCATGAGTTGAAAGAGCCAAAATAAAATAAGTCTTCCCCTCCAACTGTTCCACTGTTCCAAGTGGCTTTTTGTCACTTTTCTGGGCTATTCCAGATCCTGACTTAATTTGTCTTCAGCATACAAACCATTAGAGCAGCTGCCTGACAATCACACTGTAGCTGAGGGCGAGATCCATCATCCCTCAGAGACTTACACACGTGGCTATTGCAACAAATCTAAGCTCTGAGTTAGGTGATTGAGGAAAAAATAAGCAGCTCAGAAAGCACTCATGAGAGCAAGCATGTTCAGCAGGCAGTCACATAAGCTGGCTAGTAAGAACTCTTCAAAGAATGGTATATCTGATGGGTTTTTTTCTACTATTTGTTTGGGGTTTTTTTGCCTTTCTTCGGAGTTGAAGGACATTACGTACAATAAGGTATGTAGGTCAGATCAGGATTTGCAGCTTCTAAGTCTCTAGAACTCAGCACTGTTTGTTTTTATAACAGCATCTGTATGCCTGGAAGTATCACTCTTTTCTAAGTATTGACAAAGATGAGTGTCATTGATGACATCCTTCCTTCTTCCCCTCTTTCAAACAGCAACTGATTAAAGCATTTGCCAGGAATGTGGGAAATCTTAGTTCACTGTCTATTTTCACCCAAGGTGGTTGCTTTCAGCACTTACCTTGGAAAAGATTCCAGTCCCTGTTCCATGAACTGGAGGAGTCAATTATTTGCAAAGCTGTATAGCAGACAGGCCTCCCTCACAGTCATTTGGTTTATAAACATCTGTGGAATACTTTGGGCAGTCTGTTGGCCCCTCAACTCCTCATGCCCATCCTCTCTACCGCCTTTCAATCATTAAAGCAAAAACCCAGCATAGAAATATTATTCCTACTCATAATATTGTCCTAGTTGACTTGCTGCCTTTCGCTTCTCTTCTTGCCAGATTCACAGATGAGTAAGTGGCTGAAGTACCGTGTTTCACAGTGCTGAGGTAACTCCACAGAGCACAAGTTGCCAATTAGTACCTGTGCTATGTGGTACCAATTTAAAAAGGAGCCTCTTTCTATTCATGCATGTAGGCTTTTGAGGTCAATGAGATGGAAGAAGAAGGAAAAACTCTAAAGAATGGAAAATGAAGAACTATGGAAGAACCACAAAATCTGGGATGGAGCAAGTCCTTGGGCTTTGTCATAATAAGAGAATTCTCCATACAGTAGAGGGCATCTTTTGGTAAAACTTATTGCATGGATAATTTTGATCAAGAGCATAGTGATATATTTAATGGAAACTCTAGTAGTGAAAGGTACTGAATGTACCATTTACATATGAGCTTAAGCTTCCCTTGAATGAAATTTGACCATCAGATCTCCAAAGCCTAGTTTTGGCAGATTTGCCTTTACTTTCAAGATATATACAGTGCAAACTGAGGAGCTGGTAATTGTTGCAAAGATAAGTGATGTAGTCAAAGCAACAAGAAGGGAAAGTGATTCCTGCAACTCCGTGTAGACCTGTTTTGAGTAATATTGATGCAGCACTTCATTTGTTAGAGCTTGTCAACAGCTACTACAGGATGATGAAGACCTGAATAGGATTTTTATGGAGATAAAGAAAGAAGAACTTCTTTTAGAAATGTTACATAGGGCAGAAAAAAAAAGTAGCAATATTTAGAACTAGTCTTCACTTGATAAAGAAGCCATTAGAGACTGAGAGGAGTGGAAAAATAAAGTTTGGAGGATCTTGGCTGAGACTGGAAAAAGAAATGTAGTATTGTGTGAATAAATTACATTCCAGTGTAATTTGAGTTATAATTCCAATTGTACTTTACAGTTACATTCATGCTTATTTCCCAAAGGTTGTCTGCATATTAACATAACTTTAAGGGTTTCTCTGTAGTTAGTTACTTTAAATTTCATACCTATTTCAGCTCTAGGTTTTGCCTTCCATTACTTAATTGCTGTGTTTCACTGGGAGACTGTCATAAACCTGGTTTTCTCACACAAAAAACATTCCACAAGTGGCCTCAAAAATCATCATGGTAACCTTAAAAATATCTCATTGCAGACATTTGATGTGGGGAGAGAAAGTTTAGAACAGGAACATACCCTTAGCTTAGATGTGAATCGTTCAAAGCCAACTAAAGGCCAATAAAAGACAAGCTTGAGAGTTTTACAGCATAGTTAGCACCTCTCACTGGAAGTCTTCAGCTGGGAAAGGACAGGTTTTATCACTCTGAGTTAGTTTGACCTGCTGGGCTCTAGTTCCCAGCTACAGAATGGTTGATTGAACCAGACTCTTCTGGTCTTACTACACTTGTTCCAGGTGCTTTTTCTGGAGATGTGATTTAAGTGCTGCTAAAAACTTACTTGAAAATCTCAATTATTCACAATATACATTGTTATATGTGAGACCTGAAAACTGAAGGGGAACAGGGTTTTTTTTGTGATCTGAGATTTGGAACATTGTCTAAGAGCAGTTGTTCTGCTCTTTTTCCACTGTGTCTAGTGTTACTCAGCTGAAGTGTTGCTTGCAACTAAAAGTGGCATAAGATGTGAGTAAACATTTGAATTCAGTCTGCTGTTGAAATACTTAAGGTGTAATAGAAAATTTCACTTACCATGGTTACCAGAAAAAATGAAAAATGGCATTCAGCTATACTCAGAGTAGCTAGCTGTGCTATCAGATTCTCAGACTACAATTTAATTATTTTGAAATGATATTTAACATATAGACACAAGCAGCAAACTGCATGAACAGAAGGAAAAAATCTCCATTTTCTGGCATAATTTTTCCTTTTGTCTAGTTTCATTTTTTTTACAAATTGCTCTACATTGGTCTTTTCTGGTTTTAAAAGTCATTGAAATCCAGGCAAGTGAGAGAGAAATTCATGTCCTTGCTTGGCCAGGGAACTTTGTTTTCATAATGGAAATGTAAAAATGTGCAGACTCTCAAAATAGCAACAGTGATCAAGAAACAATGTATCGTGATTTAAAAACCAAAGCTTTAAACATTTTAAAGTCTGTGGTCATAATGGACTGAGTACTGCGCAATGGTGCAATATGGCTCCTCAGCTAGAAAGGTTACTCAGGCAAAGTCAAGATATACATTCCACTCATTCTAGATTTGAAGCACAGGGACATGCAATTCTAAAATAAATTCTGATTCTCAATACTTGCAAATATTCCATGGGGTTTTTGGATGTCTGTAGTTTAGATTAATTAAAGTTTGGGTTTGACAGTTATGTTCTTCTATTATAATGAAATGTTTCATTAGTGGGAAAAATCTCATCTGCTCAGCAAAAATAATAAGATGGAGGACACTCATAGGATTTTCTTAGCTGATAGGCTGAATGAAACAGTGTATAAACATGCCAAAGCAAAGGCACACAAGAAAACATGCTGAAGTAAGACACTTCCCTGTACACCTGCCTGTGACAAGATGAAGAAAAAAATGCACAAGAGATGCTAGTTAAAGCAGATGTTAGTGAAAATGCTTTGTGAATTAAATAAAAAAGTATATTAATATTATGCTACAGAATGGGATATAAGGAACCATACAGGTTAAATGCCTTACCTGGAATGTTAAACAGATTTTCGTGAAAAAAAAAAAAAAATGGTTATCTTTATTTTAAAAATGTTTCCCAGCCTTTCAGCCATTCACTTTCATGTGTAGCCAAAGCATATCCATTTCCACTTTGGTGCAGCTACAGAATAAAGCCTTTCTTTGTCACTAGACAAAATCAATAGTTCTGGAGATTCCAATACCAAAATATATTCCAATATATTTACATAAGGCAAAATGTATTATTATTGTCAAATGTGTTACCTTTGCTTATAATTTTTAGTGCCATTTAATGCCCCTTATATTTAGTGAAAAATGAAAATGTTAATTTGACTTCTATCAATTATCTGAATAAAAATTCACAGTACAAAATAAGGGACTAGAAATTCAGTAGTAGGGAGAAATACATGTATTTGCAATATTTCTAAATTTTACCCTTTAAGTGAGTCATATTTTCTACTAATTATGTGCATTGCTGCTAGCAATTTATTTTGTTAGTTTCAAACTATTTTCAGTCATGGCAAAGATTTCTTAACATCTGCGTGCACGACAAGCTTCACACTTCTGCCATTAGTTAACAGAAGATGGAGAGCAAAGGCAAGCAGAAGAGTAGAGATGAACAAAAAGTCATTATTTACAGAGTTCGAGATCCCAGCCGAAGGAGACTTGCCACATTTCATGCACACACACATACATACACACCTACCAACAGATCCCCAAGAGAATTTAAAAAAACCCATATACCTACAAAATCTCAATGCAGTAATAATTCTCCAGAAAAATTACCAGGTACATTTATCAAAAACCCAAATACTATTAAGTATTTTTTTCAATATTAATCATATGAAAATGAGCAAATCTTGCTATAAAATGTGACCAATAGAAGTTCCATTTTTGAATGACATTTTTTCATACCTGAGAAATTATCTTTTGTTCACATTCTACTTCTCCATGTCTCCTTTATATCCTGGAGACTTTTTTTGGTTTTTTTTTTTGTTTGTTTGTTTGTTTGTTTTTTGTTTGGATTTTAGCTTTTGTTTCAATTTGGTAAGAATAATTTTCCAATTTATTACTGAAAAGCTGAGGATAACCATTAACAGCTATTATAATTAATCTTTTTTTAAAAAAAAAGCAACTCTACCTTTTGCTTCCAAGTAGTCCATTTCTGTCTATCTTCATTTGTTGAGATAAAAGGCAAAACAAATATAATACACATCGATAACTATTATGAAAATCTTTCAAGTTACAGGAAAAAGACTATCTTAAATTTGTGAAGAGAAAAATATGGAATTTAAAGTAAAAAAAATAAACTCTGCACAAATAGGAATTATTTCAAACAGCAGACAGGAAATTAAGAGAGATATATAGTTAATCAATGAGTACATCTTACCTAGCATTCTCAGAAAGAAAAAACAACTGTTACCATTCATAGCATGATTAATACAATTAGTCAGTTATTTTCCAATTAAATTAAAGCTGTGTTAAAAAGATGATTATCATAGTTCTCATTCTGCTAGTGAGAGAGAGAAGACTAATGACTATGACTATCACTAGTGTCAGAGTTCAGTGGTCAAAACATTGAAAAGGTACAGAATGCTCTTTTCCCATCAACTGATTTAATAAATATTTATTGACAGGTGTCACCCCAGGGTGCTGTATGGCCTTTAGAATACTAGACTAAATTCTGTTTTCCTTCAGAGCATCTCCTACTGTTTGACATAGACAAACTGTCCTTAGCTCATTTTCTTGCCTGAATCTCATCAGAAGAAATAGGATACCTCATTGCCTAACGCTTAACTCAGACCTAAAGAGTATGGTGAGGGCCAATTAGGTCTTATAAAGCTGAGAACTGCCCTGCTATGGATCTTCAGTGCTACAGATGCACATGGGGAAAAACATTCAAGTGTACTCTTGCTAGGAAAAAGATTAAAGAAAATGAGTTTAGCATAGAAAATAATCTAGTGATAAAGGAAAACATATACATGTGGAACACACAAAAAAATGAAGTCTTAAAGCTAACCAATAGTAAATCATATACTTAAACATGGCGAAATCTTCTGCAGATTGTGAACTTAAAAATAAGTTGAGTGTTTTGCCAGTTTCCAGGTACTGAAAGCTCCCCAGCAACTGTCTTCACCCTGCACTTGTTACTTAAGATCTAACTAGTAAACATCTGAACAAAAAAAAAATACTTTCCTTAAAAATCAAACCTATTGAGTTTAACTAAATAAAATAAGAACATTTTCTAGACCACCTGCTTTTCTTGAGATAGCTTTTTAATACAGAATGAAGACAACACAAAGAGATTATATCGTGTGCTAGATGTTAGTGTAAAGAACTGGGATGACATTCCGGCTCTATATAGTCATGGGTTTCAGCCTCAACAGACTAGATTTCACAGTGTTTAGATGTTCAAATGAATCATTGGTTATGTCTGTTTAATTTTTTAATTACAAGTACAAAAACAATTGGTATTCTCTTCATGTGTTTGAACAACCTGGTATGTTGACGCCTGTATTAATTTCTGAGTGTGTAAATTGTTATTGTTTTCTGAGTCTATATCAAATTTTAACAAGTGGTGAATCTAAGTAGAAAGTTACCAGCATTTGTTAATAGCTGCTATCAGAGCCCTCAGGCCCCAAATAAATTTTAAGATATTTACAATCTTCTGTAGCCCAGTTGCAAGTAGTGGAATCTTATTGTTTCATAAACTCATCAGATCACAACACTATCAACTCCACCCTGGAAAAATACAGTGAAGATTTATTTCTGTGAATTATGTAATATCAGTTATATATTTTCTTTTCTTAAATGTTAAAATGGTAATGTTTATAGATACTTCTCTCTCCCTTGAAAGCTCCGTAAACCCACGGGCACCATCAACCCTGTATGTCCCTAACCCTTCCCTGGGTTCCCCTGACCCTGTCCCAGCCCTGGACCCCACATCAGCCCTGCCGGGTCTGTGATCCCTGCCCCACCGATGCCGCAGCAGGGCCGGTCTCCAGCTCCCCGCAGCCCTGCCCTGCTTGGCCATGGACCCTGCCAAGCTGAGCCCACCCATGGGTCCAGATCCCAGCCCAAGGCCGAGGGCTAGGGCTGCCCCGATGACCCCTGGGTGCCCTGTGCCTGCCTGGGTCTGGGATGGGCCGTGGCCAGGCCCTGACTTGCCACCCCAGGGAGGCCCTGTTACCCTGGGGGAGTCCCTGCCACCTCGGCCCCAGCCCCTGCTGTGCCCTGGCAGTTGCTCTGTGGGTTCTTCCTTGCAAGGCATTTTCAAAGAATCCTAACTGTTTAATTTTACCGTTTTTCTTGAAGTACTATGTTGCATAAAATGTTAAATGTATTATAATGTAAGAAATGAAATTTTATGGCAGCTCTCCTAAACCACTAAACAGATTGTCTATATTTTAAACTGTACTTGTCTGCCAATTTACCACACATTATTTTTACAAATAACTTCATAGTGACTGTACACAAAGACTGAATGCTTTAAATAGTGAGCCACATAAATGAGGAACAAACTGAATAAAGACTGAAGGACATGCAGCGTTCTTGCTTTGCTGTTGTTGTTGTAAACTGCGGGTACATCTAAGGTGACCAAGCTGTGTGAAGGAGAAGCTGGTGGGCTGTGGGGACAGAGGTGTCACCGGGCCTGTGACCCCGGCACTGCTCCTTTTGGCCAGCACCCAGTGCTTTGTTACAGTGACCTTCCATGGCCTTGACATGCAAAGCCAGGCAGTGGCTCTTGAAGGACCCCTTTCTGGACAAGCCAGGCATTTGCTTGGGAACGTTCCTCTGCTTTTCACATACAGAGAGGCATCTTGTCTTCTCCTGTCACTGCTGCCACGCTGTCGCTAGGTCCCCCTGCTAGAAATACACTGAGCTGAAGGGAGGCACATCCATGGTACGCGTGGGAGAGGGGCAGGATGAGGAGTGACAGATTTCAGAACTTGGGTTTCAGGTTTTCTGCACATATTTATAGAGTCGTAGAATGGTTTGTATTGGAAGGGACTTTAAAGACCATCCAGTTCCAACCCCCCTGCCATGGGCAGGGACACCTCCCACTAGACCAGATTGCTATATTTGGTTACATTTGGTTGCATTTTCAAGACTTCTTTTGCAACATAATGGAACCCAAGAGTTTCGTATTTTCTTTAAAAATAAATTTACTCTCATGCAATCTTATGGCTCTCAGAATTGAAGTGATAGGCATGTCAAACCTGGAATTTAACTAGGACTCCTGAGTAGAGAGGAGGAAAGAGACAGAATAAGGACAGCTAGAGTGATGCTTGTGGAAAACATTGTTGAGTACGTAAGTGTCTTCTTTCATATTGTTTTGTTTTCCTTTCAAACATGGGTCAGTGCATCTGAACCTGGATGAAACAGTTCCAAGGAGACTGAAATTGTTGTATCAACCTGGGAGAATTAGGGAAGAAAGTAAAAATAGCATGAGAAATAGTTAAGCCTGTGTCCTAACTTCCCTGTACAGATGGTAAACTCCACAGTAGGTATACTGGCTTAAAGAGACATCATCTATGTGTTGTTAAACATCACCTTCAAAACACAAGTGTTAAGAGAGATACCTCTGTCTGTCTGTCAGGAGTTCTTAGGCTCATGTAAGCTGTTTGCCCCACAGCCCAGATCTCTTCTGCAGATCACAAACAGAAACTCCTATGGCAGAATTTCTAAACACTTATATTACTTTGGTGGAGTCTGTCATGACTTTCAATATATAAAGGGTATAAATATAAATACCCTTTCAGTATATAAAGGGTAAAAATTTCTTACCAAGTTACAAACCTGACAGTTTGATTTCAGAGAGTTGACTGTTTTGACCCATTATATTTATAGGTAACTGATTTTAAAAATAGACAATAGTAAAATATAGCTATGCTAATAATCTCCCATGGGTTGTATTTTCTGGAATTGTTGTTTTCTGATTTTTTTTTTTTTTGGAATTTCTTACCATATTAAGTTCAATTATATCATAGTCTGTATTTCTAGGAAATAGAGATGCTATTTTTCTTCTGACAACTTCCCTCACTGGTTTTTACTTTTCATTCTATATTGCATTAATCTTTGTGATTATATCTGAAGTAGATACCAACTGTGGGGATTAAAGTTTTCCAAGTTTCAGATAAAGTTTCAAGAGGAAGAGAAATATCTTCCAAATATATTACTATGCCTTGCTATAAAATGTCTATTTGGGAATGAATGTAGTTTAAATTCATTTAATTCATCCAAAACAGCTTGTTAGAGCAAATGACTGAAAGAAAATATTTGATGAGAATATACAATACTAATGATCGTAGTAGAAAATATCTGCATATATTGTCCTATTTTAACTTTTCACTACATGATGGTGTCTTCATAATTTCAGAGTATTCTACAAAGTATTAGGAAATCAGTTAAGGCATATAGTGTTTTCAAGCATGTGATTTTTTTTCAGTAATTCAGGAATGTCCTGGCAATAATGAGAGCTATAATATAATCCCCTAAGTCTTATGTCTTCCTTATGTAAGACATTCTGTCATGTTGGATTCAAATCTGTCTTGTTATCAGAAAGACCTGCTGTTTTCCTCTTTGCCTTTAAAATGGTGTACTAACAATAGAAGTACTCGCTGATGAAACCATGGTTACAGTGGAAATAAGTTGTATCTGCATCACTGTGAATTTCTTTTCATTTTTGTTGTGTCCTTCATTGTAGGCATGTATCCAGCATTGCAAGTAGTAGCAGTTGCTCTGGTATTTAGAAAGAGAGAGAGAGAAAGGGAGGGGGGAGAGAGAGATCATTCATATTCCTAGCTATGGTCTTCTTATGGAGCTCAAGAAAGAGTTCTCAAACTTCATAAGTCTAAATATGCCCTTGCGACTCTTCAGCAAGTGGGAGAAGAGAGGAATGAAACATGCTGACTTGACATCACTTCTTTTTAAATGACATATCAGTTGTCCTTCCTCTGCATCACTGATGTAAAGCAAAACCAAATCAGAACACATACTAGGCACTTTTCTGCCTGGACTCAGGGCCAGACCAAAAATCAATGAAACTGTTCTCAAAGTAAAATACTAATCAGCAGGAGTTTAAGTGTGTCAGAATATGATTCTAGATGGTCAGCAAATCATCGGATGTATCACTTTTCAAAAGAAATTAATCATCTCTTCCCAGTATATTTATATCCTCTGCACCAAGACAGCAAATAGAGCAGAAAACAAAATCTTTCATATTCAAATTTTGCTGAACACAGGATGACATTTACAGCTACAGGGCTTGAATTTCATTTGCATGTACTCACACTTGCCTCTTTCTTGGACTGTACTTGGACATTCTTTTTCAATAACATTTCTGTGGCATCCCTCCCTCTTGAAGATGATGAGTGTAATTGTGGATTAATGGCACATTCAGAACATGTAGTGGTATCAGAATTCAGTCCCTTAGAAAGAACTTGTTTTAGTTGTGTGAAGTTTGGTAGTCAGTGGGGTTGGTCAGGGGTTTTTATGCAGAGGAAAACCTAACATTCATTATGACTTCTAATTTTTACAGGATACCGTATTTTTCCCTATGAAGTAATTTGTGCAGTCTGTTAAGATAAAAAACATACAAACAAACAACAAACCAAATGAACAAATAACAAAAAACCCGCAAACAGTTTCCAACCCAGATAAAGATAATGTGCTGTACAAGGAGCAGATTTCTCATCTCAAATAACTTGAATGATCAGGCCCCTCAAAAGCGTGACTTCAGACTTGTCCAAAAAGGGGTTTGGACAGTTGAGAAGTGCTGCTGTACCTTGTGGGAAATAGGTATGTGTCTATTCCTCTTCATTTTTCTAAAGTACCATTACAATTTTACTTACAGATCTTTATTCAGCATGCCTTAATGAGTAGTACTAGAACATAGCTGTAGAGGTATTTTGATTACTTGAAAACCATCAAGTCAGTAATGAAAGTTCATACGGAGTTCCTCTTTGTGATGTTTTTAACTTTCCCAAACTTTATAATGAAATTTAACAATTTGCAGAATGATGTCCTCTCTTTGGGAGAGAAGTTTACATACTGAACAGAAAAAAAAAAATAGTGTGGATTGGGAAAACTGATTTCAAATAATCACAAACAATCCAAATCCATCCTCATCATGTCTGCAAAAAAAACCCAAATGTGTTTTCTGTCTAGTGTGATTATTTCTATCTTTTCTTCTAGCTCCTGTTCTGTGCTGACAGGTATTGAGTTGTACCAGTACTGACTTGGGCTGTAGAGACAACAGCATCACCTGTCTTGTTGCTACATCTGCAGAACTCAGCTTTTGATGACATCATCTCTATGTAGTTTTCTGGTGAGTAGAGGGCAGACTGAGAGCAGAACTGAAGGATACAAGCAGGATGCAAAAAAAAGAAGATTATCATTAGAATATAAAAAACATAGAAGTGAATTGCACAACTTAAAAGGACATAAAGTAAGAATGGATGAAAGAGAGAAAAGTGGAAGAAGCTCTAACAAAGGAAAGAGTAAACAAGTGAAAACATGGGAAGGCCTGTTTCCTAATTCAGCCTAGCAATAAAGGTGTTACGAGCACTAAACTAAGATATTTTACTTCAAGAAAGTATCAGCTTATTCTTTGTAAAGCCACAAATCTTTAGACAAGATAATTTGGGCATATATAGAAAAGGTAAAAGCAGTTAAATGTGTTTTATTTTCTATCTGGATTATTTTAGGGTTACTTATTTCCTGTTGTCTCATACGAATGAAGTATTTGCATCCCCAAATGGGACTTTTTTTCCCTACACACCAAAGAAAAGCTTTCACGTTATCATTGTTGCTACAGAAGAGTGCAGCCTCTGTTGCTCTGTGATGTTTTATTCCCTTAGGAAGATAGATCCTTAGGTTGGATGTGTGAAGAATGCTGTTCATCTTTAAACCCAACATCAATGAAATACCTACCGACTTTTTTTTTTTTTTTTTCTACTCTGTGCATGCAGGCAGACATTTGATCTCAAGCTCTGAAGTAAATTTGGAAAGAGAGCTAAAGAAAAAGTCCCATCTTTGGAATATCTATGTAAATATTTCCTGACTGTAGCTTCCTTGAGGAAAAATTGAATTTACACCGGCAAAGCTGCAAAAAGATGGATTCAGAATAACAAAGACAAGTTGAAGTAAAACTAAAAAAGCCTCATGAAAAATAAAATACTTTCTCAAAAATAGTATCATTCCAGCAAGGGCAATAAAAGGAAATGTAAAAGCAAATGAAAGTGTTATAAGTAAATACATGACCTAATAACCTGTAACTCAGACAAATTTTGTGACCTATTAAGAAATGACCAATGGTCTCAGAAATACCTCTGTAAAAATAACTTTAAGGATATTACATTTCTTGTCACTACTTAATATCCCATGTCAAATGAGCAATGCTTGAAAACCAGAAAGTGTTAGATATGACTGGAAGGAGAATGAGAAAGCATGAATGTTCTCACATGGAATTATAAGCCAGCAGTGGTATCTCCTTCAGTCATACTATTACCAATAAAAGTATTTAACAATTCAAATATAGGCTTTGTCTGGATACAAAATTTTCACTACTTTAACTAAAATTATATCTTCAATTGAACTAAATCAAAAATTTGATTGTATGAAGGGCTTTTAATACTTGTGGCCGTAACAAGACTGGATCAAAGAATAAATTTGGAAAGCAATCTGAAACAAAGAAGGAACTATACCTGGATTAAAGGGGGAAAAATTTTCCATGTTTAAACTCTGTAATTCAGAGTTTTTTCATGGCATCAGGAACAAAATAATCTATATATTAAATTGATGTATTATGAAAGAAATGTTTAGGTTTAAGTAAGTATCATTACTAATTATATGTTGAAGTAAGTTATTTTCTTAGTCGTGTTGGTATACTTTAGAATTGGAACCAGGAATGGACATTGTATTCAGTAGGTAAACTCCCTTACATTAGCAAGAGTTGCAATAAAAAAATATTTGGCTCCATGTGGTTTGTGCTCATGTGCAGCTGGAAGAAGCATAAATCCTGCTATCTTCTGCATTTCAAAATATACATCAGGCTCTTTGTAAGTGTGTGGGAGTGATCTGGAATAGAAGTCAGAACTGCTTAGGAGATTTTTTAATCACATGAAAACTGTTATTTATTTCAAAAACAGGTTGCTTTCTGCACTGTTTCATGAATTCTGCAAATGGTTTTATTGGGATGTGTTTGGCTGTCATTTTCTGTTGCTTTGGGGAGTGTGAACGACAGTAGCAGAGCTGAAAAACTCCTTTTATAATTTGCAGAGGTTTTAAGAAATCTCTGCATTATTATTATTTTATTATTATTATTTCATTATATCAGGAGAAGGTGGTAAATTCTACTTATATAATTCAATTTTGTGGACAGGAATCCAAAAATCCAGTTCCAATTTAAATTAGTTCTGCAATTCTCCCATACAAAAAGGCATATAACTCAAAATCATTTTAATAAATTTGTATTACAATGTTTAAGGGGAATGTTACATGCAAGACCATACCAGCAGAACATTTAAGGATCAAAGAAAGAAAGTGTCCATTAAGTGGAAGGGCATACTATGTCCTCTATATATTAACTTAATAGAATTTATTACGTTTTATATATGTTCTAATATATTCTCGTGGGGCAACACCGTTCACATTGATTAAGAGTGTATTTCGTATAATTTTCATAAAACCCTAAACAGAGATGAAGAGATGGAAAAAAAATCCTCTGAAACCTCTGTCCTCTGCAAGCCTGGGAATAATTTCAATTTATCGATGAGATTTACAAAATACTTAGGATCTAATTTACGTTTCAAAGTTCCTAGCTCCACTGCTGATGTTTGCACCCGTAGCTATGTGACAGTGAGCAGGCGGAAGGATACCTAAACACTGATGTGGAAGGACACCTAAACCACAGCCAATTAAATGAAATTGGTGGCATAGCTCATGAAACTGAGGAACACAAACCTGTCCTGCCAGGACTTTGTGTCAGACCCCTTTTTCATGAAATGTTACATATACAACAGAAAGCTGCTGGGCTACAAAAGCCTACATCAATTGTGAATTCTTTTGAGATGATTTTGAATTAGATTCCTAGTCTCCTTAATGTAAGGTAGTGACCTGAACCTCTATTTTGGGCAAATGCCCTAAGCGGAACGTCAATGAGAAGGTGGAGAATCTTGGTCCTTCATGTTGAAATTCTTCAATTTTCTGAAATTAATGAAGTATTCTTTGGGCCAGAACTATACCTTAGAGGCTAGAGTCCTCGCTGGTGGTGTATGTAACTGAGACACCTTTTTTGGATATAGGTATTTAAAAACACTAAAGGAGCACAAGAAGACCTCTGAAAGACAGTTGTGCTATTCAAACCTCCGATGATTTTAGTATTATTTTTGCTGATGAAGTCTCTGCTTCAAATTGGATGAAATAGGATTTTGACACTAACTTTCACTTTACTGAGCTGAGGAGGTATAACTACTAAGATACTGACTATTCTGTTACACATAGTTTTCTTCTTAACAGAAAACTAATTTCTCGACAATTAATAGGAGAGGATTCCTTCCATGGTATATCAGTCAGAAAGAATCGCCTACCTGCCTAGATTTAGACATTGATCTTTAATAAAGAGTAGATGCTTAAGTTCCTCTCAATTTCTCAGTATTCCAATTCTTGATTGGCTTAGGCAATCATTACTTAATCACTACTTCCAGATTTTCCCTTTAGGTGCGTTGTTGCGTATTTGGCAGACCTGCACACTTAAATCAGAGACAGCAGGAGGTTTGAGGTCATGGTACTCAGAATTGCAATAATTGATTTTGTTTGAGTGCTGAAGTATAAACTGTAAGTTTCCTTAATAGCAAACATTTCCAGTCAAATCTACCTAAACCTTTATGACAAAGCCTGAATCTTGGCCTACTTTTGCTGATATACAAGAAACCAGATTTTAAAACAAATCCACAGCTAGTTACAGACCTATAACCAGGCTGAATGGTAAAAAACAGGGAACAAACAGACCTGTATTAGATAGAAGTTCAATGCAAGTTTGCAAGATACCTAACAATGACTCCATATTATAAAATTTAGTAATATTACTGCAATGCTGAATAATTTAGATGACTTCTTAAGACATTGTGAAAAATGGTGGATTACTAATGGAAGAAGTTTAAATCAGTAAAAAATACTCTTACAGTAACATCATAGATTTCTGTAATACATTTTTATATTTTTATTTGCATAATTAACATATATAGTTAACACAGGTATAATACATAAGTACATCGAATCAAAGATAATGTTTCTGAAATTTGTAGTGAGAGAAGGAGTACAGAGAGAAGTAACTCTGAAAAGAAAATGTCTCATCATGGTGTCATTGGAGGGAAATTCTTCAGAATGCTGATTACCACCATCTCACCTTTCTTTCTCAAGACTCCCTACAAGGATTGTCTAAGTAGTGTATACTGGGATTTATTTATGTGCTGAATCCTGCATAAATTACAAATTAGTTGCATTTCAAAATTCTCTTCATTGTAATGAAACCGATGGTCACATCCAGAAAGTAGTGGCCAATGGCTCAATGTCCAGATGGAGATCAGTGGCAAGTGGTGTTCCTCAGGGGTCCGTATTGGACCATTATACTGTTCAGTATCTTCATCAGCGACTTAGGCAGTAGGATCAAGTGCACTTTCAGCAAGTTTGTGGACAACACAAATCTGAGTGGTGCAGTTGACATGCCTGAGGGACAGGATGCCATTCAGAAGGACCTGGACAAGCTCAAGAAGTGGGCCCATGTGAACCTCTTGAGATTTAACAAGGCCAAGTACAAGGTCCTGCACCTGAGTCTTTACTCTGAGGGTGGTGAGACACTGGACTGGGTTTCCCAGAGATGTGGTGTATGCCCCATCCCTGGAAACATTCAGGGTCAGATTGGATGGGGCTCTGAGCAACCTGATCTAGTTGAAAATGTCCCTCCTCATTACAGGGGAAGTTGGACTAGACCTTTAAAGGTCTCTTCCAACCCAAACTTTTCTATGATTCTGCATAGCAATGCAGTCCACCTGCTTTTCCAGAATCTGCCTAATTTTTAGTAGTTCTCTTGGCACAACATTAGTCATTGATGCTTAAAGGTGGCTGCTTTGGACAGAGTGATTGCCTGTCTCACAAGTAGAGCTCTGCTGGAATTGATATTTAAGCAAAAAACATGTTGACTGCATCTGCAATGTAGTCATTAAAAAAAAAATAAAAGGAAGGAACTATGTTAGGCGGACTGGATCTGCCTCTGTAGGTTTTCAGAGGCACTTCTTTCTCTGTGTTGACTGGGAATTCAGGCAAACTGGATCAATGCCTTCCTGGAGCAGTCATCTGTAATTCTGGTGAGACAGAAACTGTGTTAGTTCCCATCTGAGATGGGAAGATTGTAGTGCATCTCCAGATACTGATTATTTATATTGATTCTTTTCCTCTGTCAAGTGTTATTGTGCTTTTGTGTTGTCATGATATTGTACCAAAATTCATTTATTTCCCAAGCTTTTGTTTCAATTGTGAGAATCAGGTCTTCAATAACCTTCCTGTTGTAATGCTAAATAAAAAAATGAAGTACCACAGTAAATAAAAAAGAGATTGCTTTATTAATATAGTCAATGCAAATTATGGGCTGTTTTCCAGCATCCTTTGGTGAACAGAAATGGCAGTGCTAGACTGAAGTCAAGAAAAATCTCTGGAGCTTATACTTACTTTAATTCACTAAGTAAAAGTCAGATATAACCCCGTGCAAACCAAAGTCATCACGTTTCATGCCATTCATTTTCCCACTCTGAAATAGATAATATTTTCCACTGCTTGTTCCGACAAATAAGGCATCAAAGGCTTTTTCATGTCTTAAGCCTTTATAGCACCAGAGTATTTGCCAGCTTTGTCAGATGCTAGTAGTGAAAGTCAAGTGGATTTATCTGGGCATTCAAAGCAAGTCTTTCATGTGCTCTACTTTCTTTCAGTTATAGCTCCAGTTGACTAATTTATAGTGTTGTGCCATTTTTTCCATCAAAAATGAATCAGCCATGCTTAGAGGTAATGAGCCAAACTGTGTGGGTGTGTCCTCACCAGCAGACAGGGCAGAAACAAAAATAAGCTTATCATAGCATCAAAAATCCCGTTTTACATGTTTTCTGCCTTGCCAGCCACAAGTTAAAACAAACAGCATATAAATCCACTAGTGGAAAAAGTACTACTTGCATTTATTTCTCTTCGCATATCATTTGGATTGCAGTACAAAATTATGCAATTCACATACATAAAAATTACTCTTATGTTTCTGTTGAGTTTAGAGTGCTCAGTAGGAGGACAGAAAATGCCTTGGTTGGAATCTACATCACAAGCATGTCCACATATTTCTATAGCTTCCAGAACCGAAGCGTAGTTGCTTTAGTAATTTGATTGCTATATTAAAACAAAAATGTATGGGTTTCTGCTTCATTAGGCAAAAGAAAAAAAAAAAAGAAAAAGGAAACTATGCCCTAAACTAGCTACAGTGCACTGATAAGCATTATAATAAGTAACTCTGCCTGAGGTGGGTGGAATCAATGCCAGGATTGCATGCAGTCAAATAATCCCACAGTAGCAGGATCTCCACTTACTAAGAAATATGTCATTTTTTAAAAATAACTTGCATACAGAATGGTTTAGATCTGCTGAGAGAACATCTTCATCTTTCCTTATAAGAGCACACTCAGGATACACATAAATATTGATCGTTTATTTTTAATGTATGAGTCATAACTGAAAAAGATTAAATGGCAACCTAAAAGAAGGTAAGACATTTTGGTCATTGTATTCATAAGTAAAACAAAAATAAAGTGCAAACATGACACTTTGCGATCTTTTAATTTATTTTGAGTTTAACCCCAAATTTAGATGTGTTGCTTAAAAATTGTAACGCTACCCTAAGTGAGAAGAGCAATGTGAATAACAGAAAATATCTATATTACTTTAAGCAGCCATGTGTGTTATTTAAGCTAAATTGTTGTAGGGTTCCTGAATGACCCTACAGCAGGGAAGGTGAAAGAATGGCTTTGATAAGCAGCAGAAACTCAATTTTACGTTTTCATTTGCTCTGAATAAAAATCTGCAGACCAAAAGAATCAATGGGGAAAAAGGTTCGACCTACAAAAAAAGGAAGAGGACCAACAGATGTCTCAGTGTAATATTTAGGCTGTAGCAAAAAGGCTATCATTGTGTCCTGATGACAACTGGAAACATCAAAATGGAATTCTGTCTATGTAAGGGCTTGAGAGAAAGCCAACAGTAAGAGTATATACACATAAGAGATCTGTTACTTTTAATTCCTTTCTGCTGTAAATCAGGGGCTGTTTGGAAGAAACACTGTAGTGTTGAACCCTACTACTGTGCGCAAATCAGAAAAGCAAATTTTTGCAGATCTGAGGACTGTAGTTTGACAAGCGGCTAAAGAGAACACAGACATTCAATCACAGAGAATAAGGTGAATAAATGAGAAGGCATGGTCTGAAGGATACAACTGAAGAACATCTACCTGCATAGACACATACCCTTAAATTGAAACCAACACAGAATATCCATGCTGTTTGTTTACTCTAATTTCTTTCTTTTGCTAAATTATGATAATTTTACAGAGGACCTAGTTGTGTCCCCTGTAGAAATTTCTTTTTTTCACAAAACATCCACAGAATCAGAGAATCACAGAATTGCCTAGGTTGGAAGGGACCTTTAAGATCATCTAGTCCAACCATTAAAAAAAACCAACCAAACAAAAAAAATTAAAAAAACTCCACACCAAACAAAACACTCATGCCAACACTAAACCATATTCCCGAGTACCATGTCAATTCATCTTTTGAATATCTCCAGATCTCCAGGGATGGTGCCTCAACCACTTCCCTGGGAAGCCCATTCCAATGCCTGATAACCCTTTCAGTGAAGAAATTTTTCCTAATATCCAACCTGAACCTCCCCTGGCGCAACTTGAGTCTGTTTCCTCTTGTCCTATTGCCTGTAACTTGGGAGAAGAGACCTACCCCCCTCTCTACACGTTCCTTTCAGGTAGCTGTATTGAGTGATAAGGTCTCCCAGGTGATCCTAAGGAAGCCACACAGGTCACACTTTGGTCTCAATGTTAATGTGTCTACAACTCTTGCTAATATCCATCTCAGTGCTTCTAACTTGGGTGCTGTTTGCTGCTGGTACTTAGATTAAGCACAAACATTTATGAAAGAAATGACATTTCTAAAAGAATTGACAGTGAAGAACAATATTTTACCAATGCAAGATAATGATGGCAACACTTACATGCCCTTAGCTGGTGTTTGAAAGTACATGAAACTACACAAAATTGCTCAGAAATAGCTTTGAATAACTGTAGGGAGCTAATTTCTTTCAAAGAGCAGAATGCTTCTTACCAAGTACTTTTTTTTCTGCCAGTGGGAGCACTGTTTATGAATTTAACTACCAAGCAAGTGACCTAATATAATATTAAAATGTCCATAGTGCTCTGTGAGTCTCTGTCTGTCTTGGTAAAGGTGGATAATTTCCACTGACTTCAAAAGTTAATGTATTAGACCCCTGCTAAACATGACATAAAAATATCTGTCATCTTAGGCATGTGGAAGGAATATTTTTGTCTTGTTAAGGTTATTCATTATTTCTTACCACCTTACCGTCCTGTGTCAATTTGTGTGTGTTAAAACATACTTCCTTTTCAGTGGATCTGGATGACTAATAACTCTGAACTTTTGCAATCAGGGAGAAGAGACTGTCACATAGAGAGTGTATTTTAGATTTTAAGTGGGGTGAATGACTACTTTTAGCCTGAAGTGCTGTCTCACAAAAGAGGTCACAAGGCTTTTATACCCTATACCATCCAATTTTGAATAGGGTGTTCTAGCTTAATCTATTGAAGGGGTGACATATCATACTAACATAAGTCTGTCGTGCAGTTGTATTAAATACTAGTCAATAATTTGGAGCAGACTGCTGTCAAATTAGGTTTTGTTATTTGAACTTCTTAAGTATATCTTACTAGTCTCACATTTTTGTCTGCAATAAGGATGAGAAAAATGTGTGAAACAGGAAATTATTTTATTTTATAACCTGTCACTGAAAACAGTGAAGAAATCTATTATATTCCATTGAATGTTCTTATAGTTATTACAGAAGGATTTTTTGCATGTATTGTTGCTCTCTGAGTAATTAAAGAAAGAAAATGTAAAAATTATTGTACTAGCACCAGTAATAGGTATAACTGCACAAATTAATCTGACTATAAACCTAATCATAGTGGCAGATGAGTTCATGCATTTTGTAGCATGAAAAGTCATAGAGTCAAATCATTCAGATTTCTGTTGAGGACAAAAAGCAAGGAAAGAAAAGACAGTTTTCCATAGCTCTCTTTTCAAGGTGAAGTTGAAAATTGAGCAGAAGATTTGATCTGTGGCTGTCTGAAAGTGTTGTTTTAGATCAGTTTCTTGTTTTAGCATCTTTTTTTTCTAATTTAAACCAATTTTTTGTCCTTGTTTTCCCTTTTGCAGAGAGAACTGGTGTAGCACAGCAGAAGAGCTTATATCATATTGAAGCAGCAGTCCTACTGTGCAAATTTTATAATTGTAAATTACCTGAAATATATCTGAGAAACCAAATGTATTTGACTTTTAGAGTTTGATTTATCTCTCCACAGGAGGCCTTATGTTATGTCTACATTGCAAACGGGGGCAAGAATGCAGCAACTATAGCTGTACTTAAACTTGCTTTCATCTAGCTGGCTGTAGCATTCATTCCACAAAAGTCGTACCTGTAGTTAAGTTTCTGAGAGTATGTTCTCATAGGCCCATACTGAAACCTGAGCTACTAACTTTTGACTGCTTTACCCTGCTAAATTTAAGCTATAATTGCGTGTGTCTTTTTAGGCTGCACTCATGCCTCCCATGTGAAGGGTCGGCATGAGCTTAGGTGTATACACAGATCCTGAGATTACTGTTCTGAGGGGAGTTTTATACAGGCTTATTTTATGGCCATAGTGTTTTGTGTTTGTTACTATAAGAACAGGGGTAGGATGGGTAAGAGGGAATAATTTTTGAAGAGAGAGGCTCACGCTTTAGAAAACTGTAGTCTATGTCACTGCTACTCTAATAATTGAACTGCTGTAGGAAGAGCTGCTTCAGCAAAGGCGTTTTTTTTTCCAAATCAGAAAAAGAATGTTGGGGGAGTTGTCTTGAAAAGTTGTTGGAGGAGGTGATGACTTTTTAATTTCCAATGAAGTTTTAGCATTACTCTGCAGTATAACTTGCAAGAAGAATGACATGTAGTGACTACTGCAACGGTTATTTTCTCTACTAAAGGCTCTTATTAAAATATATGATGTGAGTGAAGTATTTTCATATATTACATCAAACATCTGTTAAGATATTATGATATATATTCTTCTTAAAGCAATGACTTTTGAGACATCCAATTTCATCATCAGAAATATTTTAATTGGCCCTTTCAAGACCAAACCCAGGTGTTTTATTGTTTTTACCATTAATAATGCAATTTTTCATCTTTCAGAATTTAAAAGGAACGTAAAACAGGGAGACCACAATTGAGAGGTATTATTTTTAAAAGCCATGATTTTTTTCAAAAATAAAACCTGAGTTCCCATCATGTTTAGCATCTAAGAATAATGTTTTTGTAAAGACAGGATTTTTTATCTCAGTGATTAATCCGATAGGGGAAAAAAATCTTCAAAATGCTTCTCAACTTTCCCCCATTAATATATTAGTAAGGCTTTTTGCTTCATTATTTTTAAATAAATATTTTACATTCCAATAATGTTATTTTAGAATAACCAGTTAAGACTCTTTCTACTGCTGGTACTTCTACTTTCCTTCTCTAAAACAACCTGTGGGAGTTTTACTTCTGTTAGTTATTACAGTAACACATCAGTCTGTAATTCAATACTATCAATATGATATAGAGAACAGCTGTCAATAATGGTATAGAGAACTATTAGTTATTCTAATCTTAGTTCTGCTGCTATTCATAACATTATTCTTTAAAATGAAATCTACAGGAAGATGAATTTCTGTATTTCCACTTGTTTAAGGATTGTAAGAAGTGACATCATGACCACTACATAGTTACATTTTTTAAAATATCAATTATTAAAGAGGTTCTCCTTTACACAGATTGAGTATTTAGTTTTACAGTCCAGAATGAATATGTCAGTTAAAGCAATTTGGACAATAGTTGTTAGTCTAGGACAAGTATAATGCTTTTGGGGAAAGCCGTGGTATTGCTTAGTTAAGAAAATTTTCTGTTGGAAGAAAGTTCTGGTGGAAAAATGCTCTACAACTTCCTAGTTGTGAGCACTTTCATAATTGTTACCATCAGTTCAATCTATGTGGTTACTGAATGACTGGATGTAACAACCCTGTGCAGAAATGTTTGTTGTTTTATACACAGTGCAGCACTGCTTGGGCCACCAGTTAAGCTGCCGTATCTGCCTGCTGGCAGGTGCCAGAGTGTGCTCAACCACCTGCCCGTGATACTTCTGTGTTCAACAACCCACTGTCTCCCCAAGGAACCTGACTCTCTGACCACCTCCTTTCCAAATGTCTTCACTGCTGCCACAGGACCTCCCTTTCCTCCCAGCCTATTACTCTCTTAAGAAAGGAAGCAGAACATCCAATCACCATTAGCAGATTTATGCCTTCTGCAGATCTGTTATTGCTCAGCCATTTCATCACACAACAGGCTGCCGTGGAGAATGTGTGTGTGTGTGTGTATGCACAACACTGCAGTGACTCTGATCAAGCACTTTTAGGGAGAGTGTGCCTCAAGCCCCAGAGAATTCATGCTTTCTGTAAATTAAGAAACAGATTTTACTAGACTGCTTGATCTACTTGGGATACAAAATAAAAACTGCTATGGGCGAAAAGCCATATTATGCTAAAGCCAAGCAATACCCAAACTCCAATCTCAAATATTTCACATTTGTAGATATGAAGTGCAGAGATACTCACAAAATTTGTAATGGAAAGACAGAGACATATTAATTTGAAAACAGAGGCATATTTATTTCTTCCCTTGCGTTTCCAGAAGTAGGACTTGGATGCTTCTTTGAAAAGGAATCAGAGGAATTTTGAAAATTAGAATTTCAAAAAGAAAAAATCTTAGAAAATCTAGGAAAAAACCTAAAGATCTTCATCAACAACCTTAGTAGGATAATACACAAACATGCAAATTAATGTAGCTAATACTCTGAAATGGGAGCAACTGTTCAAATTGATTTATAAATTTAAGAAATTTCTTCTGAGGGGGCTCCTTGGTGGAATTAATGCTCAGTCCTGTCCTAGAACAGAAAACTATTTGTCTCCCTGTTTCCCTTTCTTGATATTACTAACAGTGAGGTTGTGACATGAAGCCCATTTTTACCACCATCCCCCCCCAAAAACCCTAATTATTAAATGATCAAAATTCCTTTGCATACTTTCTGTATATATATTATTGTCACATAAATTCAAAATGAATGCACTTTACACTAAAAACTGATAACCATTTTTAATAACTAGAATTTCTAAAACTAAATTATTCTTCTTCAGTGATAGAAAACAAAGAAACTGAATTGCTCTTTTCTCAAATGTAGGTCTCATCTGAGGAAGGAAGAGACTGTCTTTGCTCTGATAGTCAATTAATTTTTTTCTGTTGAGACCCAGCAAATAATTGCACTAATACTTGAGATTAGTGGAATGTTTTGTGTATTACAGATTGTTAAACCAGTCAGGACTTCGTTACCCATGCCATTTGGCAGAGAGTCACAGGGAGTATTTGACCCTGGTACCAATTAACTGGACTGTCAATGGTGCATTTAGTTGTCAATGAAAAGTGATTCATCATTTGGTAATGGAAGATTTTTGTTAGAAGTAAAAAAAGTTAAATTTATATCACACAATAAGTAAAATTCCTAAGCATTTCATTTTGATTTAAGTCATGTTTCTTCTCTTTTATTTAAAGAAAAACTCCATTCATTTTACAGATGATATGCTGGAAACAACCTACTTTTTTCTGTTTACCTATAGAATAAGCATTCCAATATCTTAATGGTTCAGCAAAAGATTCATTCTGAGATTTCATGAATTATCAGAAAGACTTTCATTTAATTCACTCCTCATAAGCCATCAACAAGCAATAATAGCACATAACACTTTTCAGCTTTAAGGTACTTTAAACATTAATTAATAATTATACAACTTCATTGGCTCTAGTGGTAAATGTTCATATATATATAACATATATGTTCATATATTCATATATTCTCATATATATGTTCATATATATTTGCTGAGAGGAGATATCTTATTGAAAACAGATACAGTTTTCTAATACAGTTTTCTACTAAATTCATTTTGCAAGTTGTTTCCCTTAGCCTGACCTCAGTGAGCATCTGTTGTGAAAATGAATTCCAATGTTTCCTATGCTTTTTCGAGGAATACCCTGCTGGATTCCTTGCCCAGCATTGGCCTTTTATCATTCTCCCCCTTCCTGTCTTTGATAAACTTTCATTATTTCCCATGTGTCCCCTTGAGGGTAGAGATGTGTGAAATTTTATAGTGTGATTGCATTTCTGATCTTTTACTCATATTTAGATTGAATGGACTTGAATATATCATGATGTAAGGCCAGAATCCAGAATGCATAGTTGAGTAAAGACACTGTACTCAGTTTTTTTTTGTCCTAGCTTTGTGTATGCCTGAGTGTGTGAGACACTTCCTGTGCCTTCACCCAGTACTTTCTGATCACATTGGCCAATTTCAACCAAATTTGGCACATCAGAAAATAGGAAATACATGTTCTATGATATTTATCAAAATAGATAATTGCATAGAGAAAAGATATCTTCTTAGTGTTTCCGTGGATAAAACAGCTAATAAGTTTACTTCTTAATACACATGTGGGAATCCAGCAAAGTATTTGTTTTGAATTAAAAACATATGAATAATATAGTCCCTCCTTGAGGCATTAAAAAATGTAAAGGTTCAAGAAAGGTTATTTTGGCTTTGATTTTTCATTACATCAGTGTGCTTCAAATGAATATTTGGTCATTAGTTTCGCAGAGCTACCAGCTGATTTTCTCACTAATTGCCAAGTAATTTAAGCAAATTTGGTAATTAAAGTTTTGAATAGAAATGAGATTGTTCACATCACTTATTTCCACACATCTTGTCTAAATCCAATTCCTTGCAATTCTGCAAAGCATGATCTTTCATTTTTTTCAGCTTTGGACTTTTCCAAATGAAAAAGTTGCACTGATAGAACTTGATCTGACTTTATTGTCTGTAGAGTTGTAGTATTTCTGTATTAGATTGTCTATTTAGAATATTACTTTATTTTTAAAAGGGGGGAAAAACCAGAATCAGAAGAATTCTGTAAATCTTAGCTGGATTTGATGCTTTATGGGTTCCTTCCAACTCAAGATATTCTATGTTTCTATGATTTCTTTCCTAACTACTATAAGCCATTATTGCTAGCTAATCCTGATTGCTTTTAGTCAAAAACTCCAACCATAATTCACGAAGTTAACTATATCAACAAGATTTCACTACTGAGATAATGAAATACATTTCATTTTAAATATAGTCATAAATTTAATGATTACACACGACATGTGGTATGTCTGTTTGTTTCCCCTGGAGGGAAGATCTATTGAATATATTAAGTTTCTACAAGTTTCATGAAAATGGATAGAAAAGAGATGCTTTTGGTGAGAAACAAGCTGAGCCTGAATTATTGCATATGTCTAATTATAATTTTTGCTCTCCCACTTATTTCACATACCTGTAATGTACTATTCCATTTATGCAGTGAGTTAATGCTTTGTTTCCACTGTATTCAATTGGATTGTCCAGTTTTTCACTTTGGGTTTTTTTTTTTTCCCCACTTTTTTGCTTTTCTCTGTACTCTGCCTACAGTTTTGTGGTTCATCATTTCCTGACGTAGTCTTTCCGCTTTGGTCTCAAACTGGAGCTATCCAACAGTTTTTCCTGAAAATCTGCATGACTCCTCAGAAATGGGTCTTTTCCTCCCCGGGAATGCACATTAAACAAAAGAATCATCATGTAAAATTACTTATTTCTAATTAGCTATTCTTATGATTTCTTTCTAGTTGTCAGCAAAAATTTTAGTTATATATGAGAATTCCTAGCATGAGATTCGAGTGCCCTTGGGTAGAACAACTAGTTTCCAGTTCATTAAGTCTTTATGTCCTTGACATGAGATCCTGAAGTGTAATAAAATATACAAAATTATAATAAATATTTCTATGGGTTATTTCAGTTGCATCCATATCTGTTTTGCATTGTTCATACAATTGCAATTTGCTGCTTAGCATTTATTTCCCACAGCTACGTATTTTGGCTATCTCTTTTTTGCTAAGGTTATGGGGGTTTCTCTTTTACCAGTTTTTGAAAAATTATTAATAACTTCTTAAATATATTTCATGAAATTGTCTCTTATTCTTTTTGTCTCATTGTTCAATCTTCTTTTAGCTTGTGCCATGCTTTAGTATAGAGATTAACCTACCAAAAACTGGTTAAGCACCTTCTGTGTGTAAACTGAAAAACAGGGGACACATCTTCTTACTAGCAATTCAGATGCGCGTACATTGACAAACAGTGTACTAGCAAAGTGGAAGAGTGCTTCTCAATCTATCTGAAGTGCATGTAATGATGTATCTCATAGGGCTCCAAGAAACCCCAGGATAATTTTCCTCTGTTTCTGGGGATTGGGCAACAGCTGGATGATGGTGATGATGACAGACCTGCCTCCCCTGTGCGAATCCTGCATAATGAGTGAAACCCACAGTCTTCTGTTCAGCCTCAACTACCATTTTTGTTTCCAGTTAATATCCCCTGAGACAACACCAGGGAGAGGTCAGAAGATAGCTTATTCCAGAGACTGTTCCCATTAGGCAACATGGACAAGACTTCACTGAGCTGGGCTCCTTCTACTGTATGTCATCTTCCACCTTATGCTCCTACCTTATGGCTTTGCAACCTCTAAATGCTCTCATGCCCTCATGCCGTACCACAGAGGAGGTGATAGATGCATTCAGTTTCATGATATGAAATAACACTCATGATATGTGTCATGAAATTAAATAATACATTATGGTTGGACTCCGTGATCTGAAAGCTCCCTTCCAACCTCGACAATTCTATGGTTCTGTAACACCATTCTGATGGACTGCAACACATTCCTCACATTGCTGCATACAATAAAAGCTGGAAAGAGCAAACAAAAAGTGCTCATCTAGAGTCAGGGGCTCCGCACAAGGGAAAAAAATTTCACTGAGCCAAATACTATGTAATGTGGACACAACACTCTGCGCTGTCTGGCCCCAGGGTCAAAACCAGTCCCTAGGCCTTCTGGCACTACAGAATCCTTTTTTAAGAATATGAAGGCAGTTTCTTGGCTACTATCTTTCATCCTCCATCTCTTGTGCTACCCAGTCTTCTTGTTTTTAGGCAGAACCCTGGTTAAGAATACCTTCTGGATCAACTGTTCTTAGCAAGGAGGTATGACTGTGTTCTTCTCTTTGTGAGTCTGTAATCAGTGATGAACAGACAAAATTGACACTTTTCTTCAAATGAAAACATTATTTAATCTAAATAACAGGTTCAAGAATTATATTGAAGAAAAAGGTGTATGTAGACTGCATACACAAATGTCAGTCACAGCTGAAGTTTACTGTTCAGTATAGACACCTGTCTTCTCTACTTCATTGTTAGTCCTTTTAATAGTCCTTCCATTCCTTTTCCATTCTGAGTTTCACTTTTGACTCAAATTCTGTTTCTCAGCCTGGTTTGGGGTTTGTATTTTTTTTTTTTTGGCTCAGTCCATTGAAAAATAATTCAGTGAATTCAGGAGGTTGAACTAGCCTCTTCAGTGACTCATCTTCAAACTACCCTCAAATGTTTGCTGTGGGATGTTATTCTGAGTCATTGTTTTGCCTTTCCACTTGCTTACCAATGGCTGTCCTGATTTAACTCTTAATGAAAAAGGACATTCTCCCTAGAGAAGAGAAGTCTGATGGGAAATGAGTCAGGCTGGAGAACTTTAGCTAGATATACTTTTATTCAGTTAAATCAATATGATCAACCCATGGTCACTCAATCCAAGATTTTTTTGTTTACTCTTCTAGCTCTTTTTTAATGACTTCATTATTTAAGGAAACCACATTTAAAATAGGCTTGTCTCCTTTTGGTTCAGTGACTGCGGTAGAAAAATCTGTAGGCCATCACACCTATTATTATGCATATTGCAGAATATCCTAACGTTGGTTTTGTACTTTCAGTGGCCACAGTTTCACATAATAAAATATTCTTCGCAGTACTGATACCTCTAATAAGGCTACTCATATTCTTATCCAATTCTGGGGGTCTACAAAAGCAGTATCCAGATGAGTCCCTTTTACATCTACTTCCAAAGTGGATTTGAACGAGAAAAACAATCTGTTCTATTTTGCTATCTCTTATTTCCTAAAGCATATCAAATCCTTACTAATACCATCGTAGAGCTATCTTTTATATATGTATATAAATATGACTTAAGAACACTGCCCGTCCTTCAATAAAGGTGATCTAGATGGGAAAGTTATTTCACTTAAACTTCGGGGTGGGGGGGAAGGAGGGCTGCGGGGTGTGTCTGCATAATTCAGTAAAGCTTTTAAGTGTGAGTTGCATAAAACACAGAAGGAGTATTCCTTGCATTATTGTCTGTTGTTTTTTGGAGCAGATACAGAGTTTTGACTAATTGGACTGTGCACTGATTACACTTCTGTCTGCTAAGCTCTTTCCCTCATTTAATAAAGTCTTGCCTTGTCAGATAAACTGGCATCAAAGGATTCTCTTAAGAGAAATTAAAAGACCAAAGCTCTGAATTAAGCCACCACATATTTTAATGGAATAGGTTCTCAATGAACAGAAAGATAAATGTAGCTGCTTGGTCATATGCTCCTATGGTATATCTGTGCCATTGCTTATTTGGATCTAGTTAGTAGTACAAAAAATGTCTTTGCATATCTCGAGCTTCCTTACAGTTTATTTCTCAAGTCTCTTTACAACTTTGTATGGGTTTACCTCTTCAGTTTTGCTGTGACCTACAAATTTATTCAGAGTTGAATTTACAGCAAAGGAAGCCCTGAAAAAGAAGAAGCAGACATGCACAGAAGGCATGCTACAAAGTGTTTGCTACTTTGCAGATGAGTTGGCAAAAAAAGTCTTAGAAATCTTGAGAGCCACAGCTTAAAGAATGACAGATGCTTGATTACTTCACACAAAATGGAAACATTAATTTGAAAACAATTAAAAACTAATTGTCTTAATTGACCTGTATGATGGTTGCAGTTTGAGTTGTATTTTTGGGTTCTTTTACACTTGCACAAGTACATTTTTGTGGGTACAGGTTTGACTTCCTTCCCCTCCCTTTCCATGGAAACACTTTGTTTTGCCAGCGTCAGACTAGGATATGCATACTAACGGTGTTAATCTGATACACCAAATGTATTTGATATCATTCCTCCAGAATCCCGTAGGATGCAGGCCAATTAAATTGATGCTTTCAAAACCAAGCATTGTTTACTCAAAGGTATGCAGCCTCAAAGACAGAAACCTGGGTTTTCCCAACTAAAGTGAAACTCTTTGTTGATTAGAGAAATCTATTTAGTCTATTTTGCTTTGTCTTTGGATTGTGAGAGGCAAATTCAGCTTCTGATTTCTAAAACTCTCTCTAAAATCATAGGGCAGATGCTGACCTAAGTGCAAGTCCATGAGTTTCCGTTATAAACACATAACATCTAGTGCCATTTGCGGTATCGTGCTTGAGCCCTGCCAGCCCTGAAGGCTATGGGACTCCTTTGGGTGATGCATGGAGGACAGCCCCAGGTGAGTGCTTCAGATATACCAGAGAGTCTCAGAGAGTAGTAGACACCTTAATTTAGCTGACTGAATTGAGCACCTTATGTCTTGTCTGATTTTGTCATTACTGCAGGTTGTCAGATTGTTTGTTTCTGGCCTAATTTTGGAAACATCTGTTTTCTTGTTTAGACATCTGTGTTTATAGCATGCCAGTACTGTTACTGGAACACAGCAACCATGTTATTTTTACTCATCAAGAACATTTGAAAAGTTAGGTCATTTAAAACATGTATCTTTTTTTCTCGTGGGTGACAATGTTTATTGAACTCAACTGTAGATGAAGCCTTAAACCTTAGAATCATTGGAAAATGAAGTACCATACTACTTATTATTTACTATGAATCATGTTCTTGAAAAAAATAAACTCTCACATCTGCTCTTCAGAAAATGGAGGATATGACAAAAAATGGGGCAAAAAATGATCCAAAGCCTCACTTAGAATTTTTTATAGTATGCCATTTGTAAGATGGTTCTCTCAAATAGGCATAGCAGGTAGAAACATTTAAGGTAAGGAGATACTGTGGGTCTAAATCTTCAGTTGTTACTTATGTGAATAACCTCAGTGGAACTATAAGTCCTCCACAACAATTGTGAAAGATTAATGTCATCTTAAACCATAGATACTTTTGAACAAATTCTCAGTTCTCACTGAGAACTTGCTGAGATTTTCTTTTACAAAGTGCCATGTTTTCTTTTACAAAGGGCTCAAGGATTTAGAGTGATGACAATTGTTGTCTGATCGGTATTCACATGACTTCATCAAACTGCTTCTGTATATCAATTCATATACCATAGCTCAGAGTCAAACAAGTTTTCTTTGTAATAGGGTATTAAGGATTTTCCCCTTTTTCATGCAATAAAACAGTAAAATTACAACGACCCAACTGGGAAATAGGGATAAACCGAAATAGTAAATTCTTTAAAATACAGACACATGTACCTATGTGTAAAACATGCCTTAGAGTTGGTACTGCCTGAAATTATACAAGCACAATAACTGTTTTCAAACTATTGAAATATGACTTCAAATTTTAACGTATTTATGTTCAAGAGAATTTATTTCATATGCTATTTTTTTAACCAAAATATGGTAGTTGACTCTTTTATCAACTAGCTTAGCCTGACAAGTGATTAAACAAGAAGATTTTAAGTGACCCAGCTCCATTTTGCTTCTCACAGAGAGCAATATCTAAAATTGATAACTTTTGGATGAGCAATTAATATGCTGATCTATCATTGTCTCTATTTTAATTCCAGAAATACTGCCTTTTCATTCTGGTTATGTGCAGTGAGCAACAGACTATTTTTGGGCAATTTGATTATTTGAATATCTTCCTCATTGTTAATAGCAACAATGACATTTGTTGGCAAGTTCAAAGGTGGATGGGTGTTTCCTGTTGTAGCAGCTGTCCAGTTACAGTACTGACATGTTATAAACATAAAGGTCTAAAAGAGAAAACAGGTGTATATAGTTTGTCTGAACTTAAATTTTGTTAGAAAATAAGAAAATTAGAAATCTTGTGATTATATAAAACCACGATTCTTTTATAAAATCACAAGAACTGATGATTGTATCACTTAGAGCTACATTCCCAAAGCAGCAGAAGGTACAACTTAATTTGCAGCCAAGATTTGGCTACTTCTGAGATCCTAGTAGCTCAGCCTAGAATAAGTGGACAAAAAGCCACACTCATTTAAAAAAATCACAGCTGCTTCAGATAACATGTTTTCATAAGCACCAATTTTTTGGTCTTGAGTTCACTGTCTCCAAGGTTTCGAATACTGGAATAGGAAGGCCTCAGTTTGGTGCCCACACTCCTTCTTTGCCAATATCAGATCAGTGTCCTTTTTAATGACTAGTAGTTTTCAAATAGGCTTTCCCACGTGACATCCCCTTTGCAGAGCGATGGATATCACTTCTCCCTCTTGCTGGGAAAGCAGGAAATTTCTGTCTTCACCACAGCTCTGTCCTTAATCGTTTACAACCACACAGGACAGAAAAAGGACACAGAAATAAAAGGATTACTTGTAGGCAGCCTAAAAATGTATTTAAGCTCAATGTGAAAGACCCCGGAATTGCACCCAGATATCTTCATTCCAAATCCATTTCCTGGACCAAAAGACCACATTAATCTTCAGACTCATGTTAGCATATCGATTCCACAAGACTTTTAAGAGGCTAGCTGTCCACTACCACCTAATATTCTAACTGCTGTGTGATTTTAGACAGATGAACCTGAAGCCATCTGGGCTCTACTAAAATTGCAGGCATATTTTTTAAGCTTGCATTAAAAGTTTAAATTTTTACTTGCCTAAATCTAAAACACCAGTTTATACTTACCATTTTACTTTATGAATCTCAGTATCAATATTTATGTTCTCTATGATGGTTCTGAAGATTTGAGAGAAATTATGAAAGAAACCCTAATGATTTATAAAACCAGTGATAATGAGCAAATAGTTAAAATTAATTTTAATTCTGAGATAATTAATTAAGCTTGCAAGTGAAAGTGAAGGAACACTACTTGACTTCTTAGCATTTGGGTAATTTTTAATATCTATGTCAGAATATAATTTTCAGTTCTTTTTCCACCCATTTCGATGTAAATAGGACTGTTGGGTGGTAAATGTAATTGTCCATTTGAGTTTCATACTATTCCACTGAGACTGTTTCTGATATTTATTCTTTCCAAGTGTGCTATTTAGCTACACTAAGGAATTGAATTTTCATGCCGATAGTAGAAAACCTTTTCACCTAGGTTTAAAAAAAGCTCTTACTATTCAATTTCATTGCTGCCAACGAAATAACTGACAGGTGGTTAAATATAAAACCTAATTTCTGGAACTTAATCCTGACAACATGAGGGCTATCTATTATTTCTTAAAATGCTTGAATTGAGGAGCTTTTCACCCTAATAGGAATTTGCTTTGAAAGTTACATTTCAAAATCTACGGATAGTGTTAAAATACACCCCGTCATTTGACAGACTTCCTTGATCTTATTAAACAGCACATTAAGTCTTTGACAAACATTTTCTACTTCATGTAATGTAATCAACCCCTGCTATCATGCAAAAGTATCAAAGAATTTTGGCCACTTAGGAAGTGGATCAACATGTGTTTCATAAAGTTCCTAACATTGCAGAAATTTCAACAGGCAACAGAAGTGCAAAAAGCTGCAATATGAAATTCAGAGATGTTGGGGTTTAATTCTTTGTCACTTATGATGCACAAACTGCATGTTTGCATACACAAAAATATATTAGTGGCCTCCATAGCTGATGGCCTAGATTGACTCTAATGGTAGAAGTTGCTTTCTGGGAAAAACAAGTAAACAAAAGAGGAGTAAGAGAGAGAGAGGAAACAAGTGGAAGAGAAAACTCCTCAATGGCTGTCAGGAAAAAGAAAAGCAGGTTACAGAGCTGCAGATATAAGGCCCATAGCAAGACCAAAGGCTAAGGCACTTAGGACACTGCAAGACACTGGTATACTCCAAGGTATAAACTACAAGCTGCCATGTTTTATGTGCTGTATTTATTTATACACAGCTTTCTCAAAAACCTAAAAATATTTTTGAGATTCACCTTTTCTCACAATATAATAATTGCTGACCAACTGTCCAGAAATGCTTTGAAAATAACTGGTGACATGGAGAATTAGGAAAAACAGTCACTATGTAATTTCCAGGAGACACTTTAGGAGTTGTTCACTTCTATTCCTGAAAGAGTTTTATAAGGAGTAAGGAAAAGGTGAGATCTGAGGTTGAGGTTAAGGTTTAGACAGTACAGAGCTGATAGCTGGCTATAGGCTGTGTTCCCAGAATTATCCTCATTTGATACTATATAAGAAGTTACTGTAGAGGAAAAATAAATGTGTTTATGAAACGGAGCAGGTAGGTTCCTCATTTATCCAAGATGGTTCTTCACATAAATAAGGGAACCTGAACTCTCTTGCGACTCTGTAGGTTCAAATGGAGGTGCTGCCATGATAGCCATACTGAAGGAATACTGAAAGAGTTATGGTGAATGGACTTAAATCTGGCTGGCAGCCAGTCACAAGTGGTGTTCTCCAGGGCTCAATATTGGCGCCTCTTCACTTTAATATCATTATTGATGACCTGGACAGTGCACCCTCAGTACATTTGCAGATGGCCAAGTTAGGTGGAAGTGTTGATCTGCTTGAGGGTAGGAAGGCATTACAGAGGGATTTGGACAGGCTGGATCAGTGGGCCAAGGCCAATGGTATGAGATACAACAACGCCAAGTGCTGGGTCCTGCACTTGGGTCACAACAACCCCATGCAGTGCTACAGGCTTGGGAAAAAGTGGCTGGAAAGCTGCTCTGCAGAAAAGGACCTGGGGGTATTGTTTGACAGCTGGGTGAATATGAGCCAGCAGTGTGCCCAGATGATCAAGAAGGTCAATAGCATCCTGGCCTGTATTAGAAATAGTGTGGCCAGCATGACTAGAAAAGTGTACTCATCACTGGTGAGGCTGCACCTCAGATTCTGTGCTCGGTTTTGTGCCCCTCACTGCAAGAAAGATATTGAGGTGCTCCATCCAGATGGAGCATGTCCAAAGAAGAGCAACAAAACTGGTGAAAGGTATAGAGAACAAGTCTTATGAGGAGCAGCTGAGGGAACTGGGGTTTTTTAGCCTGGAGAAAAGGAGGTTGAGGGAAGATGTTGCTCTCTACCTGAAAGGAGGTTGTAGCAAGGTGGTGTCGGTTTCTTCTCCAGCGTGACAGGCAGGAAACGTGACAAGAGGAAACGGCCTCAAGTTGTGGCAGGGGAGGTTTAGATTGGATATTATGAAAAATTTCTTCATGGAAAAAGGGCTGTCAAGCATTGGAACAGGCTGCTCAGGGAATTGGTTGAGTCACCATTCCTGAAGGTGAAAAGATGTGTAGATCTAGTCCTGAGGGACATGGTTTAGTGGCAACTTGGCAGTGCTAAGTTAATGGTTGGACTTGATGATCTTAAAGGTCTCTTCGAACCACAACAATTCTATGATTTTAAGGGCTGGATAGACTTTTGAAGGAAGATGCTTGCTAAAAGACAACATAGAATGCAGGATTATTTTAAAGCCATTTTTTTGATTCCATAAGTCATGAGATGTTGCCTGGATAGCAAAACCACATAGCCAAAGCAGAAGGAAATTGAAGAACTAGCTGCATGTCTACGGCAATAAAGCTATTACAGGTGGGCTGTGTTTTACCAACAGCACAGTTATTGTCCTGAGTGAGCAGAGTATTTAGGTACAAACTTCATTTTGTATGAAAAGAAAGCAAATATACATTTTGTATGTAAAAGTAATCACACTGAAATTGCAAGGGTAGAATGAATTTTCTGTTTGAATCAAAGTAAGTGCTTAAGGGCTACACTGGATGTGGGCCCATATAAGCAGTTAGATCAGATAGAGCCAGATTGGACAGAAAAGTCCTCCTACAAAGACAAGATAATAAAACCTGGAAAGACTGTAACATTTAAATAGCTTTTTTTCTGATTCACCACATAAACAATAATTACAGGGAAAGTCAGCTGCATTAGACTCGCCTGAATCTGTAACAGTTTGCAAGAGGGTACCATAGCATCTGGAGATGAAATTACTTACATGCTTTAAGTAAAATAGAAACAGATAGGAACCAGCAATGAAAATTAAAAGAATGCAAATTTTCTCCCGAGATACTCAGAAGAGTGTGTGTATGAGCGTGTATAGACATGTGCGTGTGAAGCTCTTGGGTTTTTCCTTTCTTCCATGTATCCTACTTCTAACTCATATGCCCAACTTGCCAGAGACTCTTCCTAAACAGCGTCTAAACCAACTGGCAGGTGTTCAATGGGCTCAGGGTATCGATCACTGTGATGATATCGCCACCAGAGACTGCTGCAGCTCCTGGCTGGTCTGCATAGTGCTGTCATCTTTCCCTGGAAAGCAAAGCAAGGTGTATTGCTCAGCTGCGCCCAACGTGACATGAGGGCACAGATAAGACACGCACCATAGCTTCAGTGTCAGAAGCAGGCTTGCATCCCACGTTTTAGAGATGCTCAAATAACAAGGAGAAGAAGATACTAAGCGGATGAAAAGGATTAGGATAGGAAGAGGGGTGATGATTTAAAATTGAAAGAGGGGAGATTTAGATTAGATAACAGGAAGAAATTCTTTACTGTGAGGTTGGTGAGACACTGGAACAGGTTGCCCAGAGAAGCTGTGGATGCCCTATCCCTGGAAGTGTTCAAGACCAGTCTGAATGGGGCTTTGAGCAACCTGCTCTAGTGGGAGGTGACCCTGCCCATGGCAGGGGGGTTGGAACTCGATAATCTTTAAGGTCCCTTCCAACTCTAACCATTCTATGATTCTATGATGGTTTACAAAGAATTCTTCTCAAAACTCCAAGTCATGGTTTTCAAAGACTCTGCCTTGTACTAGCATTGCTCCCAGGGAATTTGCTGAAATTTTGCTACTGATTTCAGTGAAAGTTAGACCAAAGCTGATAACTCATAAAATCTGCTCATTGCTATGTCGTGGATATCTTGACTAGATTTCTCCCATTTTCAGATATTCTGCATACTCCGTGTTTCCATGCTTTGCATTGTGGTTAAGGCAGTTACTGCCTTTTTTTGTGGCATTTCTCAGTATTTCCACTAATATTTCAACTGTAATGTTCAGTTCCAAAGGCAGGGTAATTTTTTGTTTTATTAGAATATGGAAGTTTGACTTTGTCCTGTACCTGAAAGATTATTAATTACATTAAATTTTACTATAATATAAAGACATGTTTCATTTCTAATGTATTTTATGAAGGATTTTTTTCCTTATTTTTAGCTTATTGTAAGCAAGACAAGCAAAACAAGAGTGTTTTGTGAGTTCTCTATTCTTCAGAGACATTTTTCTTCTCCAACTATGTACTGCTTACTGAAGTCTATATAGTATTTAGGACATGAGGTAGGTGACCTACCTCCTATTATGAATTGGTATAGTACCACTAAAAACTATGTCTTCTAATATTCATGCAGTGTTGTTGCCACACTACATTGCCCAAGAAGCTTCCATATACTTGCCTCCGTGTAGAACTATTTCTAAATGGAATAACTAGCATCATACTAACCAGTTGAGGTCTCTAATGAATCTGACTACGTTTATCTTCTTCACTTTATGTAGTGTATGTGAAATACAAATCATATTATAATGTAAATATATTTAACTTTAGAAAAGCTACCTTTGTTTCATACATGCAGTTTAGGGGATGATTTATTGCACTTAATTATTCTTGGGGCCTCAATCGATATTTTATTATCTGGAAAGAGGGAACAGTGCTACAAGACCATAAACAATCTCATTTGTGTTGGTATATCTCTGAATATTTTTTCAGTGAGAGAACTGTTCTTGAAGTACAAAACAGAGATTCCCTCCAGACAACAAACTATGCAGAACATACTTGTGGACTACAGAGTCTCTGACTGAAGTGTACTAGCTGATTTAAAAATAGAAGGCAGAATTCTGATTATCTTAATGAAGAATGTGGTCCTAAGCTAATAATAATCAGGTCAATTTTGAACATTGATGTTTGTACAAATTTTCTTCTACTGATATTTTCGTTCATATCGCTTACAATACTCAGTTCCTCTGAAACCTTTCATTATTTTTTGTTACATCACACTATGTTAATGTGAAACTGAGATACATGCTGCAGCTATTCACACACTGTAAAATTATTTCTTATATAGCTGCATTCACTGGGTCTTTTGAAGGTAATATGCTAGGTGGCTTCATTCCTTTCTCAAATGATGAATTCCAATTTGAACTCCCCAAAAACCAACATAGCATATAAAAACAATGTATATAAGTACATGTTGCTTTCTGTGTAAGAGAGCGTGAAACTATTCAAAACACAGAGCTGAGTTTACATCATATCCATGAACAAGTAATAAGTGACAAGAAGTCAGTACTCAGTGGTAAACTTTCCTGAACTCTCTCATGGCTAAACTGAACAGACACTTGAGGCAAGGTACACGAGGATATCTTCATTTTCTGAGCTCTCATTCACTCACACTAACAATGAATTAGGAAAGCATATAATAAATTACTTTCCTTTGTTAAAAATTATCGCTCTTTCCTCATGAAAAGGAGTAGTTTGACACTACTGTTTGAATTATTATGTGATGATACCCTGTTTATGGAGTAGGTGATCATTGCTAATTCTGTGTGATGACTTTCACACAGCATACCCTGAGCCTTTCTGTAATTTAAATATTAAACAAGCACAGTGGCCTGTAATTCATGTGAGTTTGATGGTGATCATTATGTTCAGAAAGGTTTTAATGACACAACTATGTCACTATTTTGCTTCAAGAGTGTTTTTTTTTACATAAGCTGTCCTTAAAGATTAGAGTATAAATTTTTATTTGTAACAAGAGCTTGTGGTGAAACTGCCAAGCACAGAAGCTATGTGCAAGAGATTTATTACATTCATCGGAACTTTAAAAAGACATATAAATGCTGTCAAATCTGGGTTGACAAAAGCTGTGTGTCTAATACTCAGAAAAAATACAAGAAAACAGATTCATTTTTATCTTATTTTTCTTATGCCAAAGCAGCTATATATTTCGAGACATGATTATTATTTGAAATGGAACAACTAAATGCAATGCTTTTTGAAAGGGAAAAATTGGAAAGTGTGACAAAGCTACACATAGATGATATCATTCATTTAAAAAGCACCAGAAAATATATACACAACAGTACAGTACCGAAGCCTGAATTTTATCAAATAGGCATAATCATGATTGATAACTCAGATGAGTAAAGAGTAAACAGCTTCAATCTTCCTGTCTCTGAAACTAAATGGGAGCTAGGGCCCCCCCTCAGTAGAGGCCCGAAAGAAAGCATTTTCTTTTAATGAAAGTGTTTACTAAGGAAAAACTTTCTGGAACCATACTCGCTGTATTCACACCAAAGAATTAAGTAGTGATTGAAATCTCTATTATTATGTAACACATTTCCTACTGCTCCTGAAATCCACATTGAAATAGCAAAATTTTCTCAGACTACATTAACTGGGCTTCCTATATCTCATGATAGGGTTTTGATTTTTTTTTTTCCCCTAGAGCCCTATCTGCTGGACTGCAAGAATAAATACTATTCCTTGAAAGGATAGTTTGATGTTATTTTATTTGTTTATTCTTCGTTATTCTAGGTAGATGGATCCACTCATTACTTACCGAACCTGTTCTGAACACAGAATTGCTCATTCTCCATTAGCTTTTCTAAATGATTTCCAGTGCATCCAGTGCATTTTTAAAGATGCTGATGAAATTATCTACACAGTCCTTCTGTGAGGTAACTCCATTTCCCACATAGGCAATTATCATAAATAGGTTAGTGCCAAAATTATCCAAAGTTTCCATTCTTCAGAGTGCTAATTTGAAAGACACAGAGGTGAGTTTTTCATAATACTTACTACTTTGATAGTATTTGTATGCATTTTACCTTTTTATATGCTGAAAGCAGAGGTCCTTCTTTTCTGTAAAACAGAGCTAAGGCATGTTCTTTGGGATATCCAAAACCACATACTCACAGTCTGGTTTAAATGAACTGTCCAGCCTCTCCCAAAGGCACTCAGTTGCAGAAGCAAGGACATCCTCCAGTCCTCTGGGGCATCACTCTGATTTTTATTTTTTTTTAACTTGTCCACTGAGCTTCTGAATGGATGCAACAGAGATACTCAGACCACTAACCCATTGTTATTCTTGCCCTTCTACTGTCCTTACTGTTTTTTTGTTCTTCATAATTTATAGGATCAGGATCTTGTGGAAAGGGATGACCATGCTCATGATCACATAATTATGGATTGTATGATAAATACTTTTGCAATAATTTGTTTGACACATTCTGTAAGCATGTAATCCTCATGGGGAAATAACATTTCTGGAGCTGTCTCTATTCTCAGACTCGCTTTTTGCCTCCATCTTCCCTAACCCTTTTGGAGTGGTGGTGAAGACTACTATGCTCCCGTGAGCTCTCTCTTTATATTCCTTTCCATGGGTGTACCTGAACCCATCTCTCTTTCAGGCTCTTACCTTCTTCACCCCATGCCTCTTGCATTGCTCTAACCTCTAACCTTTTCCTTCTGCTCTTCCTCCCTCAATCTCCAAATTATTCCAGCACCCTTTCCTACCTTCTGTCCTCCTTCAAAATCCTTGTTCCATTGCCTACCTTTCCAACTCTTCTCCCTTTTCCCCTGGCTGGCTAAACTCTTGGCATTCAGCGCACATCTCCCTGCTGAGGGTGCCATCTCTCATCTCAGCACCCTGCTGATCCACGGCACCCCAAAGCACTTCTGGGACAAATAGTGTTAGTAATTCTCAGGAGGGCACATCGCAGCCTAGTCAGGTCTTGAGTGTTTTCATTTGTCTTCCTGATTCCAGCCACCTGTGACCACATCCTCAGCTTCCCCCTAGATCACCGTCCCTCATGTTCTGTACTTGTGCCAGTTTAGTTAATACAGCCTTCCAGGAAGAAATGCACATAGCACATCTCCTGGAGGAAGGGAGAGGAAAATGTGGAAGAAAAGGTGGCTTCAGGCACTTAAAAAAGGGATGGGCATTGAGTGCTATCTTTTCAAGCAACTTGGCCATCCTTATCCTTATACATGTTCACCAGCAACTATATCTTCCCTTTCCACTTAGTGACTTGACAGGAGTGTCATATCCTATAGCTTCAGCTCTCAACAACTCTTTCCGCTTCCCTGGAGCAAAGGAATGCACTCAAGTTTCCAATAGTCCTCAGCCCTGGGCTCTGTGAAGCCAAGTACCCCTGATTTCCTGCAAATTTTCTGGAATCAGATGCTCCTTGCTTTCCCCCTGTTGCTACCAGTTGCTGTGTCAACAGCCTAGATGTATTCTACATTCCCAGTCCAAGCTAGTAGACACAAATGAGCTGAGGGTGCATGGGTCACAGCAGGTGGAGTAGAACATGAATTGCCATCTGCATATTGCAATTTTTTAATGGCTTATCAGTTGGCCAAGTTTGCAACAACATTAACAAAAATAATAAATTATGGTTATTTTATTATACTTAATAAAATGAGAAATCATGAATCTTTCAAAAGAAAAAAAATCTGCTTTAAGAGTGTTAGTAACATAAGAAATAAAAATATTTTTTCTAATCTCTTCCTGGGCAAAGACAGTATTTTAACTGATATTTCCTCAGTAAATTCTCTCTTTAGTAGGCATAGCATGGAAAATTCCAATCTAAGCGGTACATTAAGTTTGACAAGATTAAAAGTAATTACAGACTGAGTCTTTTAATGGAAACTAGTAGGCATCCTTAAGTACAGGCTTTACTATGTACACCACCTGTAACAAACAATTTTATTGTATAAGCATAAAAAGCAAATCTGTTGCTAATTTGTACCACTAGAACACTTTGAACTTTTATATTTCTCTGATGCATCATACTTACATAAGATTCTCTGTAAACCCATTTAAAAATTCTATAAAGCAACATTTTTTATTTTAGTGTTAAAAATGCGTGTTTTTTTTAAATTATAAAGTACATGTTCTGTAATAATAAATAGGAAAAAGCAAGAGAAACATGTTTTGTTAGTCTATTTGCATGCTATTTGCACTCTCTCCTATGAAGACAGGCTGAGAGAGTTGGGGTTGAGCCTGGAAAAGAGAAGGATCTGGGGACACCTTATAGTGGCCTTCCAGTACCTAAGGGGGGGCTACAGGAGAGATGGGGAGGGACGCTTTGTCAAGGAGTGTAGTGATAGGATGAGGGGTAACGGCTTTAAACTGAAAGAGGGGAGATTTATATTAGATATCAGGAAGAAATTCTTTACTGTGAGGGTGGTGAGACACTGGAACACATTACCCAGTGAAGTTGTAGATGCCCCGTCCCTGGAGGTGTTCAAGGCCAGGCTGGATGGGGCTTTGAGCAACCTGGTCTAGTGAGAGCTGTCCCCGCCTGTGGCAGGGGGATTGGAACTTGATCATCTTTAAGGTCCCTTCCAACTCTAACCATTCTATGATTCTATTTTATCTTTTTAAAATAAGATATAGTCTGTTGAAATCACACAAACAGAAAGAGATAGCTTGTCAGTGCTTGTCAGTATGCACTAATAGAGCTATTTCCCACTAATAATATTGCAGCTATTAGCTGCACAATGGTAAACGACATACTGTTCAATTATTGAAGGATGCAGAATCACCTCTTCTGATGAGAAGAACGTAGGTGAATTCAGTTTGCTCTTTCCTTCGCAGAAGTTCCCTTGCTGTGAAAGGAAGCCATAATCCTACAGGATCAGTCTATTGGTAGCAAAAGGTGTTGACTACTTCAAGGACAAGGTGAGGATGGCTGACCATGAGACGCTTTCAAGAGAGAGGTCAGCCTGTAGTCACCTGTCTACAGACAGGTGTTTAGCAGCACATGGCTCTCACCATGCAACCACTCCTCAAAAATGCTTTTGTTCTTCTGCTTCTGTTTTAATTTACAGTAAAATGAGTATAAAATTCTGTTAGTGACTTTCAGTAATTCTTTACAACCATTTTGCAAGGATGGTATAAATGAATACAGGAGATACAGGCATGCAGAGAATCCTATTCTGCTTTTATTCTTTTGAAAAATTAAAATTCATAGATTTCAATATAATAAGGAAACACTATTAAAAGAAAATGAGAAAACGAATACTGTCATTATTCGATCTACACTAGTACATCTTTGTTAAAGACAGGAATATAGAGATGTTAGTTCATACACATTCAAAATAGAGAAAAAATTATATTATACTTGCACTGGATGTTGGAGTGTCCCATGTAATGATCTCCAGTGAATGAGAGTGAAGATAAAGAAGACACTTTAAACTGAAAAATGACCTACACAAATGCCTTCAATAAAATATTTATGTGCCAGAAGCAAATATAGTTGAACTATGCTTTTACTTTTTTTTCTGTCTGCCTTTTTTCACTTCAGAGGCACCACCAAACTGTAAGACAAGTAATTATGTCATTCTGTTTTGAACTGGTTTGGATAGATAAATGAGTGGATAGACATAGAATCATAGATTTGTCTAGGTTGGAAGGGACCTTTAAGGTCACCAACCTAACTCTCATAAAAAGCCTCACTAAACCATGTCACTAAGCTCTATGTCAACCTGGCTTTTAAATACCTCCAGGGATGGTGCCTCAGGTTTCTCAGAGACCTGTCCAACCTGACCTTGAGCACTTCCAGGGTTTAGGCATCCAGAACTCTCCAGCAGTTCCCTGTCCCTCTTGAACCGGAGGATCCCAGAACTGGATGCAGGATTCCAGTTGTGGCCTCACCAGTGCAGAGCAGAGGGGGAGAATTACCTCCCTCGACCTGCTGGCCATACTTCTCCCTGTGCAGCTCAGGATTCCACTGGCCCTCTTGGCAACAAGGGCACATTGCTGGCTCATGGAGAGCCTGCCATCCACCAGGACTCCCAGATCCTTTTCCTCAGTAGTACTTCCCAGAAGATCCACCCCTAACCTATATTGGTGCCTGGGGTTCTTCCTCCCCAGGTGTAGGACCTTACATTTCCTCTTGTTGAACCTCATCACATTCTTCTCTGCCCAGCTCTCCAGCCTGTTCAAGTCCCGCTGGATGGCAGCACAGCCCTCTGCAGTGTTGGCCAGCCCTCCCAGTTTGGTATCATCAGTGAACTTGCTGAGGGTACACTGTGTCCCCTTGTCCAGGTCATTGATGAATAAGGTGAACAGGACTGGGCCGAGTATTGACCCCTGGGGGATGTTGCAGGTTACAGGCCTCCAACTTGACCCTGCACGATTAATGACAACCCTTTGAGTTCTGTCACACAGCCAGGACTCAGTCCACCTCACTGCCCCCTCATCTAGCCCACACTTCCTTAATTTTCTAATGAGGATGTTATGGGAGGCAGTGTCAAAAGCCTTGTTGAAGTCAAGGTAGATGACAACTGCTGCTCTCCCCTCATCCAGCCATCTAGTTATAACATCACAGAAGGCTATCAGATTGGTCAAGCATGATTTAGCCTTGGTAAATACGTGTTGACCACTTCCAGTAACTTCTTTATCTTCAATGTGTTTGGAGATGACATCCAGAACAAGTCATTCCATTATTTTCCCAGGGACAGAGGTGAGACTAATTGGCCTGTAGTTCCCTGGGTTCTCCTTCTTGCCCTTTTTGTAGAATGGTGCGATATTTGCCTTCCTCCAGTCCCCAGGCACTTCTCCTTTTCTCCAAGACCTCTCATAAATGATGGAGAGTGGCTCAGCAATAACATCTGCCCGTTCTCTCAGCACTCATGGGTGCATCCCATCAGGGCCCATAGACTTATGGATGTCTAGTTTGGCCAAGTAGTCTCTAACCCAATCCTTCCTAAAAGAGGGAAAGTCTTCACCTATCCAGAACTTCCCCACTTTTACTCTCGTGATTCTCTCCCCCATCCTACCAGGAAGGAAAATGAGTGAGTAGCTGTGTGATGCTTTTTTGCTGGTTGGGTTAAGCCATGACAAGGGTCCACATCTTTTCTACAGTCAGGACTCCAAAGTTGGATGCAGCACTCCAGGCGGGGTCTCGCCAGAGCGGAGTAGATGGGCAGAATCACCTTCCTCAAACTGCTGCCAGCCTTTTTTTTATGCAGTCCAGGATATGGTTGGCTTTCTGGGATGCAAGTGCACATTTCTAACTTATGTTCAATTTTTCACTCACCAGTATCGCCATGTGCTTATCTGCAGAGATGCTCTCAATCCGTCCATCCATCCATCCATCCATCCATCCATCCATCCATCCATCCATCCATCCTCTAGTGTATACTGGTATTGGGGATTTCCCTCAGCAAGGTGCAGGACCTTGCACTTGGCCTTGTTGAGCTTCGTGAGGTTCACATTAGCCTACTTCTCGAGCCTATCAAGGTCCCTCTGGATAGCATCCCCTCCCTCAAGCACATCAACCGCACCGCATAGCTTGGTATCATCTGCAAACTTGCTAAGAGTGCACTCAATTACCCTGTCAATGCCAATAATAAAGATATTGAACAGTGCTGGTCCCAATACAGATGCCTCAGGGACACCACTTGTTACCAATATTTATTTGGTCATTGAGCTGTTGACTGCAAGTCTTTGGACGTAGCCAACCAGTCAATTCCTTATCTATTGAACAGTCTGTCCATCAAACCCACATCTCTCCAATTTAGCAACAAGGATATCGTGCAGAAACAGGATGTTGTGTAGACTAGAAAGTAATATCTCACATTACTAGAAGTTAGCATTAGGTTATTGTTATATCAAAAAGTTTATTTCAAAGTCCTTTTTTCCTAATTCTAGATAAAGATTCAGTAGGCTTATTCCTCATGGTTTCTTGATCTACATGGCAAAAATAATTAATCAAACTCATATTAGTTAGCTGTAAAAATAATAATGTATGAATGTGAAGTGACAAAACTCTCTCAAAACATAAATTCTCTCAAAACATTGCCAAACGACATGCTATGCCATTAAATATATGCTACTTTTGACTGAGACCTAAAAGGACTGTGAATTAGTCTTATTATTAAAAATAACAAAGATCACACAGCCTGCACTGAAGAGTTCACTGAGAATTTCTTGCCCAGATTTTGCCTTCCCTTCTTTACAGCTGCACAACCCTTAAGGTAGTGACTGTTCTTCTTCAGTTGGCTGTGTGCCTTCCTGGGCTGTAAGGGCTACACAAAGTAGAAGACTTCTGATAGAAATGCCCTGCATAAATGTGCTTGTTACCTACATCTGCTAACAATCCCTTAGTCTGCTATTTGGGAAGGAGACTGGACTCTAATTCAGGAAAAAGGCCCATTTACACCAGTTTCACTACTGAAACAAGAATCAGGTCTGAAGAGCTGAGCTTGTTCATTTTATTGCATTGCTGGTGGAAACTATTTTAATTCATTTGCGCAAAAGTTCAGATTTTGATTCAGTTTCTGTTCACTAGCAATGGCTTGAGAAACCAGACTTTGCATTTTTGAGGTCCATATATCTGGTAGATGTATGTGTGGGTGTGCATATGTGTTTCTCAAATTTAATTCTAAGTACATCCTATTCAAGCAGGAATAAAAATGCATTTTGTCTAAACCTTCCACACAACACACATATGGCTGTCACCAATTTAGCCATCAATATAAACAGGGATCATCCATTGATCTCAGCTGTCTTTTCTTAAGAAACCTGGTGTTTTCCTTCCCCAGAAGGACACCTGTCCTGGGGAGAGGGACAAGTTGTGCTTCAAAAAGATTGGGTCAGGTAACGAATATAACTGCAAGAGCTATGAAAAATACTAACAAATGCAATAATTGTTTTAGTGCAATTCCTTGAATTCTACGAGGAAAAAAGAAACTGAGCAATGCATAAAGATGGTTTGAGGAGTTATTGAGCCAGTTTCTATTGTATATCACTGTATAAAAGATTACTATCTTTTGTAGGAAATCTAAAAATTTCTGGATTGAATTGCTACAATCTTATTAGACATGAGAAGAAGTATTTAATCCAATCAGGAGAGAAATAACAGTAGGAATAGAGTTTATCACAGGCTACTAAGCATAAAAAAGATATTTTTGTGGTACTAAACCTGTGGATTTATTACTGAGGAAAAGGTTTAGAATTATGTTTGAGCAAATTACTACTCACTAAATGAAACTTCTGATACAGATAGCTTGGGAAATAGCTACTACAGTCAAAGAATGTTTTCAGTTTAATAAATGGGTAAGGTTTTGTTATGCATGAAAGTGGCTTGCATTTTGAAGTTTATATTTAGAAAAAATATATGAAGTAAAATGGACATTATTTGTCACAAGACCTTAAAGTACAAGCTATCGTGTAGCTGAGTTAGGAAAATTGCTTTGCTGCAAATAAACTTCAAATCAATGTAGAAGTAAAAACCTACAATTAACTGTAAGAAAACTACATATGTTTGAAATTTTATTGCAATCAAAATATGGTGACATTCTTAAATTGTGTAAAAAGTAGTCAATACAGAATAAGGTAAACAAGAAAATTAAGAAAAATAACTAAGCATATTTTAAAAGTTATGTAAGGTTTTAAAAATTTTAATGACTGAAAAGATCATAGAATAATTCAGGTTGGAAAGGACCTCAGGTTGTCACTAGTCCAACCTCCTGCTCAAAGCAGGGTCAGTTCTGAGATCAGACCAGGTTGCTCTGCGCTTTTTCCAGGTGGGTCTTGGAAACTTCCAAGGATGGAAATCTGGGAAATCTGTTCCAGTCATTAAACTAATAAAGAGTCATGAAATGGGTAGTAAATTAAAATGTTACTGATTGCAAAAGAAAAATAAAGTAAAAATATTTTCTTTCTAGGTGTTCTTTAGTCATTGGAATACAACTGTGGCTATGTGGGAGCTAAATTGCATTCTGCAGCCATGACTGCATTTCAGGTAACTAAAGGATATAGAAGTTTGGTTTGTTTATTTTTGTAATAAATGCATCAGGCCTCCACTCATATGTATTCATGTAGTCTTAGTCCAGTCAGTCCATCTTACATAGTACCTCATTCTGACAAATACCTATCGCAACATATGGAGGCATAGATTTAATTTTTCACTTCCATGTGGAATTAATCTTTTCTGTTATTGTGACAAATACGGCTTTTTTATTGAAAGTTTCAGTCTCCCTTGCCTTTCATGTTTCATATTTCATAGCTGGAACTTGTGGGTAGACTAACTAAAACAAGAAGACAGTCTGGAAGGAGAACAACCAAAGCAGTCTTTCATTTCAGTGATCACTGAGTTTCAATCCCATGGTCTTGAGTACATGGTTTGGTTTTTTTCATTTTATTTTTCTTTTGTTAAGGATCTACAAGAGGTGCAGTAATTATAGTCTTCAGCTACAAAATAAGTTATTGCAAATATCATGCAAAGACCTCCTTTTTAAAATTTTACTTCATAAAAATTACCCTTTTGCTGCTCCAAAAATGCTATAATTTTTATTTAAAAAATTCATACATTTAAAGAAACTGGACTCTGCTTGAATCCTGTGGTAAGATCCTGTGGTAAGAGTAGACCATGGAACAAAACAGCAGTACTTGCTCAACACACAAAATTTCCCCCAGCCTCTGTCTTGTCTCCAGTTCTAGCAGTAATCAATACCTAGGGAAAGATAAAAAGAAATACTTACAGAAATTCCTCCTTTGAGGATCTTCCTGATCCAAAGAAATATATACTGATAGACGAGTTTTTACAAAGGGCGCCAAGGGAATAAATAGATTCACAATGAATATATTCACCCATGTCATGGCACATGGTGCATCCAGGCACTGAAGTTGCCTCATCTTTGCACATTGACATCTGCAAACACCACCTTTCCTTCCTCAAAATGTACAAAGGTAAAAAAATCCCATCAATCAATTTGACATTGGGAACAACAATGCAAAAACAGAAAGAGAAATGAAAACTGTGAGGTGATGGTGTCAAAATCAAAAGAGCAACCTGCCTGCCTGGCAAATTCCTTGTGCAGCTAGACCTACACTAATGAAATGGGCTACGGTGTAGGCACAGGCATTTTTCCAACATCATCTATACTATTAGCTATTAACATGCTCCCTACCACAGCTCTGGCCTGTGACAACCAGAAGTGGCCTGAGAAATGCCCTAACCAAGTCCCTGGGACAGCATAGGTCAAGAATTTGCCCTGAGAGGCCATGTGGGTAATGCATTGTTTATTTGCTTAAGGAATAGTCTTTTCTTTTTTCATTTTCTTTTTTTTTTTTTTTTTTTTTTTCTTTTCTTTTCTTGAAAGAAGAGCTGTCTTATGCCACCTGCTTCATCTACTTTACTGCACAGGCAGATGCAGGCTGTCAGGCTGGTGTGCTCATGAGGTATCTGCATGGCTTTCTCGTTGGGGCAAAACAAGAAACTAGGATTCTCCAGGGACATGTAAGGCAGTGGAGGCAGTCAGGCAACCCGACCGCTGGGTACCCTGTGGTGGGGGCTACAGCACAGACACAGCCAACCCCCACCACTGGCAGCCACCTCCAGCTGGAAAAAGCCTGAGAATGAGACAGGAAGGCTAGGGAAAAGGAAAAGTGCAGGCTGATGGTGGAAGAAACTGAAGTCTCTGGTTTCAGGGTCAGATAATCCAACTATGTGTGTGATACAACTCGACCTACATTTGGCACAGCAGTTCATTAAGCCATCGTTACTAATGTCACAGACTTCACTCTCTGAAGTGATGTTGCCATGACCACTTCCCTTGATAATTTATTCCACGGTCCAGTTGCTTCTGCTGGTTTTCAAGATGGAACTGTAAATTAGAGAGTGTTAATACACAAGGGCTTGTGCGTGCTTATTCTTGATGGGAAATTTCTAACCAGGGTGGTGTAGCTTTTGTATTTGAGTCAGAGTAAAGGTTTTTACAGTGAAAGATGAATTATTTTTTGACAGCTAAGAAAATTTTAGTGGATTCATTTCTGTATGATAAATTTAATTATGCATTTTTTTCTTTGTAAATGACTGACAAGTACATTTGTGGTTATTATTCAGTCCTCAATTGGTTTTACTAATAATTATTTTTGCTTTTGAAACAAGAAAATTAGGAGTCCTATCTGTGATTTGAGAACAGTGTCTGCCTCATTTTAGACATCTCTAGGGACAGCTGCTTCCATGAGCTTACTGCTCAATAATATATATTTAAATAGCTTATAGATAATGAAAATCAACCAAAGAATTATTTTATTTTGAACTGTGCAACTGTGCATAAAAGTGTGTATGTATGTGTGTGTGTGTGTGCACATGCATGCACATGGTTGCAAATTTTACCATGCTAACATCTGTCCTCCTCACACACGAGGATTAATCTGGTTGTAAGTAAATAAATATATAAACTCCATGCTGAAGTTTTGTCCTAGTTCACTACAATCCTAGAATCAAGAGTTACTATTGTGTAATAGACAGATGTTACACAATAGACAGATGGACCTTGAAAGACGTGGCAGAGGGAACAACCCAAAAACTCATGTCTTTCAGCACTTGGTGAGGCTGGAAAGAATGACCGTCCTGAGTCACTGGGTCTGTCAACTTGCTCTCAGAGAGAGCAGTGCTATATAACCTTCTTTCACAAGACAGTGACAATTTTTGGGACCATGAGTTCCATTTTTAATGTGTTGCAAAAATGAGTTATTTTGGTTTTCTTTTTCTAGTTTCTGGAGCAGAACCAAATTCTTGGTAAATTTATTGCCATTTTTCTCTTGTGTTAGGCTTGGCTTTTAGTACAAAGATTTTCTTCAGATAGTCTTAGTTCAAATTGAAAGGGCAGGTGGCAAAGAAAGCACAGTGCTTCTGTTACAGGAATGGGGTCCATGACTTGCATGAGACTACACAACAACAAAGAGAAATAAGTTCCCTGTAGATTATTATGTTAAAGAGATGGTGAAAAATGGATGAAGTCTGAAACAGCGCTGCAGCCTTTGGAAGCAGTTGCTGCACAAAACTTCCTGAAACAATGCCATGAAATTGTATGCTGTGGAGTTAGGTCTCAGAGAAACAGAGACCAGTGCAATCTAGTAATCCTGCCAAAATCTTACCAGGCGTGGATGTAAAGAAGACTCTTCCAAGGCCTCCAAAAAGCTAACCTTTATTCTTTTCAACTTCTTGATAAAACAATGTGATATAGGGTGGGTTTTTTTTTAGAAAATGAATAAGGACTCCCTAGAGTAAAAGCTAAATGTATCATGATTAAAATTATTCTGAATTTCCCTCATCTTGCACAACAATAGACAGTTCTTTCTGTCAAAAGGAATGTTTACAACTTTAAGGCTTTTCATCTTTCCATCCTGCCAAATTTTCTATCAAGGGACATAAGCTGAAATTCTCCCAGGAGCCAATATTTGTCAATGTGAAAAAAAACAACAACCCAGAATGCAATCACACACATCTAATCAAGGAACCAAGATAATTTACATAAACAGTCAAACACAGAAAAGCTTATATTTCAGATATTTCCAGGGAAGTAGCCTAGAGATCCTAGGAATAATCCTCTTTCTTCTTGTCCCACCCTTTTCCCATATCATCATCATCTCAAAAAAACCTAAAATACCTAAGAAAATTTCATATGCATTTGAAAAAATATTTGTAGTAACACCTAAATTGTTTAAGGAAGATACACTGGAGTTTCTTATTCATTACACCTGTGAAATCTTTTTTGCACAAGAAAACACAATCTCAAGATGAAGATACTAGAGGAAAATTAATGTTTAATGTGTTTTCACTTTTCAAAAAAGAATTGACTGAATAAAAGGCATCTGCTAAGACTATCTCATTCAGACAAGTTAAGATAATTGTAAATGTTCTTTTGAGAGAAAGATCTACATATTTAGAGAGAGACCACAGATTTAGATAAAGCTGTAGTCTTCACTGAAGTGAATGTAAGATAAAAACCACATCTTTGGTATTTTTCTGGTACTTAATCTTCTCATAACAGTGAAATGTCTGATAAAGATTCACAGTTGTTACAGAAAAAAGTCCTATGAGCTGTAAAAGTACAGTCATTAATCAATATTTCTTGATAGTACTGGAGAAGTTGATTTGTTCCTAACATGTCACTTGAATAAAGATTTTCTGCTGTTTGTAAAGTAAAATTTCCTGATATCTGACTTACATGTGCCCTGAATCTGGCTTGTACTCCAAGAAGTCATCTGCCTGTCTCCTTTTGCCCTTAGTTATGGACCAAAGACTGCAAAGCAATGCTACTATTCTGCTGCTGCCCAGTAGCCACCAGCTCCCTGTAGAACCTCACAGGTGGTTCCAAAACTTCTGTTTACCCTATATATACAGAGTATGTTGTCCCACTGGTTAGCATTGGACTCTTGGGCCCTGATTCTCATTGCAGTCATCCCACAAGATGTTTTCAACAGGAAAAAGGTAGAATTCTGCATAAAGTGATATACTCATGGTTGAGTTGAAAACTGCATCAAATATTTTCTGTCTTATCCATGGCTAACAACCCGAAGAGATGCCAGATGCATTTTCAGCAGCGGTGATCTCTATGTTCACAACAAAAACAGGCAACACGAGGCTTTGGAGAAGGATGAGCAAAGACTCCAAAGAAATGTAGGGCTGCAGCCTTTTTTTTGTGAAGATCATGACATCCCCCCTGTTTCACAAGTGGAAAAATCTGCTAGAGAAACCTTTTGGGCATAAGCAAGCTCAAAGGGTGGCAGAATATGTACTCATCCAAGAAAATCTCCAAGTGTTGTGGGATGGGGGTGCTACTGTCTTCTTTAGAAAAGTGTTGGCTTTGAGCAATGTGGATATAAAACCCTCTGTCCTACTCAGCCTTGGGATCATAGAGGGTCTCATGGGTTCCCTTCTCCAAAGTGAAGGTGTCCATTTTTACCTCATTATCTACTCTTCCCCTAAAATGTGTGACTGCTTTGATTCTAATAGTGGTTTGGGGCTAGCAAGCCACTGGGAACCCTATGTGCTTAAAAATTCCACCAGCACAGTCAAATATAACTAAGGTTTCAGCACACAATACAGCAAAGTCTCTTTTTACCCTTTCCTTGGGTTCTAACATTTTTCTGATCCTTCTATTCAGCTGCACATCATTGCACATGTGGTTTCTACCTGCTCAGTCTAAACTGAAGCTACCAAAAGCAAAGATATTTCAGTGGAGCTCAGAAAACGTACAACAATACGTTCTGTAGTTGTTGTACAGAAGTTCTTGTAAAGGCAGTGAGTTTATCCCCACATAAGCTTTTTTTAACAAGTTACAGTATTATTTCTGTAATAAGTTGAAGAAGTTGAGATACATTAGCATTGCGTGTCTTTCTCAAGGTCACAAAAAATCTGCCTAACTGGAAATTTCACCCACATTTTCTGAGTCATAACTCAGTGCTTAACAACAAGGTCCTTTTCTCTTGCATCTCTTGGAGATACATTCATGTAACACCAGTTTGAAATCAGAATGAAGCTTCAATTTCTATTTTTTTTCCTGTTTTACCTTTCATTTCTACAGAATGCATGGCATTGTTTAAGAATAACAGAAGGCACTGACTGGCACCAGTTTATTGGATTTTACTCCAGAAAACAACACAGTAGGTCAACGAGCAGTGACATACTAGAGGACACCAAAAGCACTTCTGCCAATGCAAATCTCTCACCCTCTGCCACTTCACTTCTCATGAACATCAGTGCAGTAGTCGCTTTTATGCACACTGACATCTGGCATATACAAGACAACATCATTATTCTGCAGAGATTCCTGTAGAAGTACACATAAGAAACACTTGACTGACACAGTTTAAAGAGTGTGTTTCAGTGAACAGTATGAATTCTTGGAAGGAAACTCTAGGGATTTTTATATTTCTAAGTTCATGGATTTTTTCATTGCTTCTTTACAGAACTATTTTGAAAACACCTTGAAGCAAAAATCTTGTTTACTAGTGATGTAATAACCCCTCCAGATGCTGAACGGCAAAACAAACAAGTTTTAATACTTGTCCAGATACCTTTGATTTACAGCTCTGGAGGAAGGCCACAGAATTCTGCTGATTTCTACCAGCTGAAAATCATGTCACTGCTTTCAGAGAGAAGGTAGAAATGCTTAAAAGCAAAGCTATCCTACTGGAAAAGTAAATTTTAACAATGTGTTTCATAGCCACCATTCACACTGAACAAGATTGCTATTGTTTTAAAGGAACACAGATGCCACAGTAAAAACAAACAGCAGTCATAGCCAATAAAATCGTAGGTGCCATATAAAAAATTTATGATTTGAGGTTAAACCAGCATACTTTTCTTTAGGGAATTTCAGTCAGTACAGGAAATCACTGTGAATCACTAAGAGGAGTACTAGGAAACATGAGAATTACAAATTCAGGGTGCACAATTTGCTACTGAAACATATTTATTTTTAGAAGGTGGCTGTTCATCTGGTTGTGGCAACCTCTAAAAAGACTGGTGAAGGGATTGCCAAACAAAAGCACTAAGTATGGAGCTTAGAGGAACTATCATAAAGGCAGGACACTGATTTTGTAAGGGTAGCAAACTTCATGTCCAAAGATATCAGTCAAAAATTAGAAGAGATACAAACAGTAAAGTGTCACAACATTTTCCAGCATTGAAGTACTGGATTGGGGAAGGTGTGTGTTGCTCAGTAGCTGCCTCTTTGGAGCAGGTGGATCTTGCCTCTCAGGTGGATCTTTCAGCTCCTGGAGCTCATTGTGGGTGAGAGGCTCAATGGTCTCGTTGCGTATGGCAATTTGCATTCTAACCTCACCAGGAAATTTAGTCTTGAAAATGGTTCAACTGTAATGTTAACCCTGTAAAGTGAAGCACTTGGAAGTTAAGGAATATTAAGGGTAAGAGTACGTTTATTGTCCTAACATTGAATCATTGTCTCCACAATGATACACTTTGATATTCTTTAATTAGGCAATATGCATTATGATTTCTGCTGGAGTTCTGCCTTCGGTTATTGTATTAAATAATAACCCAACATATGTGTTTTGACTGGCTGACAGCCACCACATGTAGCAGTCAATCTAGCAATTATAGTTCACAGTTTCTAATATTTCTGTGCTGCAATTGGCAATTTTATTTATTAGAAGTGAAGTAATACTGACTGATATTATTAGACCTAATAATCCTCCAAGGGTTGAGTATATAAATCAGCAGGAAAACATTGTCTCTTGGAAATACTTCATATTGGTTAATTCACTGTAGAATTTTACAGACACTCTATTCCATTATCAAAATTAATCATGTGATTCACTGAGTGCTCAGTTGCAAGAAAACATAACTTCTGTGTATCTGAATGGCTTTACTTTAAATATCCCACACCACTTTATGCACACTGTACATACTCTCTAGAATAAGTGTTTTCTTCCTTGTTTTGGAGTGCTCTAACTTCCAGTTACTTGTCACCCACAATATTTGTCAGAGAGAAAACATGTCATATTTATTAATTAGTCAATTAAAGAATTTGAAATGTTTATTGTGTCAGCCATTAATACCTGTAAGTCTCTCATTCTCTTTCAGATTTTTCTTTTTTTGAAGAAATACTTCAAAAATATTTTCTGCTGATATTAGTGGGAGAACCGTTATTTTGTTATGACATTGTTTCACTATGTTTACTATTTGAATTAATGGATATACTTTAAAACTACAAATGCCAGAATCTTGACCTTTCAAAGAAGAAATTTAAGAGAGTCGGGTGCAAGTAAGATATTTCTTAAAACTCTATCTCGATCTGAAAGACTGGGAGGGCCCATAAAATGAGAAGAAGGTAACTGTCTTAAATAAGAAAGTGGCAGACACAGCCATGAGTATGTCTTCTCAGATATTTTGGAATAATGGTGAATGGAGATGAATGTAAAGCAAATGTCATGATAAGAGTTATTGTTTTCTTCTCATTATACATAAATGACAAGGTTAATAAACTGTGAAAACATGGAGCAGCATATTAGACAGGAAGCACGACAGCTTCTAGAATACTATAGAGACACACAACTAAGAACATTCTCATTATTAATAAATAAACATTGTTTGAGTACTGACAGCTGCAAAGTAATTAGTATTTGCAAGGAGTGTTGCAAGGAGTGTTGGGGACTGAGCCTACAAATGAAAGAGCCCTCTGCCCTTTATCCAGTATTTTAGTTTTACACATGCATTTGGGTTTAATTAAAATTGTCTTGAAGTAGTGATGGCTCATAAAGAAAAGAAAAAAGCAGAGATAACACAGAGCAAAAATACAATATACAAGGATTTCAGGTTCCAGAATTGAAGCATTACTTTGCAACCTGCTTTTGGTTTGCTGAACATCATTTGAATGCTGTACTGATGACACACAAATGTAATGAAAAAGTACTCTTGTTTTTCAAGTTGGGAAGATATTGTACCCTGGATTTTACAAAATTTCAGTATTCAGTGTACGAAGAGACAGAGCTGTTTTCTGAAAGAGCTTGTATGTACCGATGCATTGCAAACCAATTGAAAATAATAATACAAAAATAATTTTCAAAGAGTTTAACTCATATTTTAACACATAGTTAGGAGTCAGTGAACACTGCAGTTCTGGCACTCCTGCTGGACTGAATGCAGACCACAGAAGGACCATACTGTGCCTACTATCAGCCTGCTATTATTTCTTCTACAAAACCTTCATTCCCTACTGCTGCTAAATACTCACTTGCAAACAAGCACAAAACGAGCAGTGGGAAAGCCCATTCTTCCCATGAAATTTAAGGCAAAATCCACTAACGGTTGGTTTGCTGGCTCAGCTCTCAGATACATGTATTGCACATATTATGTAGTTGTTCTTACGAATAAAGCAAAAGGGGAACAATTTCTATTTTATATCCCTTCCTTGATTTGACAGTGATGGCTTGAACGAGTCATTTTTCTACATCCATTTCTCTGTTTATAAAGTGGAGATAATGAGGCCTCATTTGTAAAGGATTCAGAGTTATCATTGAAAAGCTCTGACTAAAACCAGGTCTTGTTATAAACTACAGATGTGACTATCAGATGTTCCAGAGGACAATAAATCTCTGTACAGTGCACCTATTATTGTGCAGTGCTCATGAATGGAAAAAAAAAAAAATTAAAAAATTCATGATTCAAAGGAGCTGTGAGCAAATTCTTGCAAGCTTCTGTCCCAGCTGCAAATGGACTTGGCCTGCCCGTCAGAGAGCACTCCACTGCTTGCTTTACATTTCTATCATACTTGCCATGGCAGAAGAGAGGGTGTTCGAGGCATGTCTCTCACACGCGCAACACTCGCTAGTTAATTCTGCCCCCTACCCTCCCTCTCCCCCCAGCAATACAAGAGCTGTGGCTCTTTCATGTGGCTGCATGCCTCTGCCAGCCAGATTTGGTGCTCAGAAAGACTGGTGACTTGCATTTGCTAGGAGGGACTAATCAACGTTAACTGTTAATTCCTAGTGACTTTAATGAGAGCATGAATATAGGCAATCCTTATCTAAGCAACGTCGGCTGGGCTAGCAGAAGAGAAGACATAGCTACTGGTCATGAAATTATTTGTCTTTTCTTTAATTTTATAAGGGTTTTATTTATCAATTTGAAATATTTTTGGTAACAAAAATAGCCTTTTAAAAAGGATTTTTTTCTTTCATTCAGAGAAAGAACAAAATGTAATAAGCTACAGGAAAAAAAAAGATCTCCAAATTCACAATAATATATCAATTAAAATAATCTTTTGTCTTTAAAGTGTGCATATAAATTACATTTTTTTTGCCTGAAACTGAATTATATCAGTATCATTATTCACACCTGCACATTTCAGTGCAGCTGAATCCAACAGCTGCTTTACTTTCTGGGTATATACATATGCCAGAACTTACAGAAGATGCTATGCCGTGAACTTAACCCTGTAGGAGTTGTTTTCATATTTATATTTCCTGATTTCCAACAATTACTAGTGTAGGATCTTACTATTGTACCAATAGAAAGATATTGGCTTTGTTGAGGCCCCTTGCAGCTCAATACTTCTATAAATCCAAGATCTAGTAATCAGACTTCTGGATCAGCAGTAGCCATTGCTTTCCAAGTGTCCACTCTCACTGAAGAGAGGATTCTCACTCACTATTGAAGGCATTTCTCAGTGTAATAAGAAACTTTATAGAAACTCTGTGCCACAGGGCATAGAACCTTGACTTCCTCATCTTTATTTCATAAGAAGTCAGAGACAGTCAGATTGTCAGAAATCAGAAACATTTGAAACATATCTGAGCAAATAGTGTTAATAATTTACTCCATTTTCTTTCCAGATGTTTTTGCAATATACTGTTTAGCTGTAGCAGCAAGGATAGGATTAGTTTTGGCGATCATTGCAAGATGGAATGAGGAAAGGAACTGCTGGGTTTCCTGTTGAAGCTCCTGCCACTGCTAAAAAGAGAAAGCCATAGGGGTGCCTCTGCTTGGGTTTCTAAAATCATCAAAGTTTATCTAAGTACTAAAAAATTAAACTTAATACATCTCTGTGTAGTGGGCAAAACAGCATAATGGGAAAAGATCCGTAAACACAAGTGACTGAAGCTAAGGCTATTCCCACTCCCGCCGCATGATACTACTACAGGGGTTATTTCAGCTGAAATTCAGTCTGTACTAAGCGATTCAACCCATTCTTTGGGTTGAGTGTTTCAGCTACTCATTTGGTTGGACTCTTTTAGTAAGGAAAGAATGTTAAGTACATGATGGAAAATCTTGTGGTGGTACAAACTACACGTTGGTTCAGAGCATAATGTCCCCATTAACAGTGAAGCACTTAGAGAGCAGACCTTCTGATTTAGTTTCCTCTGAAAAAAAATCCATTTCATGAACAGCAAAACTGCTCTCAGCAGTGAAGCAACACATGGTAAATGGAGGCAAGCAGGGGATTAGCTTCAAAACTCTATTTTTGCTCTGAACAAAATCAGTGAAGTAGACATAGCCATTAGCACTTTCCAGGCCAGTTAGTTAGAGCAGACAAAGAATTCATTTGGTATGGTGCTTCTGCTGTCCCATATGAGTGCAAAGTGCACTGCAATTTCCTACCGATAAAGCTCAAATTACATCTTTCATTCAATCTCTGCTGCTTTGAAAACTTTCTTGAATTACACACAATTTACTGAATGTTGTGAATGGTAAAATAAAGGTATCTATTGCATTTAGATCTCTAGTCTCTAGACATTGATGTGCTGGAGCGTGTCCAGAGAAGGGCAACGAAGCTGGTGAGGGGTCTGGAGAGTAAGTCTTATGAGGAGAGGCTGAGGGAGCTGGGGTTGTTCAGTCTGAAGAAGAGAAGGCTGAGGGGAGACCTTATCGCACTCTAACTACCTGAAGGGGGGGTGTAGAGAGGCGGGGGTTTGTCTTGTCTCCAAAGTCACAGGAAATAGGAAAAGGGGAAATGGTTTCAAGTTGCGCCAGGGGAGGTTTAGATTGGATATTAGAAAAAATTTCTTCACGGAAAGGGTTATCGAGCATTGGAATGGGCTGGTCAGGGAAGTGGTTGAGGCACCATGCTTGGAGGCGTTCAAAAGACAGGTTGACATGGTCCTTAGGAATATGGTTTAGTGATTTTTGTTGCTTATTTCTTTTTTTCTTTTTTTTTTTTTTTGGTCAGATTTAGGTTGATGGTTGGACTAGATGATCTTTAAGGTCCCTTCCAACCTAGACGATTCTATGATTCTATGATTATTTACATCTATTTAAGGTTTATTAGCATCCAACTACACTGGATAATATCCACAGTTGTAACTAAAAAAAATTATAAACAAATACATTATCAGGAGAATGAAAGAATGAGATATCACATGCCTTTTAGAGGTGGGACTTCCAAGAGTGGCAGAGCACATAAATGGTAAAAGACATCAGTGTGCTTTATAGGACTGTATAATCAGTGCTCTTTTCATGGTCTAGCGTCTATCAGCCTCATGAGCTCAACACTGTAACCCAGATGAAAATGAGAAAAACATCTCATCTTCCATATGTTAAGGTTTTAAGGGGATTCAAAGAGATCTCTGGACCAGTTCACACCCAATGACATGTGTCTAGTTCTGTCTTAAGTGCCCAACAGTGTCTGAGGCATCTGCTTGTGTGGGTAACCTGTGTGTGCCTAAAATGTCAACACACCTTGCATTTAGTTCTCAGACTTTATAAAATACTCAACACTTATAAAAGAAATGCTATTTTTAACCTACTTCTGTAACCTTTGGTGTAGCTTGGTCATTGGAAGTGAGAAGCAGAAGTCCTCGAGAAGGAGCAGCAAACAGGCTACCATCATAGGTTCAGGAGCCACAAGTGGGAACTTCTGTGTGAAAAAATATATTCCGCTATAACTGATGTTCTTATTTGTTAGTACATAGACAGGTTGCTCATTCCTCATTACTGAGGTATATAATACCTTAATAGGGCACATCCGTTATATTTATTGACTACATTAACTTTCAGCATTCTGCCAGGAAGTTAGATTTCTTAAAGAAAAAATACTTGTCTTTACAGATGGTTGGTAGAAACGCAATCAATTACCTAAGGAATAAAGAGTGAATGATTTGAAGAATGCTTTTTATAGGGTATGCAATTGATAAGTTTGTGCTTAGTCAGTGCACTGGGAATTTTTGGAAGCAAATACCTTTTGTTGTGAAATGGTTTAATCAGTCTCTTCCTACACACACTAACCTCACCTTTTAAGGATGAATGGGTAGAACATAAGGCTTTTATCAGAGAAATTTTAACAGAAAATCAGGAATCCATTATTTGTCTCAAATTTTAAAATATTTTATTTTACTGAAACATTTGTCTGTGAAGACAGATGAATAAGCGACACCAAACAGTAATTCCTGAAGGAGTTTTGTGGAAATAATCTTAAATAAATAATCTTAAATAAATCAAGTATTCTCATGACTAATTAATAAATTGTTTGTTTATACCGTCACACATAGTTCAAATCCTGGCAGTATTTTACAGAATCTGTGAATTAACTTTGGCTTTCATATGAATGCCTGAATCTTGGTGAGGTTGTTAGATGTTGTCTTCTGACTGACTGGTAGGCAGCATGTCTCTTTATAGCCAGGCAAAATATCAATTTTCTACATTTTCAACTGCTCAGGCACCCTCGGGAGTAGAGCACAGCTTGTAGAAATTGTGCTGCAATAAGATTTATTGCCAACCAGCACCAACTGACTCAATATAAGTAAGAATAATTGTTCTCTAAAGTATATGAATATTACATAAAAGATTACCTATTCTGAAAGAACTTTGTGATCTTTAAGTGCTGTATCAAGCAGCCAAATTTTAAGAAGCAAGTAATTTCTGTTCCTGTCTATATAACATTAATTTGGATCCTCGATGATTATGGAAACCAAATTTCATGTACAATTTCTCATTCTATTCTTTTGTCACAGCGTTCCTACTTCCTTCACTGAATACGTAGTTATTCAGTATTACTTTTCATAAAAATCAGTCAGTTCTTGGCCAAATGCCCTTTTGAAAGATGTCCTGAACAGAGAACCTAACTACTTGTTTTTTAAGCATTTCTGTTTCCACAAGATATGAAATAGATAGCAGATGTTGAGCATGTATTTTAGTATCACCTTTGTGAAAAAAGTGGAATTATTGTTCTTACTTGCACACCTGGAATTGAAGCATACAGCTAATGCCCAAATTTCCAAGTAATAGCTAATTGTGGATGTTAATTGCAGAAGCCCAAGGCATTTCTTTTCAGAGGATTTGGCAGCATGTCATACTTTCCTGGGTTCAAAATAGACCTCCCACTAATTGCGCTTGTTCTCCTGAGCCTATCTACAAAACAGGTCAGGAGTATCTCCATTTGTTGTACAGAAAATGAGGAAGATGGGAGTTCCTCTTATCCATTTTCTTGTTGCTTGCAACAACAGTAATGTGCACTTTACCTGTGGAGAAACTTACTCCTAATCCACCACCACCCCCGCCCCCACTCCTTTTTCACCTTTCATTTCTGCTTTCCTGAATTCAGCATCTTCCTTCCTTATTTTCATTGAAGAATACATTATTTTTCTTGGATACTGCCTTACCTGGCATGAGAGACCAGGCTCTCAGTTCTGGTGTCTTGTAGAATAATGCCTCCCAGAGCAGAGAAGAAAAATTTCAAGAAAGCTCAAATGCAGTGTCTATGCTTTTGGGAAGTCTGGACTTAAGAAAAGTGGGACCTTGACTGTGAGAAATGCTGAGATTTTTTTTTAGGAACCCAGGAATTGACCAAATCTGGGATCTTTTGCAGGACAATAAAAGCATCTTCTTGACACTAGGATGAATTCTTCTTCAAATTTTGAGTTGCTTCCAAGAACAAAGAAGAACTAGCATTTTATTAAAAGTATGGGACTCAGGTTTTTTAAGAAAAACAAAACTTTTTCCTTACTAACTTCTCTGAAGACATTAATATTTTGTGCTGAAATTTATATATATACACATTAATCAAAATATTTATGTATATGTATATGCATACTAGTCAATCAGGATTAGATTCTTATCAAGGGAATCTCAGCCTAACAGTAACATTTCCCAAAAATATAAGGCAAGACTTAGAAATTTAATAAGTTTTACTGTGGTGAGCTTCAAGTTTGAAAACCAGAAACTCATTTTCAGAGTCATATACTGATGTGGTTAATTTTCTAGAACTTAGAAAAACTTAGAACAAATGTAACATTGTGAATGTTTCAGAAAAAAAACATACAAGTATAAATTTGTATTGGAAAGGAGGACTCCGCTTTGTACCACATCGCAGTTAAAACCATTATAAACAGTTCTTGCCTGACCTGCATCTTCTTTTGAAAAAATTGAATTTTTTTTTTTTTTTTTTAACTGAAATTATTTGACTTAAGGGAGGGTAACTTACACTGCAGTGATATAAATGTAAGTTAAAATCCTGAAGAAACTCATCTGCATGAGTGCAAGTCATGTTACAGCTCTTAAGTAGTTGTTACCAGAGAATTGGAACTTTGAAATATAAAACATAATGCATGATGTGTCTAATGTGTCTTAAACATTACCTTTTTTAAAATGCATCTTAAAATAGCAAGTATTTATGGTTTATAACACAGTGGGTGTCATAAGTTACATTGAAGTTACATATTTCTTCCACAGTTTGAACATGTGGGCCATTTTGTGCAATTTGCAGTTTTTGTGTGAGCTCACTGAGTAGAGGCCGAGTGGAAACTGAGATTGCCAAGGAGTGGGCAGGAGGAGAACTTCTGCTCTCTCCACAAACCACTGAGGGTGCATCTGATGGGGCAGCGAGTTTGCTGCCTCTGGTGACGAACCTGCAAACCAGCCTTTTCCATGAATCCTTCTGGAACAGCACCTCCTTCTTGGCAGGGCGGAAGATGATTTTCCTGATTTTCTTCAGCAGTTTATGACTGACGTAGCTTTCATATGACATTTGATTTGCTTACAGAACCAATTTTGCTGTGCATAAATCAGTTGCTGAGTGTATTGCTGCTTTGGTGCTAAGAGCCCATTTTCAGCTGCAACAGGAAAAGGCTTTGAGCTGCTCTTTGATCTTTCTTTTATTTTGTACTTTTTTGCTTCTCCATCTCTAGAAAAACGTAGACACCGTGTTTCATAGTACAAAAGAAAGAAAAAATGGAGCAAATTCCTTCTCTTCTCTAACAATGCCTGTATAATGACATTTATAAATAAGGTAAATTTGAAATAAGACACCACAGCTATTAATGAGGAATTAAATCCATTGCTACATTCAGAACTGTATCGTATAGTCTCATTTTTATACTAAATTGTTTTTCAAAAAAGTACTCTTTATTGTTCATGTATTTCACAAATACCATGCCCGTAGTAATGATTTCAGATGTTACAGATAGGTGGACACATTGTTTTTTATCACATGAACAAAACAACCTCCATTCGAAGAAAGTTTAGGTTTTGTGAGATACTTGGCTGAGGAACGCACTATCTAACATCTTTTTAAATATCGAGTACTAGCAATTATGCAGCAGTCCAATTATTTTTTTTTTAAGAATAAAAAAAAGGCAAACTCAATCCTCCAAATCCTCAAAATAATGATTTTTCCAATTTAAAGCATATCATAAGCCTTACAGCTTGTGCAGAACGAGAAAACTTTCCCTGGATCACTAATGCCAGAGGAAAAAGAGATAGTAGGTCTTACGTAAATTTGTCAAGTTAATTGTAAATTGTAATAGCTTTTCAAAATGAGAATACTTCAGTTTGTGGCACTCATTTTATATTCACACAAACTGTATTTGGAGTATAAATATTTAACATCTGGACTCTACCATTTGGAGTCTCTGTAGGCAGTGCCAATATCTTCTGTGAGCTGATTTATAAGCAAGCGTGTAGCGAGGGGGATGTACAACAGTGTATTCCCACTTTTGATATCTGGAGGTCAGAGTATGAATCATCTCTTAAAAAAACACCCAAAGGGTTTTCTGATTTTTCAAATTCACTGGATATTTGGGTTACAAAAGAAACTTGGAAGAAAGATATTCTAAAGCTGTGTGTGGGTAGGCTGGAGGGGAGGTGTAGCAGGGCTCCATCAATACCAGGCAGATCTCAGCCCCCAAAGGACAAGCTCCTCTGGCAAAAACTGAGTAGAACCCCAAGGTGCAGCTTAACAGCTAGTACTGCATGTGGTTCCCAGGGAGGTCTCTAGGCTAGAGACACAATGCAGTCTCTCAGTACCCATAGCAAATGTGCACTTCTACCCCTTGCAGCAGTAGCTGACTATCACTTATAAATGACGAAAAAAAAGAGGAAGGAAAAAAAAAACATAAAAGGGCTGAAGTGTGCAGGATGGTCTGAGGCACAAGGCTAGCTGTTGCCTCTGAGGCCTCAAAGGCTGCTGAGGAAAGAGAAGACTTGACCCAGTAGCTCAGATACTGATTTGGATGTGTAACGAGAGGTGGTGATCACATCCGACTTAAGTGCATCAGGCACAAAAAAGTTTTGGGACCACACTGTTCTCAAAGCAAAAAACAGAGGCTGGAACCTATTTAGACACCCACCATTTACAGCATCTAGTGACAGGAATTTTTAGTTGTGGTTTTGTTGGGCTTTTTATAATAAATCATTATACTGAACAAATTTTATGATGTGGTTATCTGGTAATTAACATCTACTTCAATGTTTTATTGTCCTTTTATCTATTTTGAATTATTTTCATTTGGGGATCTTGAAACGTAGGCATATTTAGTTGCTCTGCCGTGTAGGAAAGCTTCCGTATGGCCCTTCTTGTTATCATGGGCAAATGGGAAATAGTAGTGTCCTTCAAAGAGGGAATGGATAAACTCAGAGAACCTAAACACCATTCATTATGAAATGTTCTTGTTGATTTTTAAAATTTTCATATTTTAAAAATATAATATCCCTTTCAGGAGGTCTAGATTCTTTCCCCATAATATGCCATTGCAGATAGAGAATTCAGAGCACGTTGCATTTTTAATCTTTCCCTGTATTAAAAATGTAATATTCCTCCCAGGAGGTCTGGACACTTTACCCTTAACACACTACTGCAGGTACAGAACTCAAAGGGAGTTACAATTGCACCTGGTCTGAGGGACCTCCACTTCCCTGAAACTGTCCAGAAAAAGCAAAACTCCTTCTGTACTATTTAGTTATGAGATATGGGGTCTTTTGTAATATAGAGATAAAGACTGTATTAACAGTTTTGAATCAAAAAAAGCCCACACAATCACAAAAATTCAAAAGCAAGCTCAAAAGAGAAAGCTCAGAGTCAAAAAGCCTCTTGTTTTAAGACGTGCTTATTATGACAGACTGCAGCATTCAACTTCAAGGTACATTAATGTGTCTTCTGTGCCAGAACTACTTTTCCATGAATGGTTAAAATAATTCTTCATTATTTGCTTTACACCTGCCAGAACTGCCAGTTGTAGAAGTATTACCCAGCTCAGTTTTGCAACATCTCTGTGAAGATCCATAATGTTACAGATTAAAGTTTAGCTAGAGAAATAGTCTGGTTTGCTCAGTTTTGAACTGGAAGAGTAATTCATAGCTGCTGCCTCCTCTGTCCTTAGAAAGATTTCATCCATCCTTAAATTGAAAAAAAATAAATATCGGAAAATAGAGGAATTGTAATGAAATGAGAGAGAGCACCTGCCTCATTGTTTGAATTACTTGTTTCAAGAGAATAAAGCTTAATCTGTATATAGAGCATTTTTAAACACAAAAGTATGCTGAGTCAAATCTAATTATGGCATGACCAATTATTCAGTATTATTAGGTTTTATTAGCCCTGATTATAGACTGAATGAAACATCTGTAGCTTAAGCAGCAAAATTTACTTGAACAATTATATTGTTTAAAGAATGTACAACTGTGTATAAGAGAATCAGCTACTTGTAAAGTTTGCAGGAAAAATAGCCAGTGCCAATCTGTTGGCATTTAACCAGCCTCACATCCTCTTCCCTTTTATTTTCAGCATTATTCCTGAAAAGGATGCAACTTGGTCAGTGATTTTTACAATGTTTTTTCTAAAGCGTCAGAAAATTTTATGTAAATCTATTATCACTGCTGGTATGTCTGATGGCTTGATATGTAAATAGAGTGAAGAGCAATCCACACAGCTAAATGAACGTGGGATAATCCATTGGCTGTTAACTTTCTTCACAATGACCCCTATGGTGCTGTTCTGAATTTGTGACTAAAACAGGGTTAATAACACACCAATGTTTTGGCTATTACTGAACAGTGATTGCACAGCATCAAAGCCTTTTCTTTTTCCCAGTTTGTCCCCACCCAGCAAAGAAGGCTGAGAGTAGGCAAGAGACTGGAAGGGGACACAGCTGGGACAGCTGAGCCGAATTGGTCAGAGGTATATTCCATAGTGTATAATGTTGTAACTCAGCAACAAAAAATGGGTTAGAGGAAGAAGGAGGTTTTTTTGTCTTCCAGGATGGCTACTGTGCAGAGACTGATGGCGTCAGACTGCCTGTGGGAGATGGCAAGTGATTTCCTTTGCGTCACTTGGGATTTTTTTTCCCTTTTCATTCTGTCACCTATTAAACTACCTTCATCTTGACCTACGAGTTTTCTCACTTTTGTTCTTCCTATTCTCTCCCCCGTAGGCCTCCTTTCACATCAAGTTATGGTCCATGATTTATTCTATTTTAATCTTCTAGTATTTTTTATAAAGTTTTGCGGTCATCAAGCAAAGGCAGTGGAAAAATAACTTTCTTTTCTTTGAATAATAACTCGTAATTATTCTATATATTTCACATAAACAGTGCAAAAATCATGATTATTAAGCTAGTAGTATAGTTGTTAAAACTATTTTCACAAAGATGTAAGTTTTATGCAGATAACTTAACTATAGAAACGTGACAGCTGGAATTCCATCTCATCAGATCATCTAGCAGTTAGGAATGGACAGGCTTTCCTGTTAGCCAGCAGTATTGCTCAATCTTACAAAATCTCACAGTTTTGGTGTTTGGTTTTTTGTTGTTGTTGTTGTTGTTTTTTCAAAAGCACAAATACAAAACAGACATTCCAAGATGAGTAAATCCTGTTAATCCTAGTTTTCTCTTCGTAATCCCCTTGCTTCGCACTCTATATCCTCAAGGAAGACTGCTTTAAATCTGGACAAAAAAGTAATTTCAATGACATTTTTTAGATAAGGCTTACACAAAAAAAAAGGTTGTCCCCCACCAGAAGAAGAGAATATACATTGCAAAATTTGACACTGTCCTGCACAACATCCTTGTCTTTAAATTGGATGGACCACTCGATGGATAAAGAATTGATTGGGTGGTCTCACTCAAAGAGTTGCGGCCAATGGCTAAATATCCAAGTGGCGAGCAGTGATGAGTGGCATTCCTCAGGGGTCGGTACTGGCACCAGTGCTGTTCAACATCTTTGTTGGTGACATGGGAGTTGGGATTGAGTGTAACCTCACATTTGCTGATGACACCAAGCTGTGTGGAACAGTCCATACACTGTGGGGAAGGGATGCCATCCAGAGGAACCTTGACAGGCTTGAAAGAAGGGGCCATGCAAACTTCATGAAGTTCAAGAAGGTCCTGCACTTGGGTTAGAGCAATCCTAAGTGCAAATACAGGCGGAGTGGAGAATGGAGAGCAGCACTGTTATCTTTTGCATTTTCTTCAAAACAGAAGGAGTAGTAATGTTAAATTGCCGTGCTGAAAAAATGCTGTTTGCATCTTTATGAAAGGACAAGTGCCACCATTTGGTAATCAATTTTCCACAAATACCAGCAGTCCAAAATTAAGCACTCTGTCAATCAAGGGACAGGATTTCTGGCACAGTGATGCCAATGCTAACAGAACAAGGTCCCCAGGGAACTGAGACTTCCATGTCCAAGACACAAAACACGTACATTTTTATTCATTTTATTGGAAAAAATGAAGACATCACACACAAGGAAGACTAATAGATTATTTTTTTTCTCAAGGAGTATTGTGAGTAAGCAGCATCAGTCATTTTTATGACATGCCTTATTTTTATGAAAACAATATTAAAAAAATCCCTCCCTGCATGTCTCCTGGACTCAATCACACTTTCAAAAGCATACATATATAAAAAAGATATATATTTTTAAAGTGTTGCAATTTCTCGATAAGGGCAGAGGGAAAGACTGCAATAAAGTTAAAAGATTCTTGTCCCTTCAGGTCTCCCTCCAGGAGACATGCAGGGAGGAAAAGAATTAATGAGAAAGTTTGGGTCTCTTCTAAGAATTAGAATATATGTGTAATTTTAGCAGGTTATTTTTAGATTCTTAGGTTACAGTAACCCAAATTTAAGTATCAGTAGTAAATTTATGTACTACAGCAATGTTTTTTGTCTTGTACATTTTCTTTGGAGTATCTAACATTAACAAAAAATTTTATAGTCATTGATTATATAGAATAAAGGAAGATGAAACACTGACAAACACTAAAGGCTGAGGAAAAAAAATCAGAAATAGGGGTTTCTAAGCTCAATTCAGTTCTTACTAATATCAATAAGACCTTTTCACACTGACTTCACAATCCTGTGCAACAACCTCATTGCCAACAAAACAAATTGAGATTAAAGATCAGATAAAAGATGGTTCTTTGAAAGAGAATTGAGATCATTAGAGGACTGTGATACAGTTTAGAAGACTTGAATTTTCAGTAAATGCAGAAGATTTTAAGCTTCCAGTAACAAAGAAGTTTATTAAAACTTTACTGTAGGTATGTAAGATTGGAAGCAGTTTTTTGCAGTATAGCATATTTATCCAAGGCTCCTACTCACTTCTGCATTTTTTACAGAGCAATTGTCAGTTGAATACTAAAACCAATATAAGATGACTGCATGAGCCTGGTGTGTTTTTCTGCTAGCTGGACATGGAACCAGCTATCTTTTTTTTTATAATAAGGGTTCAAAACTATACTTTTTTCTTTAATCATAAGGTTTTTTAAATACTTAGATGCAGTTTCTCAATTCCTAACTGAACTATTTGATAAAGAATTTTGGTTTAGCTTGGTTAATTTTTTATTTAATATTCTCGATACTATTTAATCTTTTTACTCAAGTTTTCAAACCATTTCAGCAACTGCTTTACCTGTCATCTGAAGAAGGTTTTAATAAAGGTAGCAGCCAAAACTCCATAGTTACAGGGATTGACTCAAATAATGAGTCACATTACTGTGTTTTCTTAGCACTATTTCATCTTCACCAGAACTTTTACCTTAGAAATTATTTATTCAGCCCTCCAAAAGTATTTTTTTTCCTAACAGATAAATGATACTGCAGCAGCAAAATAGTAATCCAAACATTGGATATCTGAGAGAATGTCTCCCTATACCTGTTCCTTCTGTCTGCATTGTAATTAATAATTTAAATAAAATGAAGTGCGGCTCACATGCCAATGAATATATTCTAAAGCGTACATAATGGCCTCATAATGATGAGTGGGGAAAAGCAATTGACAGGAATGTAAACAAAAAGTAAACAGAATTGCTTGATTTTGTTATCAGTCACTCAGTCACTCGGAGATTAATAAACATTGTTTCCATCTTATATAAAAATTGAGACTAAAAAAAAATTGCTGAGAATACTGTTTAGCCCCAAACAGCAGATCAGTCCCTAGGGTCTCTCTGCATTCCTTGGAGGGTTAGTTTGGCTCCAGGATAAAGCTGTTCAAAGCAGAAATGTGGTTTGGGCAGTCTGCATTACCTTTGCTGTCTAGGGAGTCTAGAGAGACAAGAATATCATATCATAGGTGAATTTTGATAGTGTGACTATGTTTAGGTATCCCCTCCCAGAGAATTAAAGATGGAAAAAATCCTTCACTGTTCTTGCACAAGACAACAGTTTTCCTGTGATATCATTGGGAATAGCAGTATTTAAAGCAGTAGTTAATCCTACTGAACATCCAGAAGGTGAGTGCGTCCTACACTGATAAACATGCTCTCTATTATTTATTCTTTGTGCAACTCAGTTTCATAGCATGCAGTATGCAGTTTTTTCTAGATTTTCAGTCCATATAGGTAATCCAATCTTCCACCAGAAAGTGTAAAATCTCTTAACTTCATCTGTTTTTCAAAAGACTGACCTCAACACTTTAGCTTTTCTCCCTTTTCACCTTCTTGGCATATTGCAGAAAAGATAGACTACACTGAAGCATTCCTTGTCAGTACATGTCCATGCACCCAGTCATTCATATCAATGACCTGGAAAAATAGCAGCTCTGTGGAAAAATACCTCAGAGTCCTGGTGGACAACATGGACCGTGAGCCAGCAATGTGCCCTTGTGGCTAAGAAAGCCAATGGCATCCTGAGGTGAATCAAAAAGAGCGTGGCAAGTGGGTTGAGGGAGGTTATCCTCCCCATCTACTCTGCCCTGGTGAGGCCACATGCTGGACAGGGTACAGCAAAGGGCTACAAAGATGACTAGGAGACTAGAACATCTCTCTTATGAGGAAAGACTGAGGGACTTGTGTCTTTTTAGTCTCAAGAAGAGAAGACTGAGTGGGGATCTGATCAATGCTTATAAGCACAGGGTGGGTGTCAGGAGGATAGGGCCCGTCTATTTTCAGTGGTGCCCATGACAGGACAAGAGGTAGCAGGCACAATCTTGAACATAGGAAGTTCCATCTAAACATGAGGAGGAACTTCTTTACTTTGAAGGTGGCAGAGCACTGGAACAGGCTGCCCAGAGAGATGATGGAGTTTCCGTCTCTGGAAATACTCAAAACCTGCCTGGACACGTTCCTGTGCAACCTACTGTAGGTGGACCTGCTCTGGCAGGGGGCTTGGACTAGATGATCTCCGGAGGTCCTTTCCAACACCTGTCATTCTGTGATTCTGAAAACCGCAAAGAAATGCAAATTGGTAATGGAGGTCATGATGCACTGTAAGTACTTCCCCTGCTGAACTCATTGGATGAATGATGCTGTCTGATGTTTGATGGACCCAATAGTTTGTGTGTTGTGGACTTTTAGTACATTTCTAGTGATCTACACCAACAATATAACCTCAACTGTTTAAACTAAAAAGAGAAACTAATGCCTGTATATATTGTACCTTCTGGCTTATTTCTTAGCTTTTAAAAATAGCTAGCAATTAAAAATAACGTGTAGAAGAAATAATAATTTAGAAGAACATAAAAATATTTAACAACTTGGAAAACATAATGGGAGGTTATAATTTTTGATTGCCAGTACCACCTATCACTGCCCCTTTTGAAAATTTGTATCATTTGCAAGTCTGATATTTTTTATTAAAACCAAATTTACATGAGGTTCCCTGGGAAACTGCAAAGCTACTCTGCAAAGGCTAATATAATATATTGAAATTCTTATTCTACCTCAACCTGACAAGAAAACTCCATTTAGTCTTTATTAACTTATTCCACTGCAAGTTCAGATATTTTAAAGAATTCTGTTCAGTGCTTGCTGTTACCATTAAGTGGAATACTTAGATGTAACTTCAACAGAATGATGTAACACACTGAAGGACTCTTTCAAATGACACTTGGAAGAGTACAATAGTGTCAAGTTTCTCTTATAATACAATTGTTGTACATCTTGGAGTGAAAACACTCATAGACTGAACTTGTATGGAGACCTGTATATTATATAGTACTGTTTGTATCACCATGCCTCACTAAGTCTCTTTGTTTGGTAGAATACAAACTTGAGCTGACAAATGTTTAGGGTGGAAGGACTAGACATTTTATTTAATATCCAGTTGCCAAGAAACAGGATTGAAATAACATAGAGTTTAGGTGATGACTAATCTCAGAAAGATTTTTGTCCCTACGACAAAATTCACAGTAAGGGAGAATTCTGCCATGTCTTGTGCCTCCATGAGCCATCCCAGCAGAACATGGAGCATGGTCATTTATCCGTAAAGAGTAAGGAAGGAAGGAGTTGAATGACCTAGTTGGGTTGTAGGGAAGGGAAGAGTAACTAGGTCCCTCTCTTCTTCAATACTCTGTAGGAAATGATACACTAGAGAAGGGAGGATGTTGCTTTTCTAGTGCCTGGGAATATGTAGGAAGTTTCTGTAGTCACTTGTGCCTTGCCTCCTTTTGTTGTCTGTGCCTGCATTATATTTCCTCTTATTTCTCATTATTTTGATGTGGGGTTTTTATTTGTTTGTTTAGAAATTTGATATGATTTTTTTCCAATTCTCAAAGAAAATTGTGATGTGATTTTCAATGCAATTTTTCTGGATGTTTAATGCTGTCAGTGATTCTCAAAAAAGGATGAAAGGTTACTGAGCGTACATACTACTACACAGATACTCTTAGCATAATGAAGATACGCAATTGTCTTTAATATATTCAATGATATATGAATGCAATCATTGCTCATAAATTTGTCTAACACATTATCCTTTAAAAGTGGCTCTGTTCTTGTGCACTGTTCTACATAGTTCTGCAGTTTCAAGGAATGTGAGGAAGATTGTGAAAGCTGTAGGACAGAGATTTAGTTATTCCCTAGTGAATGTAAGAACTGAGCCTCCAACAGAAGTACGTCTTTCTTTTTACCATATTCTCAGTGAGAGAACAAATGCACTTATTCCTTTAGAGTAAGCAACTTTCATTCCTCTCCCAAACAGCAGGCTCTGATGTCAGGACTGATCTCTGTTCTACTGTGTTTCACAAATATGCTGCTGAGAAAGGTTTTCAATTACATTTAAATCGAGAACCAAAACTAAGACCCAAGGGGTAGTGTGATTGCAATTGTAATCACTGAGGCTTGTCCCTTAGCAATACTTTTTTACTAACTTTACTTTCAGTCATGCAGAGAGATATGAGCAAAGCCCTTAGCCTATTTCTAAAACAGTCTCTGCTTTTACATGTCCCATGCAATAAAACTTTTTAAACTTTGCATTGGGATTTGAAAGGAAAGTGCATAAACCAGTTTCCAACCTGTAATGCCTAGAGAGATCAGGTGGTCCAGACTGCATCATCTCAGCCCTAAGGTTGTTCATGAGAAGGCAAATTCTGACTTTCTCCCACAAGGCTTCTCCCCGGACACGTTCCCAGCTACTCCTGATGGTGCTGATAATTTTCTGCCTTTTTAGCACTTACATATGTGCTATGTTTCCTAAGATTCATTTTCTTGAAATGGAGAAATGAGCTTGATATTCAAATGAATCCATCTATAGCCTCTCATATGGTGTCTGGTGTCTGTACTGATAAGCAGTTTTTCCTGATCCATACCAGAGGATAGTTAGCTAGTCCTAAGACTGTTCCCCCAAAGAGTTCTTGGGTAAAGACCAATATTTTTATATACTATGGTGGTGTGTTTGTCGGCTAAAAGCAAAGGCTGAGGAGCCAAAACAGATTTTCTTAAAAACATGCAAGCATTTGGCAAATCAGGTATTGCTTCCCTCTGCCTGTCTTCTTTTTTAGGTAATAAAATATCACAGCATAGAGAATGGAGCACTTGAAAGATTGTAAGTAGTTTTTTCCACTTTTTCACTCACAGACTTGTTTTGAAGGGGTTTTAGTGGTAGCTTTTAAATGTATTGAAGACATTATTCGTAGAAAAGGATAAAGGCTTTCTTTGAGATTTTTCCAGAAGAGACCATCAGTACTTCCACAGGAAATTTATTTTTATATTCTGTAATTTTTTGAAGAGAGAGCTGTAACGACAGATCTCAATCATAGATTCTGAAGTACTTATCTGCCTACTGACTTGGAGGCAGACACTAGAAAGCTAAAATGAGCACCATACACTGCTTCATTTTGTACCATGAAACATCCAGTGCCTGTACCAGTTCTAAAATTTTTGGCAGAACATTGTCTATGGAATTGGACAGATAATTGCTTTTCTACTTCATTTTTTATGAACCAAATAAGAAAACTGATGTAATCTCCCTTGCATAGTCAGTTTTTCCATTTATTTAATATAATTTTCATTTCTGTTGTTTCTCTTCCTAAACATACAAGGAGCAGACTGTCCAGACAATGAAGGTGGAACCTTTCTGTTTATTAATAAACAGGATATCTTGGGGATAAATTGGAGGGTGGGGAACAACAGTACCTGGAAATAAATGATGGAGTGGTATGAGAAACACTATTCGCATGACGTATCTGTGGTCTTGCAAGTAAAAAACTCAGGGAAAGAGGGAGACCATACAGCTTTCTTTCATAGTTATTATGAACAAGAAATGTGTTCTTCCTGGCTCTTTCTGCATATTCTGCAACTTGCTAGGAGAGTGAAGAGGTATCTGAAAAATATTACCTTCAGTTCTTTGTCACTTATTTTGCCTATTTTCTATGAACAAGGCAGCAAAACTGTCTTCATTAGGATCTTGTTTGTATGGAAAGTAGGGGCTGGCTTTTACCATATGTGTTCAGTTGTCTGTGGAGATTTACCCAGTGTTGTCAGAAGGCAGGATCCCTGAAATTTCTGTATTTGCGGTCACTGAGGGAGGAGGAGAAAAAAGCAGAGATGCTGTCCCTGAAGTGTACAGACACACAAAAAAGATCAAGGTTCAGCAACTTTTCAGTTAAAACTGTCGAAGCTGACTGGTGAAATTAAAGTATGTTATTAAGATATATATAATAATATTATCTCTGTCTATCTTCAAATCCTGTGAAACCTCTTACTTATATGGACTCAAAAGTTTGCCTCATATGGATGTAGGTAACAGTAATGAATGGACCCAAAACTTGGAAGCACCTACAGCTGCCATGGAGACAGCAGAATGCCTACTGTGAATAAGTCTTAAGTGAAAGAGAACTTGACTTTATTGGGGGGTTTTTTGTGTTCTTTTATTTGGTGGCATATTCATTAAGCTTTCTTTATTGTGGGAAAAAAAAATACTAACCAAACATTAAATTTTATTTCAAAACGATTACATTCTTATATTGAAAACAATGCCAGAATTTAGACTATTTTACATAATAGCTTGTTTATAACATCTTTAAATAATTTATTTTTGGTCAGTGTGCCACTTCGAGCTGTTTCAGAAAGTTGTCCCCTTCTTTCCCTCCATCCATTTCAGACTTTCACATTTCAATGTAGATATGCCAGTGTAGATATGAAGGGTAGATATGAAGGAACCCAATGGTTTTTCTGCTTTTATGTGACAAACCATTGCAATGAGATTACCAAATTGAAGATAGACTTTGTCAAAACTGACCAAAAGTTAATCCTCATACTCTTCTTCCATGGAAAACTAGTGCAAATTGACTCATTATAAAATGAATCCTAGAGAATCCCTGGGAGTTCATAGCTTTTTTAATATGTCTTTTTTAAGCACATACTAATGAGGCCCAAGATTGTTAATGAATTTTGGAGTGCTTCAATTCTATAAATGAATGCTTACATTCACTTCATGGCTTATGTATGTGGCAAAACTGACAGGTGGCACATACATAATCACATCTGTTTACTGAAAGAGATTTTAATCACATAAAACCTGAAATTATTTTTTTTTTATTCTACTTATAGAAAAGACACCTCTATGTTTATATCACTAGGTAGATTTCTTATTATCTTCCCATTAATATCTGTGTAAGGTGGAGGAGAAAATTAGTTACTTTGTCTGAAAAATAAAAACAGAATGTACGCTAACATGCTTTTCAAAGTGGTGAAGTTTTATTATTGTGTATTGAGAACTGAATGATAGCTTTAGAACTTTAGAACTTTCAACTTTAATAGCTTTGTAGAAATAAAAAGAAACTTTAAAAAAATTAAAGTGCCGCAGACTATTTTTTTGCAATTATTTAACTTCTAATAAATTTTACAATAGTCTACACAAGTTCTGTTTCTTTTTTTCTGTGAAGACTTGATAACCATATTTATTACTAATTCTTTGTTGAAAAGCATGGAGAGATCAGTTTTGTGTGTGTTTTCAGTCTGCAGGTTGTGGGTGTGTGTGAAGTGTTGGTTAGCAATGTTTTACCATATAACTATAAATCAGTGGTGGAAGAAGTAGGAATACAAGGACGTCAACCCAAATTGCAAAAGATTGTAATGATGCAGCTATGATAAACTGAATTAAGCTTAGGGTCAGGAGTCATGGAGTAGAATAATGAAAACCAAGCTACTAGACCATTCTGCTTCATTTAGTCTGTGATGATAATGAGGTATTACTGAATGCTAAATAGATTATACATGGAAATTTGGGCTCGGAAGAAAAGCTCTCATCCTTTTTATAGCAATGGCAGAGACACCCAATGATTTTATGACTCAAATATTTATTTTCACAGAAGACATTCAGTAGCCCCTCAATCTTAAATTAAAGGTAAAAAAAGTTCTTTTTTTTTTTTTTAATTTAGTGTCACAATGAATTGTTTTCCAATCCAATCATTGCTCATTGCTGAAAATAATTTTCCTGCACTCATTCTTACCCTTCTGTAGTTGTTTCCTGAGTCTTAAAAAATCCATTTTAAATTTAGCCTCATGAAGAATCATTTCAGTGTAATCACTGGATGTTGTTGAATATAATTTTCCTGCACTCAGTCTAATTTGTGAGCCTTCATAGCTGTTTCTCAGTCCTTTCCAATAAATTCAGCCCCTCTACTTTCTGTTCCAGTACTATTCATCCAAAAAAAGTATTAGAAACAAGTCAGCCTAAAGAAATTTGCAGCGGGAAATACATATATTATAGGGAGATACAATTCTGAGGTACAGAATTTACACAGGTTTTAAAAGCCAAGTAGTAATGCAAGTGTCATGAAAAAAGAAGCAATTGTTACTATATTTTGCAATTTTTGTTGAGGTCTTTGTCTTCCTTCTTATTCCTACACTGATCTATAGTTATACAGTAAAGCACTGTTAATCAGCACTTCACTCATCCCTATACACTGCTGTCCCAGTTTGAGGTAAAATCCAACTTTCTGGTTAGTAATTTTACGTATTAGCTAGGCCTCTTCTAACTCTCTGAGCATATTGTGGAGAAAACTGCTCCCTCTCAGAGTGATAAGACCAATGTTTGTACATCATGCCAAGGAATGGCATGCAGAAAGGCTCTTGCTTATACTTGTTGCTGTAACCATCAAGGTCAGCTAATTTTGTTATTTGCCCTGTTGGAGGGTCGGAAACAGAAAAGCATAGAGGGGTCCCACCTGCAGGGAAGAGCAGACAGGACAGATGACCCAAAACTGACCAAGAGGGGTATTCCCATCTGCCCCATGCTCAGTGTAAAAGCTGAGGGATCAAAGGGTCAGCTCTCTTTCTTCTGGCCAGTGTCTGAGGAAGACCCTGTCTGTTTATCTGCCATTGATCCCAATCCGCGTGTTCCTGACTCCAGAGCTGGAATCCGGTTCCCATCCATCACTGAGTCCAGTCTGGGACTTCCCCAGCGCCTGCTGGTGATGTCATCCTGGGAGCTTGATACGGTTTTGTATATATTGTATCTATTTCATTATTTCCTTTTTGATTTTAATATTAATACTTCATTAAAATAGTTTAGTTCATTCTAAACTTGCAAATCTCCTTTTCTCTTCCTCTCTTCTCTTTTGTGGGGGTGGGGAGGGAAAGGGCCATCTGTCAGTCTGGTTGGTCAATCCAGCCTAAACCACGACAACTGCAGATTACAAACACACAGAGAAATGATGAGAATCTTCATGCTTTTCAGGAAAGATTTAACAATATATAAAGATTTAGTAAATTATTGCAGGCAAAAATATACTCAAAATGCTTATATACAAATTCTGTTCACGAGGGATTTATTGTTTCCTAATAGCTATTTTTAAATTTTGATTTTCCTACACAAATAGACATCCTCTTAGGTGTACCATCCTATGGATGTAGTCGACTGTGTAGTTGTGCATACAGTTGAAATCTGTTGCAATATCTAACAATCTTATGCAATATCTAACAACCTTATGCAATATCTTTCCTATGGCTTCAAGTCTCACACTTGCTACTGTCATTGTGTTTAACAATAATCATAACAACAATCATAAAAACTTTAACACCAGAATATTGTCCCCTGCAGGGGACCTATGTTAGGGCTAAAATAATATTCTCAGTAAATTTTCTGGTGAGTGTTTTCCCTAGTGAACTATCTGTGATGATATTGAACGTACTGTCACAACGGAATATTCCAAGACCTCCCAGCAGAATTCTAATAGCATTTTCTTTTGCAGCATAGAACATCTATGAATTAAAGTGACACCTTAAAAACCTTCCATAAAGCTTATCAAATCAAGACCAGCAATTAGAAAAAAAAAATGGACTAAAGCCACTGGAAACACTGTTTTGGTTTTTCGTGTGTCTGTGGTTTTTTTCTAGCTTTTGGTAGGGTTTTTTGTTGTTTTGTTTTCTTTTGTTTTTTTATAGTAATTAGTCATGGGATAAAATATGAGAAATATTAAGTCACTGAGGGAAAAATCCAGGATTCCTCCATTCTAGAGGGATGGCCAAATCATGGAATCACAAAATTGTATTTTCTCTTGAGTTATGAGACTCTTCCATTAATGTGTTCCTCAGAGGCCCACGAACGCGCATGTGGGCATTTTCCAATACAGCCAGTCTTACACTTAGCCAGGTCACTCTCTAGAAAGGTGAGCAATGCCATTTAAAACCAAAATAAAAGTTAAATATAAGGTGTATGCTAAATGGGCCATGGGAACACAGGTCAAATGAGGAGGAGAAAAACAGATAACTGAATAGCTACTTATTTAGCAAATGATGCAAACAGCTATCCAAATCAAAATGATATGGTCTACTAAAGACTGAATCATCCCATATATGTGCAAAAGAAGAATCAGTTAATGGTAGGAATTAATAACTTTGCATTTGTCTAGTGTTTGTGTGCTTACCTTTTCCACCTGAACATCCTTTTAAAATAGGGCCCTTTATGTAATATATATGTTAAATAATGCATAAAAGTAGAGGTATGATCCTTGCTCCTAAAAGGCATCTCTTGACTCCCCTAGTGTGCATATTTGGATTATTCACACAATAATCATTTTGGAAGGGACCTTCAGAGATCATCTAGTCCAACCCTGTTGCCAAAGCAGGTTCACCTACAGCAGGGTGGACAGGAACGCATGCAGGCAGGTTTTGAATATCTCCAGAGACGGAGACTCCACCACCTCTCTGAGCAGTCTGTTCCAGTGCTCTGCCACCCTCAAAGTTGTTTGTTCTCATGTTGAGATGGAATTTGCTGTGTTCCAGTTTGTGCCTGTTGCCCCTGTTGCCTGGTCGCTGGGCACCACTGAAAAGAGTCTGGCCTCATCCTCTTGACACTCACCCTTTAGATATTGATAAGCATTGATGAGATCCCCTCTCAGTCTTCTCCAGGCTAAACAGACCCAGGTCTCAGCCTTTCCTCATAAAAGGGACATTTCACTGCTTCAGTACCCTGATCATCTTTGTAGCCCTCTGAAGATTCCTGTTGTTAATTGATGTCAGTCAGCCCTTCACCTGGAAGCTTTCTGCAGGCTGGTGGCTGAGGAAAGGTGAGCAGGTCGGCTGCTGGGATCCCATCTCCCTGCGAGGGTTTAGTGAGGGACCTGGGGCCACCCTCTGCCCGAGGAGGGGCAGCCAGGTGTTGAGGAATACACCTGAATCCCATCCCACCTGTTGACCACAGTGGTGTGGCCAAGCTACTGGGGTGTTTTAGCTTCCCCTCCACCCTGTGGAGCAGCTCTTGCCTCCCCCCAACTGTGCTAAACCACACAAATGGGAGTCTGAGCACTCTCATGCTCCTGCCAGTACCTGCACGCCAGAGACCTAAATTTAGGACAAAATGAATTTCACCCCACTTGTCAGCTGCTACAGGCATTTTTCAAAGGCTCAAGTTAAGCACAGCTCACCAAAAAATTATTTCTGTTGGAGCAAATGGAGACCAAGTTGTTTTCATTTGTTTGTCAGTTGCTCTTTTGTGCTGTGGCCTGTGCTTAATCCTCCGTGACATGCGGCCCAGTTTATTCACTGCTAACGAGAGGGATATGTGGCTGCAGATATAACTATGATACCTGAATTTCTATACTGGAAGCTTAAATGTACAAACTGTGCCTCATTTCACTGTTGCTCCTCACTCCCCTGCAGCATTTCATTTCTGCATTTGCACTTATTGGGAAGCACAGTTAGGAAAGTCTTTAGTGCAGCGCTGGCAGAGTGTAAAACGGTGGCTGTATTGTAAATATTTATGTATATACACGTATGCACAGGAACACATTTTTCTTATATTTAGTATTAAGTGGCTGGAGATTAAAGGATAGGAGGTCTGAGGCTGTTATTCCCATAACTATTATATAGATCAACTGAAATAAATTCTTTCTGTGCACTGTGATTGAGATAGAGCTCTGATGTTGAATTCCTCTAACCTTGCTTGTTACCATGCATCCTCAGGAATTATTACTCTCATTGCTTACTCTTAAAAATATAAACATAAATATTCATCAAAAGCAAATAAAATATGGTTTCTTGGATTATGTGAGTTTTAGCAATGAAGGCACTGGGAGTTGTTAGTTTTGACATGTTTACTTTGCTTTGAGGCTAAATGTAAAATATAATACATTTACTTATTTTACATCTAAGTATTTATTTTTTAATTTTGAGAGAATGGTTTACAATTGCAAAACATAAGTCACAGCAAGAACATGAATTAAATTATTCTTATATTAAATTTCATAGTAATAGAGCCAACAAAATACAATGCTTTTTTGTAAGGTTTTGGTCAACACTGCTGAGGAAAGCTGCACAATAAAATTTATTGTTGCAATTATTACAAGGGCCATGTTGCAACTTAGCGTCTCTTGTGGTCCCAGCTCGGGACTCACAATTCCCTCTCCACCATGTTAGCTACGTTAAATTGCACATTGGCAATGGCATGCGGGCCATTGTGTTTCTATTACAGCCATGCTTCTGAGCTTTTGACCAAGATAAAAAAGGCTAGTTACGCTTAGGGACTGTTTAAATAGAAAAAAGGAGTAATTCCTGCCCCAAAGATCTTCCAATCTACTGTCCCTGTTCAGAAGAGAGTTAATTTCTGTGACTTCCGTTACAGCAAGTATTAGTTGTCTGAAATAAGGCACTAAAAAGGATAATTAGCACTAATGGAAGTCAATACTAATGCAGTGAAAGGAAATGAGAACCATGCAGGATTGTAGGTTTCTTTAAGAAAAAGAGGTCTTTGTAAATGTTATGAGAAGGGTAGGTAGCCATCCCTCAGGGGCCTGACGGTGGCTGCTCTGCGTGACTTGGATATTTCTGAAACTGATTGAATTAGCTTTGGTTTTAAATATACAACTGAAAAATTCTAAAATTTGCCCTTTATTCTGTCCTATACTGCATAATGCTTCTTTATTTTAGATAATTGCAACCATTTAAACCCTGACTGAATAAATGCAGATTTCTCTCAAACTGTTGTCTTCCTGCTTTCCCATTCCCAGACATTATGCTGACTTGCAGTGAGCCTTTCACAGAGTCTGACAAAAGGAATGTAGCAACCTGGATTTTTACACTGGAAAGGTGTTACATCTTGTATGTTAGAAAAAGGTACAGGGTATTTGAAAATCCTCCTTTTAAAATTTTGTCTCTTATCAAGGAGTCAGTGGCCAACACAGAGTGAAACCACTACACGTGCCTAGTCACCCATTAATTTATTCTTCATCGTCAAGTAAAGGGTCACTGACTTATTCTTTCTGTTCTCAGGGGGTTTTAATAGAGATAAAGTTGGACAATGTATAACAACTTGAATAAGAACTGAGAAGAATTTAAATTTTTAGATAAGTAAAGAGATAAAGCTGCGCCCTGTTGGCAGTGGCTGTTGGGAGAGGCTGGGGTTCAGTCCCTGCTCCGACTGATACAGAGAGTCCCTGGCAATGCCATTGACCTAATGACTGCTCTGGGCACATCTCCACTACAAACCAGCGTGAAGGAAAGACACACCAGCTGAGCTGGCACATCCACATGGTATAATGCAGTGCCTGGCAAAGGTACTAACTCCAGAGGGAAAACCTGCCAAGCCCCCGCCTTGCTCAGCTGAAGCAGCAGGGAGACACACAGGTAGAGTTTGTCAGACAATGCTGCAGCCTGTAGACATATATTCTTGCCCCCGTTTAGTTTTTGACAAAGATTTTTTTCCTAATAAGTGGATCACCAATACAATTTAATGAATTGATGTTTTAAATTGTGTCAGAAGAGTCCCAGATAGCCGTACTCAGTAGCACTGACTAGAGAGATAAAAGCAAGTAAAGCTAAGACCAATGACAGCTTCAGTCCCATATTTTCTTTGAATGTATCTGTCCTGACCTCTCAAATAGTAATGCAAATAAAAATGATTAATGCAGGAAAGGTACTCAAACTGCTGAGTTCGAATTTTACCTCATTCATCATTTTTTCAGAGGTCCTAGTAATAGGAAAATCGTACCAGTGAGTTACTTATTTTTGCTGGTTTTTAAATCAATCTTTAGAAAAAAAGACTGAAATTAGAAAGAACTAACAATGTGCCTACTCTTTTGAGAAGACAGACATACAGAATTTATCTCCTGGAGAGACATGTTTTGAAGGAATGAGGATCCTGAAGGAGGTGCCTGATCTATTCACTCAATAGAGAAAGATGGTGAGGAAAAAACCCCACCTTTCTTATAGGAACAGGATGCTCAGATGATCCTGGACTTGTCTTTGTGCTAGAAGAAGGTAAGTCATAGAGTAAAAACTTTGCCTTGAAGTAACCCTACAGACAGTTTACCAGACAGCTCATTAAAATAAGATATGTCAGAGTGCTGTTGCAAATTCCTCTTACGTAGCCATTAAGTACAGAGAGTTTTAGCATGTTTCTGCACTATGTCTACTGCTAGAAGCAAAAGGGCAAAAAGGCTGAATTCTTTCTGTGCTCCATACTAGGCATCCCTGGCATCTTTATTTCCTTTTAATACATTAAAAATTTTCATGATAACTTTGTTAATCGAGTGCTGTCCCTGGCTGGTTTTACCCTCCAAGTGGAGTGGCAGTTCTGTGTCAGGAAGATCTTCACAGCCTTGAGTTTTTGTGGCCTTGGTTTGAACCTTTTTAATGGCCATTTTCTACTGCAGCACAGATGCAATCTCTGATGTCAGCATATTTAGAGGGGAAGGTGACATCCCTACCCCTGCTTCTGCTTTTCTGTTCACCCCTCATTGTCACAGTAGTTGCTGGTACTTATATCATGCTGATCCGTCCCATCCCTGCATCTCCAGAGGATGATGACAGAACCTTCCAGTGCTCTTAAATTCTGCTTCGGAAAGTGATGTATCTCACCCTAGACTGAAACTGCAAGGGGTGACATAACATAAATTTGCCATATACTTTTTATGATATGCCTTATATATCTTAAGCCCTTGGTCTTATCCCTCATCTCTAAGACAAATTCCATCTTTTCTGCATTGCTTACTCAGCTTTTCTTCAGTTCAGTGATTTGCACACTGGTTCACATGAAGAAATGAACATTTTTACTGCTTCATTTGAATTTAACCAATGAACTGAGTAGTAAAGAGAAATTGCTTATATGCTTTCTGAAAGCCAGTATACATACACAGTAGACAATTACCTGTCCAAACTAGACTTCTACTTTCATATTCTTTTTAAACCAAAAATGATCTAAAAGTGTTCAATAATTTTTTAGAATACAGCTTAGTGATCCATCAGTTATATTTACTATTTGGATCATTTTTTATTTTAAATAGCTGGATATACTATTGTATACTAGTCTTTACAAATAAATAGCAATTTTTTACCAGAGAAAATGCACATTATATTTTTAAAAGGTGGTCTATCTTCATATATATTGCTGTTGCAAATACTGTATTTTTCAAATAAATGGAAACAATACACATCGAACTTGAGGTCCTGTTATGATCTGAGGCATAAAATAGACTTAATTCTACTCATGAGTTAGGAATCCTACTTCAAAATACATAAAGGGTTTTCCAAACATTTCCAGCCTCTCTTTCCCATAATTATTCATTTTGGTCATGAACATGCACTTGTAGATTAGCTGCACTGGCACCCAACAAAGGAACCTAAACAGAAGAACAGTGAAGAATATTACTTCGTAAGCAAAGCAAACATAATACCAGTTAAAATAGTTAGGCTGTGTGTTGAGGTTCTGTAGGCATCTCAATACGTTTCTCTGTCTGTTAGAAAGCTGGCTGTGCTTTTTGGGTGTGTCTAGCTTGCTTCTCTACTCATTTCAGAGGACTGAAATGTACAAGAAAGCTACCACAATGGCTTGAAAAGTAATTACTGAAGATAATGTACACTGTAAAGACACTTTGATTTACCAGTAAATGATAATAAGGTGAGATCAGTTCATTAGCTAGAAAAAGACCAAGATTGGTGGAGAGAGTACCAAAAGATATGGAGGAGTTAAGACTGATTTTTTTACTCAGTACATAAACTATGAAAAGTGAAAAAATGCCATTTACATACGACCAATTTATATAAGCACAGTGAGTTAGCAATACTTGCATTAATGACAACAAATAGGTTTTCCTACATCTTAGTTACCCCTTACAATTATTCCTGAAATTAAACCTTTAAGATAAACTTGTTTTGAGTATGGGGATTAAAAAAATCCACAAAACAAACAAACAAAACCCTCAACCCCCTCCCCTAAACCATAACTTTCTTAAAAATCTACAGCGTTTACCATCAGTAATTCTTTTAGTAAAGATTTTGCAATTCTCATTTCCTTACATCCATCAATATAAGGGATCCCACACACTATAAAAGAGAAAGGCAGTGCAAAACCAACAAACCATAATGAAAACAAACCACAGAGATCTAGAATTCAAATTTAAAGAATATGAATTATCTTTTCATTTTGTGATAGCACTCAAAGTTATTACAATTACTATTCTTAAATGGAATAATAAATACATTAATGAGAGTAGGATGATATTAAATAGACTCTGCATACTTTGTTGGCAACAGATTCAAAGCTAAATGTCAAGTGATTGTTTATTTGTAATCAAAACATTTTATGTATCAAGTAATAACATAAAGCACAGCTTAAATAATAAAAGTCTCAATATTTATGTAAAAGTCAATTTTAAAAACAAAATATTTGAATAACTGAAAGCTGCACTCATCTATGAACTTGGTTTTAGCATTTATCACAAATTTCCTTCTTTATTTAAACATATTGTTTATTTTCTTTTGGTAACCACTATATTCAATTTTCAGGTGATTTTATTTGATGCCTGGGGTTTGTAATATTGTTTCTTCCAATAGTCTGGACTGATTTAGCATAGCATTATGGTTTGTCTTTCATTGTAGAGTTATTATTTAAGGAAAGGTTCTTGAAATAATTTGAAAATGTATTTAAAATATTTATGATGCAGACAAAATTCTTTTCAGGCTTTCTATTTAATCATGCCCTTGTTTGAGTTTGCTGCAAGCTCCCTTATACTGCATCTGCCACATGTATTGAAAAAAACCACTCCATTTTGAAACTGTCCACTTATCTAAGAGGGTGAAGTAAATAAAAACAACACAATATACCTGCTACACCATAAGAGGGAAGAAAACCTTCTTTATGTTTCTGAGAGTACACTACTTACCCATTTGTGGAAATTTCAACATTCTGCTCTATACCAGAAGGTGTTTCAAAAGAAGTAGCATTCTAAAAGAATTTTATTTGTGTGGTTTTGTGATTCAGTATAAACAATTAAAAAATGTATAATACCAATCTAATTCAAATATTAAGAGCAAGTCATAAATATGGAATCAAATTCCTATAGAAAAAAGCACATTTTGCACATGTAAGGCCTTTCATCAGAAACTCTAAGCTTCCCCAATAGGACAAGAAATTTCCCAGATAGCAAAAATGTTGTGCCCAAGACTGCTCTATGTGTGGGATATTTTAGCGACATTGGAGGCAAAGGGAGTTCTGCTATTGATTTTTCACTAAAACCTAAAATGCAACTGCCTTTGCAGTCTGTCAGGTTATATGGATTAATGTAGCACAAGGGGCTGATGATTGTTGCCAGTTTCAGCAGCAAAGATACTCAAGATTCACAGGGTGGCATCCAGACCACTGATTGCAAGGATGCTACAATTTCCTACCAAATATTTCTTCTTGAAAAGCCATGGTTTTGTATATCAGGGGATTAATAATTAGAAGTGGAAAACTAATTTCAGTGTTCAGAAGAAAGTGAAATTACAGAAAAGGAACGTTAAAAGAGCCTTTACCTTGCCATTAAAGCAGGAAATGCATTCCAAATAGTTTCAACATTAATTTAAATTATGCGTTTAAAAAACCTGCAAAAACTCTCCAGCCATTAAGAAGAAAATAGGTTCAACAAAAATACAAAAAATGAAAATATTGTCTTTTGTGTCTAAAAGTTACGGGAAGGAGCAGGGAATGCTTGATAATCAGCCCTCCAGTTACCCTCTGCTCGAGCACAGCCACCCAGCAGGTAATGTCATTTCCCATCCTTGTCTAGGTGATGCCACTCTGGTCCCATGCTGGAGCAAGAAAGCAGAGGAAAGACTGTTCACTGAACACTCTTAAGCATCTACAGGGCTTAGCAAAGACTAAATTAATTTGCAGTAGAAGGTTCAAATTCTCCATTGCTTTTGTGTCTTCAGTCAACTTTTCTTGATGCTTTGGCTATCTTACCTCATATGGAAAAATCCCAGACAAACCCTACACCTGCATCAGCAGTCACGAATATTGAAATACAGTCTAAAAAAGGGGGGAAAAAGGGAGGTTTTAACTCTCTTCTGCTTTAGTTAATCTGAATTAAACTTCTCATTAATAATATATTAACAGTACCTGGTTTCAACATAGACATAAACAGTTTATAAGACATTGTCTATTGTTTCTAGTTTCTGTAGAGAATACATATTCCCCTCAACAATAAAAAAGGATTAAAAACTGAAAATAATCTTTTCAATAGTACGTCCAGGTTCCCCTTCCTTCCAACATTACAGTTAAGACTAGTATAAACTATTTAAAGAATGTAGATTAGGGAGAATCATATTAGAGAAGCTCCTTTGTCCTCCATAGAAGTCATTATTGTCAATGAGGATATTTTAATGGGAAATTTCTGCTGAAAGTTTGCTATGGGGACAATGTGATACAGCGGTTGCTTCCTTCAAAGGATCTCAGAAGCTATAGTTTCCATGTTTCACACTATCAGAAATTGAATTGCTTTCCCACATTTGTTTCAAAATTAATCCTTTTAAGGAACAGTAAGCCTTTTATATTTTAAAATACTTATTATATTTTCTTATTACTTTTAATAATTCCAAACAAACCACTATGTTGAACCATTTCTGACTTGAAGCACTTTGTTCCAACTTGTTGAATCAAACTGAAGGCTACTTTAATGCTGATATTCGAGCTGTACCTTTCCAAGGGGCTGCCATCCTGAGGGTTATAGGTTGGGTACTTTGCCTTAGCAGGACTACCCTTGCATGTTGCAGCAATTTACACAATAGACTGTGTATGATAAAATCTGGGCATTGGACTCTTGGAAGTCCTTAAAAAGAAGCACGGAAACTAGGACTTCGAAGAGTGACACTGGTAGCATGTGCAAACATTAATTTCTATCCAATTAAATTTAAAGGAATATACTTAATAATGATAAATGATTCATTTCTCTCAGAAAAGAAGAGGGAAAATATAAAAAATGTCTCTCCAAAATAAAAAGATGTAAGATAGAAGACAGCAGCAAGAAAAAAAGCCTTTTAGTCAATGGATGAAATAAATCATAATGGATGTTAGCTATTATTCCTGAAGCACAATAAATTGTTGATTAGGATTCTGTTTTCCTCTTGTATTTTTATTTCTTCACACTTTGTATCAGTATTCTGCAGGGCAGTGACCTCTGCTTAGTTCTGGGAAAGCTGTTACATATCATTAAAGGTTTGGTATGTCCTTTGGCACAGCCCCCAGCAAAATGGAGTGTGAAAGCTGTACCACCTTAGAAGTTGTTTCACACTCATAAAATTCAATTCCACTTTGCTTCCATATTGCTTCAGGCTCATGACTTCTACTGTCATTAATTATGATGCATTCTTCGAGTCATCTCTGCCATCCAGCACTCTGGAGATAGAGAAGATTGACACCATCCATTCTTCACCCTTCCTTTCCTACAAATTTTGCTTAAAAATGAGTGGCTATGCCACATGCACCTGCCGTGGCACAGTAAGATATTTGCAGAGAGCCATATGAGATATCTTACTTTTCTTTTTCTGCTTGCATAGGCTTATTGTCTGAATTACCAGATTCCTGAATAATTTTAAAGTCCCAAGTAATAGTGTTCACTCTCAGCTTTTCTAAAACAGGCCTTGAAACTCTTGGGGGATTTGCATGATGGTCAGCTGTGCTCTTTCCAGAATGTGTGATTTCAAGATAATGAATACTCATGCCTGGGCTTCTTTGCACTTTAGTGAAACAACAGAGAATTAAACTATCAAGGTTTCTAGTTTCTGATGTGCCCAGAGGACGTGGTATTTGCCCATACAGTGACAGTACCAATTTTTAAAAAAGCGTAAGGATTGGGGTGCTCCTCGCTTGCCATGAAGCCATCCCCTGGATTTGCTGAATGGTTGCCTCTCCATGGCCAAGGAGCTAGCATTTCACAACTGTTTTAAAGGCTGATACAGTTATTTCAGGGTTGTTAGCTAAAATTTATCAAAGTTGTTCCTGAAGAAAAAAAAAAAAAGAAAGATGCATTTTCAAGGTTGGAATGCATTTTGAACCCATCAGCTTTGACAGTCTATGGTTAAAAAATAGTACAACAGGAGAAAATGAATTTCCAACCCTTAGAATGATGCTTGAGACACAGAGCAGAAACGAGGAAGTCTGCATAGAGACTGATAAGCTTCCTAAATCCTGCAGGGTTTCTTGTACATTACTATCTTTTTAAAAGGTTCATTTAAGCAAGTAATTTAGGGTTGTGAGCTCTTTTTTTTCTCTCTAGATATGTGGTCTGATGAGTTTAAACAGTAGCACAGAGCTTCATGTCTTTAGCCATACCAGCTTAATCCCCTCAACTCATAAACACACACAATTCATCCAATATTGTTTGTTTTTTAAAAAAACAGTATTCAGAAAGAGTGACAGGAATTCTGTTCTTGTTACCCTCTCTTCATCTTCTCATTGACCCTCATGCTAGTTTTGTCTTTCTCCTGACTCTGTTGTCTAGGTTGGGAAACATTTTCTCTGTTAATTTGCTCTGTATAGTACTTAGCACACGGGGGCTTTGTTGCTAAATCTGGAATTGACTCTGTGTAAGACTGTACTTACACAGTCCGTGCTCAGAGTCACGCGACATTGATGGCAGTATCACAAGGCAGGCTGGAGGTTAAGTGTGCTGCCCATCCATCTGGCCCTTGAGACTATAAGCAGACTGTTCTAAACTAATGTTTTGGGAAGGGAAATATTGGGTACAGATAATGCCTACAGTGTCCTCCAAGACATATTTATCTGCTGCATGACAGTACTTGGACTCTGTGCAGCCTCTAGCTACCAGATCTATCTTATCACTAATGATGTCAGGCAGATGAGAGACATCGGAGTTTTCCCTGCAAGAGACCATTGGCCTGAGGACATCTGCAGGAAGAGCAACCAATATCTAAGTGACATGAATGCAGGCTGAATTTGGGAGGTTTTTAAGAACTGTGACGGTGCCGGAGTTTTGTTCTCAAGAGTTGCCAAGAATAGTTGCTCCTAAGGGTGTATTGTCATGTGCAGTGTCAACATTGCTATTGGTGACAAATCAGATTTCTCTCTTGGATGCTGGACAGTCACCACTGCCTAGGCCAATTCAAAAGAACCGTGGCATTGGCTCAAACCTGCACTGATATATTCCCACAGGAGTAGACGATGTCACTTACATCAGTAAGAAAATAAGTGAATGAGGTTAAGTGAGAGCATCCACTATTAGGTACCTAGAGAAAAAGATACCAGAGAAATATCAGGTTTATTACATTATGTACATTGATCTAGGAGGACAGCATTCTCATAGACTATAAACATGGGTGCTTCCTCCTACTTCTCTGTACTTACATTGCTGAAGTGGACTCCTGCTGGCATTTCAGTCCCCACTTCCCTCTTTCCTGAAGACTTCTTGCTATGCAGTCATAAGAGTCAGAGATGTCGGTCATATGATAGGGGTAAATGGTATCATATAGCACAGAAGTTCTGGATGTAACCGTCCAATATCTCTAGAAAAGGTTCCCTCTTTAGTCATAGCAAAAGGTGGAAGTGAGGCAGCCAAGGCTATTTGTGCATTTTCTCATGAGCTGCAGGAGGCTCCGAACTCTCTCACTTATAACAAAGCACATTACTTAGAGATCGTGTCTAAACAAATAGTCACCTAGAAAATCCATAGTGGTAACTGGAAGCTACCACTGCAAGCACTTTCTGGTATCTTCTGAAAATCACATCATATAAAACTGAATTTGAATCCACAATCAGTACCAGTTTATTATAATATCTGGTGGTTTATTAGCAACTAATTGATCTTTCTGCTACATTGTATGCTGTGAAATGAGCTTTACTTAGCTGAGAATAGGACTCGTTGACTGCCTTATTGTATGAGCACAATGTAGTCTCGAAATACTTTTCCAACTATCCTACTAGCTGTTTTTTCTACACCTGTACATAAAGGACAATACACACTAATGAAATAAATCCTTGGTATTTTGTATGGTCAGCTAATATTTAAACTCATATCAATCATTCTGTCATGAAAGAATAACACTGAGATGAGCCTTTGCTCCTCAAACATTTGAAAATTTTCATACAGCTCATTTCATGGAAGATCTATCACCTGTCAAACCAAAAGAGCTATTCTCGATTTAGTAGTGAGGCAGCATTAAGATTATATGCAGAGTAAGGCCATGGGGTGAGTATTAGTGGCCCAGGCTCTATACAATTATAATCCAAACCTCTGGCAAAATTACTTGTAAAGGCTCAAGAAAAAGGTGCAAATGTTTTCCATTCCGGCTGGTAAAGCTATCAGCCCATGGCAATGAGTGTGAAATCTTAGAAACTGTCATCCTTAAAAGTTCTTGCCTCATGCTGTGTTCTCTTTAGATGCAGCAAAAATGCATCCTTTTCATCCGCGGTGTAACCAACCATCATTATTGTAGACTGTTTATTTGGAGTAGTTTATTCTTTGTCAGAAAAGACATTAGAGGATGTCAAAACTCTAAGCAGACATAAGTTGCTAAAATCATATTACCTTGGAATGCCTGGATCAGAGAAGTCCCCACAGGCTTTATCCAGTCTAGTCCATTGTAATGTAACTTTGAGCTGGGACAAGTGGTAGATAACAGCAGTCTTAGGAAGTACCTGAGTCACAAGACCTGCTGTTTTCTCCTGTCACCTGCATGTACCTGGGACTGTGGGCCCTTCACACTCCCCTTTCCCATCACTACACTGAGCAGCCCTTTGAAGAGGCCACATTTCACCCTAATTAACTACATTTACAAAGATCCACAAGGATTTTCAAAACAGAGTGCCTATACTCAGGAAAATTATTATCAGTTCTGGAGTGCAAAGTATTTTGCCTTTGGGTAAAGGGAAAATGGTCGTGCATGAACATGAGACTCGCATCAAGTTTTTGATGCTATCAGTCACAAGATGCTACTGACTTGAGAAAAGGCGAGCTGGCAGGAAAAGACAGGAGGCATATGGAGCTTAGCCTCTCTGTGTCATACATAAATCCTAGGGATTAGTGAGAGCGAGCTAGTCCTTCTTCCTAAAAACATGGGTGTGTGTATATATATAGCAAAACATTTGAATACATACTACTATTCTGTATTTTAAAGGGGGGTGTTAGGATTTAGGCAAATATATATGAAGACAAATATGATATATATGAAGACAATAACTGTATGTTGTATTTTATACATAAAGGTTCTATTACCATTTTGTCCTTTTTCCTTTTACAAGATGAGACCTTGCAAGCCACCACTAAGTGAAATTACCTGCAGGGAAATGTAGCTTGTTTTAAAAATATAATACAACATTTAGATTGAGATTTTCCTTCATATACAAGGAGAGACAACTCTGTAAAATTACACTATAAATTTACTTAGACTAATACAAAGATTGTGAATATGATCAAACAGGAATTTGACCACTCCATAGCAAAATGTTTGTAATTTGCAGGAGTTAAATGCAATTAATGACCAAAAAAAAAAAAAGCAAAGTGACTCATCTAAAATCTATAGAAAGATTTAAATACTCTAAAAAATTACACGTACAAAAGAGCTGAAAGCAACCAGGAATGATATTTATTGCCAAGTTATATGAAAACACACAGACATTCAATTATCAGCTATAAAATCCTACCCTGCTAAGCCTGAGAATGGTTCTATGGTACTGACAGGTTTTCTACATCCTGACCACTGTAGCTATGACTGAATGCAACAGGATTCAGAAGCACTGAGTTATTCTGAAAAATGTTTCAAATTTTATTTACGGAAAAAAAGAAGTATTTAACTCAACAGCAATAGACAAAAATTGCATTTCTATTTTCATAATCAACAGTATTGGGTAGGAGTTTCTTGACAAGTCATGAACTCACTTATACCACATAATTTCATCAAGCAACAAATCTTAAAATGCATTTCACTATCTTTAATTTTGTTTCCGTGTGAAACTTAGACAAATTATTTCTGTATGTAACACCTACATACAGGATAAGACACAGAATAATAATGCCTTTGGAAGCCAGAAGACAATATATCAAAAAAGAACAACACACACAACATACCCGAGTCTTATATGACACTGTTATCTCATGCAGATATATCTTTCCCAGATGACAGCCTCTTCAGAGCTGTCTGATTGAGTTGTTAGCCCAGAGCTTGGACACATGCGCCTGTCCTTCAGGCAGCATTTCACCCCCACTGCAATGCCACGCAGCTTCTCAAACTTTCAGTTGCTTCTTTTTTGTGTTCCAAATGTAAGACCAGCAGGTGAAAGGGACTCTGATTCGGTGGAGGTGGTAAGTCACTCAGAGTTGTTCACTCTCTGTGCGTCCTCCTCTTAAGCCCTTATCACAGGGGCTCCTTGAATCAGCTTCATAGGCTAATGTAGAAAGGAAAAAGTCGTATTTGCAAAAGTCACCATGTTGTTGACTCAAGAGAGTAATAGACAGACTACAGTTTTAGACAGATTTCCAACTATTGGTGTGCACAGGTTGGCATTTTTTGTGCCTTCTGTAAACACTCGCTCCTGGGACTTGTACACGTTCCTGTGAAAATTCACTACAGGTGGCTGTATCTCTTACTTTAATACTGTTCTTTTTCAGGAGTTTTAAACATGAGCTTTCTGACTTGGTAGAGGGTACTAATGGGTAGGTTATGAGACAGGGATGCTTCCTCAGTGCTTGCTTTCATGATGCATAAGCCCATCAGCTCTTGGCAGGTACGCTTGCGTGCTGCCAACAGTGCACTCGCTGCCTTAGCTCTGATCTTTGCTGGAGTTCCTGCAGGCACCCATATGGCCTGGGCTGCTGCCGTATGCTACTCCTTTGTGGAGCTGTGGGATGATGGAGTGAAGAAATGTTCAGCTGTATTTACTAGTGTCGGGTCTTACACGCCTTTGGTTTTGGCCCACTACCTGCTTTGCCTGGTGTCCCCTTGGCTTCTTCTACACATTGTGTGATGGTCCAACCCTGTCTTCCCTTATTTTTGTTGTTTTTCTCAACAAAACCTGTTCCAGCACAGGCCTTTTTATATAACTATTTCACCTATGATGTTGAATTTAATTACTTAAAATTATTTTGGGGAATATAAAAAATGTCACTGAAGGAAATGGAAAAAAATATTTAATGGAAAATTTCCTCACAGGAGAGAGAATGAAAAATAGTGGCTATTCCTGACAAATGCATGTATGGTTAATTATTCATCAAAGGAATGCATCTGAGGTAAGCAAATGAACAAACTGAGCTTACCTAGCATCATAATTTTTGAAACACCGAATACTACTTCAGAAGCACATAAATAACACTTCACGCTACCTAGAAAGTTTAATATCTTGCCATTTTTTGATTAATATAGAACTGCTGCATGTATTAATCATGAGGTTTGAGCAAGTTCTACATCAAATTCAGGTATCTGAAAGCCAAGAGCCATCATAAGGCAAATTAGCATGAGTAAATTATGAGTACTGTACAGTGATAGTTAGAAGGAAAAAACTCACTGGTCTTTTAACAGCAACAGGGTTCCCAGATAGTCCAGAATGACAGTACAGTACACCTAAAACTAGTAAATGATCTGCCATATGGTTTTGAGAGAAATAACAAATCCTAGGAATCAGTCTGTCAGACCCTCACCCTGTTACACATTTCCCCAGATGCCATCTTGGACCCTGGGAAATTTTCCCGAAAGAGATTTTTCCTCAAGAGGCTGACAAAATTTTCATGAAATTTTTCTTTCTGACCAATTAATTCTTGCTAGCAAAGAAAGCTTAATCAGAAAATTCCTGTTCATTTCTACTTACAGTAAACATACATAACAAATCAGAACTCAAAGGTAAAAGGTATATGTAGACTAGTATCAAGAAAAATACAGCTTCTTCATATTTTTCTTAGGGAATCTATTTTCATCTAAGAGAAGACAGAGTTATTTGGGCATGCTGAATTTTTAAAGTCCTGTTCAATATAATCATATGTATATATATACATGTGTGTATACAGAAAACTTTTTTTAAAATTTCAGTTTGTTTTCTTCTCTAAAGTTTGCTTCAAACTGTCATTCTTTGTGTCTGAGAATGTCCACTGCATAAAGACTTCAAAACGCTCTATTGGCAGCAACCTTATTTTTTAATTTATTTGTAGGTCATAGAGCTACGTATGTTCCCCTGAGGTTGAAGGCAATAGCTGGAGTTCACAAGTAATTTTAAAGTCAAAATATTTATAAAAAGTGCAAAACCATGGCAACTCCATTCTCGTTTTGCATACAAATTTACATACAAATAGGCCCTATGCTATAAGATATACTATATATTAATCAACTATTATCAGAATATCTTGGCTGTGGGATTTTATTCTTTTTCTTATGAAGATTAAGTACTAGTAATATAAAATGTAGACATTCTATTTTTCCTTTCAAACCCAACTCATCAAACATTTCTAGATATAGTATTGTTTTAAGCTACTGAAAGAGAAGGTAATTTGTCCCTCTGGTGAAATGACAGTATTTAAGTGTGTGACAACCCCTAGGCTGAACAGACGTAAAAACGATAGCTTAGAATGGTAGAGAATATGAGAAACCACCAAGAAACAAGTGATTATACCTATGAACTTATTTCCCAGGGATAGGAGAAAGCAGTAACAAAATACCCTTCCAGGTAGCTTAAAATCACCAGAGGAATGTGGACAGAAAGAAAGAAAGAATAGCAAAAGCTGATTTTTGCATTCTGTGCTTCAAAATAAACAACTCATTTTATGATAAGTTTCTTTAATATTTCTGTTTGCTTCACAATGTGCAGCTGTTTAATGAGTGATAACTTCCATAATATTCCTTACTGCAATGTAGTCATCAGACTGTAACAAAGAGCTATGGAGAAGAAAAACAGTCACAGAAAGACAGAAAAACATACATGTCTGTGAATGGAGAAAATTAAAAAAAAAAATCAACAAAGATATTTGCATATAGAAGATGTCAGTATGCACCATGCTGTCATTTTTCTTTTTTTTTTTTTATTATTATTACCTCATCTACATTAGCATTAAACCAAAGGCTAAAAAGCAAATAGATAAACAGGCTTACAGAAATCTATCTGTGCTTAAAATGATCTTAGAAACTCTATGAACTGCTGTGATGATAATTTCTTGAAATTCATTAGCAAAAAATGAGAAGTAAGGTCCTCACATATGCAGCCTGTCGTATTTCCATTGACTTCTTGTCTTTGTTCTGTGAACAAACTGAAGAGTGACCTGTGATAAATCCTCAAGAGATGAGTTTTTGAGTGTGCTTTCATGGTAAATTGCATAATTATTTCATTTCTTCCCACCAAACCCATATATACTTATGTGTATTCTAGTGTTATGAAAGTGCACATGGCTGTTGCAGCTAGTTGGAAGGAATTCAGATATCTGAGCAAAGTGCACCTTCCTTTTGTGTGAATTTTCTCTTTCTGCTTGTAGCAGACAAAAGCATATCTTCAATAAATGTGAATGTGAAAGAATAATTGAATTTTCTTCCTTTTATTCTGCTCATTCTTCCAGAAATTTTTTCTTTGAGATAAAAAGCTACATTCAAAATCGTATTTTGTTAAAATAAAAGACAACTTGGGCAATAGTGGCAAATGTGCATGTGTGGGTAGATTTTAATGCACAGATAATAAGTATCAAAAAGCTGACTGGGTGGGTATTGTTACTTCTTTTTTCTTTTCCCAAGATAGAGTGTATTAAACTTACATTTTCATCTTAAATGTTCTTTTCTACCAGGGAATGGCTTTTTAAAAAAAATTAGTTTATATCACTGCATGTCCATATTTACCATAATCAACCAATCCACAATTAGATTTCAATCTACTCTGATAAATTTGTTAGTATTAATTAATTGTTTGAACAATACTAATTTTCCTTTCAAAATAAAACATAAGAACAGATAGGGGAAAGGGGCTAAGAATTATTATTGACAAGAGTCCAATTATTATTGACAAGCCTTTAGACTTTTTTGCATTATTTACGTGTGAATTTTCATCTCTAATAGCAGGAATGCAACATTACTATGGAGATCAAATATCTTTGCAATTAATCTGCTTTCCTCAGAAATTTAGACTTCATCCATTTTACCTAGTGAAGAGTGAAACTGAGAAGTGAAGATAGCACAGTCTGGATCAAAGAAATAATGGGGAAAAATTATTCTCTCTTTCCTGAGGTATCCCTTGAAGCGTGCATGCTCATTGTAAAGTAAGATAAATCAGGAAAAAAAAGGGAAAGTAAAAAACTAGCCTCAGGCAGCCTTATGATTTATATAGGTTTTATATGTGGGTATATTTTGTTCTGCTCAATGAAAGATAAAAGCAGTACAAAGCACTTGGCATTTCAGTTGGTTGTTCTTTGTGTGATTCTTCCCCACCATCATTCCCCACTCAAGGGAAAGGAGCAAAGGTTGGACTTCTGGAGGTATAACTCAGGATAAGAGACACTGAAAGCTAATCTGAAGAGAAAATTGAACAGAATTATTCTAAAGAGTGCTCAATACTACTTTTTCTATAAGCAATTCTTGCACAAAGATGAGGAAGAAATCTTTCTCATTGTACCCAGAGATGTCACAGCCTCCTTGATCATTGTTATGCCAGTGCTCAAAAATCATAAGAAAAATTTAAAACTGACAGCTACACAGCTTAACATACAGCCTTTATTTGACTGGTGGGATATGAATGTATAAAACTGGAACTTTTTCTTAGAGGAGGAATGATCTGATGAGAAAAACAGGAGAACTTCTAGAAGATGGAAACCAGGTTGCTACCATATTCTCTCGATCGTTATATTCAGGATGTTAAGAAAAATACCAGCTTAGTAATGTTTATTATAAAATATAGGCAGCGGGGAAGGACAACACAAATGATGGCATCTCCTGCCCTTTACTGTGAGTTCACAGTCGTACTCAAAGCTACCCTTGTTTCATTAGCACAGGAGATAAAAGAGCTGGAAAGAGATCTCTTTCTTTGTCTGTAGACAAGGTTGCCTGAAGACCTTAGCTTGCTTGTGCCTACCTGTAAGGTTCATTCCCAAGCCAAAATTATCAAGCTGAAAGCTTCAAGCTAAAATTTAACTTCTTGTCCTTCTACTCATTTTACAACTACCTAATGAGGCATTTTGCCCCAGTGGCTTTCATCCAGCTCCTTCAAAAGGGGGTGTCTTGGCAAATCTGTGTGAAAGGAACAATGCAAGGTAGTAGACACTGTTCAGGGAAAAGCTGTAATGTCATAATAAATGGTGTAACTGCTTCTGTTTGGGTACCAGTGGAAACTACTGCTAATTCTAATTCTGACTAGATAAAAAGACACAGGAAGTCTTTTCCCTTCATGTTTTCTTTTTGACGTCTGAATCTCCCACTGATAAAAGCTAGCAGTCCTGCAGGGTTAGATCCAATAAGAACCTCTGCCTACAAGCCTGTTTTCCAGCAACTGAGAACTGTTTGGAGGGAAAAAAGACATAATCCAAGCCAGTAGCACCCTGAACAGGAGCTGAGTTTAATAAATTAGTCCCAAGCAAAGTAAGCAAAAACACTAAACTCCCCGTATCCTGTTGGCTACTATTACTGAAAACAGAAAGATACACAGGTACTACTAGAATTCAGAATAACAGCATGAAGGTAAAAACCATCTCTCCGTATCACAACTTAACTTACAACACAACCAGTAGGGTCACCTGAGAAACAGGTTGGGATTTATTTTTTTGTAAGGAGGAATTGATATGAGGTGAGCTGTTCTTGAAGAAAAGCAATAGGTTCTTTCAAAAGAAAATCAGAAGAATAATTTGTCCATGCACCTTCTTAAAAGACAGCTGGAGAACTATCCATCGTGGGGAACAGGGTACAACAGAAAAGAGTGGAATAGAACAGAAATGGTCTGCCAGGTCTTCTCCTGCGCTAAGAGCCTGAAAAAAAGGCCACATCAGCAGATTAACTTGCTGTGTCTCTGACATTTGAGGGTTGAAAACTGTTAGAGAAATAGAAAGGCTCATATGCTGTCTTCTTTGAGCTGTAACTAGGAAGAATAAGGGTCAAGAGGTATTGAAAAATTGGTTGCTGGCTAGCTTAGAAAAGGAAAGTGTAAGGCTTGATAGTTGTTTGGGCTGATGAAGTGAAAACAAAGATAGAACATATCTCCTCAGATGATACTTATCTACGTGTCTGTCAATCCATCTATCCATCCATCCATCCATCCATCCATCCCTCCAGCCATTCATCCTTATATATGTACACATACCTGCATATATATATAAAAATATATGTACACACACAGATATATATATATATATATACCTGCTATGTATCCTAGTTGAAAAAGCAAGCAGTTAAAAGGCTCTGTTTTTTGAAAAGGAGCTGTTCAGACATCAATTTTATCTTAAATTCCTGTGATGTCCCAACTTTGAAGTGAAAATATTAAACACTGTATTTTGCAGTGGGTACATCTTTTTGTATTTACTTAAAAATTATTTACTTACCAAATCATCTTTGAAGAGTATGTTGTCATCCTTTTAGCATGCTTCTTTGTTAATCACTATTGGATGGATTCTGAAAACTCGATTCAGGCTGGTATCCTTAAACTTCAGTGAGACATCTTTTAAACTAAGGCTTTGTCCATACTAAATGACAAAAGCACACCTTGTCTGTACATATAACAAATGTTTATGCTGGACTGTTCTTTAGTTGTATTATTGTTAATACGTACTAGTGGGTATATGCAGAGTATGTTTCAAAGTAGAGTTGACTTACAAGTGTCTTTAATTCTGCAACTATATTTAAAACCATCAGTGTTTCTTCATGTGTATATTTAATATTCACTTTATGCATATGTCTCAGTTCTACACTCCATAAGACTCTTTTTTGTTCAGTAAGCTCCCATTTGACACAAAAAGCTGCATTGTAAATTCCATATGAGTGATTTCATATTACAGAAGTTTAGACAGTATTACTTGCTTCATATACCAGATATACATTTAATTTGGCTGGTAAACACAAAAGAGGTAGAATCAAATGCAATTAATATCCAACAGTTCTGTGTACAGTGTACAGTGGAGGTCTGTCCCTTTAGACATTCTGCAGAGACCTACCTTGGAACTTAAACCCATGTTGCCTAAATATTTAGTGTTGCTTGTTTCTATTAGTATGCAACCACACAGGCAAATTCACAATAGTTAGGATGTGGACAATGTTTCTTATAATACAAAGGCCTTCTACATCTAGTAGCTCATGCATTGGGAAAGACAGTTCGTGAGATCTACTAATTAATGCAGAGAACCAGGTACCGTTACCTCTTTTTCCTGTTCCTGTCTTTATAACGACACACAGTGTAGCCAAAGAGAATCTCTCTCTGTAGCTTCTTCCTGCTTTACCTATCTGTAAACCCACAGAAGTATGTTCAATATATGACTTTTACTGGTTCCAAAACGTTCCTACCCTTCTGAATCCCCACCTCTAATTAGGGTGAGTGCAAAGACCCTGAAACCTTCTAAATAAAATTTAAATAGCACAAATTATTGCATTGAGCTGGCAATTGTAATGAATGCTTTTTTTAATGATTGATTCATCAGACGATATACTAACCCTGTGATTAATATTCTCCTTGGTGCTCAACTGAAAAAGGAATATTAGCTTCCTCACTTTGGTTCAGCAAAACACGATTATTTTTTCTTTTACTTTTTAAGATGCCCTCTGCTCCTACTGATTTATAGGGAATATCTCCAGATACAAATACCTATAAAAATAAATACAGGGTTAATGCTGAGCTCGCCCTCATCTGACCAATGCATGTGAAGCGCCTTTTCCTGCCTGTATTCTTGGCTTGTTTTCTGTGCAATATTATAACAATTACTGAGGAGCTGACAGTTGTAGCAAAATGGAGGAAATATTCGTGCTAATCGCATATAAATTATGGATGTGTGTGTCATGCACGGTGCGTGTTGGCTTTCTGTTTCTACCGGCAATAGAGCCAGGCTTAGGCACTCCTTGGGTTTGCCATCCAGTGTGTCACACGTCAGCTGAGAGTGTGCTAGCAGAACTGCTGTGGGATGTTTGGGGTTGTCATGAGACATCAGCACAACAGCAAGTACTTTGTGTGTACCCAAAAATACACCTGCTCTCCCCTGTACTCCCAAAAGAGACTGCAATAGATTTCTTAAATTTGCATGAGAATTTGAAAAGCTATCTTAAATGCATGGAAGTAGCATTTTATAGCAGAGGCAGGAATGGCAAGTAGGTGTCCTATTCCTGAGCTATTTTCTTAATTATTGTACTCTCTTGGGCAATTAGCTGAAAGTACAAATTTGATATATCTGCTCTGAATACTCAAACAGCTCATTACAGATATAGGTACTTGCTTTTGCACTGGATTGGATCCTAGCTGTAGGTGCAAACTACAGCTATACTTTTTTCTTTTCCATTGCAAACTTTGCAGGTGCAAGTACTTTCTTCCACAAAAAATTAGATTACATTCTATTTAAAAGTACTTGCAAACTATGCAAATATTTGAAGCTATATTGTCAATCACTTTTTTAATAGACCTATAGATTTCCTCTTTTCATAATAATGACATTACCATATCAATCATCAACTCTTCATTATACTCTAAATGAACTGGATTTTTAATTATATTATTTTCAAAATCCTTATTAACCAAATTTCTCTTCCTTTCCACACTGAGATATGTAAACTGGATTATTTTTTTTTATGTTAAAATTGTTCAGGATGTTAATTTATAATTTAAAACAGCATTTTAAAGGCATTTATAAGGAAGTGTGAGGGGAAGAAAGCGAGTTTTTTACTTAAATGCTTGGTGAACATCTTCCTGGTTTTACTGACGTGTTCTGAAGATCGGTGTCCAGAAAGATGTAAAAGATAGAAGGAGAAGGGATAAAATGTACTTTAAGGTCAACTTATCAGAGTTAACCTTCAAATATCTCAGTTGTATGCACACAAGAGACATGTACATGGTTCAACATAAAATTAAGGGTTAAAATATCTAGGCATAATAAAGATATTCTTCTATTTAAAGCAATATAAATAACCTTTCAGAAGCATCAAGCAAACAACCAAAATATTTATACAGTATGATTTTAAAAGAAAAGGAGAATGCCAATGTATTATTCAGGTTGATTAACAGAGATACAATCAATCTGGCAAATCAGTAGGAGACCTAAGAAAAATTCTGTTCTATTTATAGCAAGGGCTCGAGAGCAAGCTCTGCTCTTTTATATGAAGCAGCAAAATTACAACTGCAGAACAAGCACTTTCTAGCATCCATGGCACTTGGCAGGAGATGGAAACTGGTTTCAAGGTCAAAGAAATAACACTGAAGGTGCTGCTGTTGGGGGAAAAGACGAACAGCAAAAGGTAATATTATACAAAAAGTGTAAAAGCATGGGTAGCCTCTGAAATCCAATTTAAACCAAAGCATAGAGAAGGAATTTGTGATTGAAATTAAGTTAAAATGGGTGGGCATGGGACAAGTTTTTCGGCAAAGCAATAGACAACCAAACAGGCATTCTGCATATTCCCAGCAACAAGTAAAAAATATTTTCCTGGGCAAGGTGTCACAGTATTTTCAGTGTCACAGTATGCTGATATTCTGAATACAGATGAGGGATGCGGGTCTATAAAGTTTTGGGTTCCAGGTGCTGTTTTTCCTGAAATTACATGCTAATGAAATGGATGGCTGTTGGCTGAGTTTATAGCAAATAAGAAACTGTAGAGGTCACAGCCTGCATGCATACAGAAAAGGTTATTCCTGATTCCACTAGACCTCAGAGGTTAAAACTGAGGCAGAAATAGCACAAAATAACTAGATGAACAGGGTGCCACACAGCTTCTGATGTTCTGATACTACATTTTTTCAGTACAGAAGAAGCCACATAAATCTGTTTTCCATCCTTTCCAAATTGGTTTAACAGATTTATTAGCCAAAATGTAAGTGTTTGGGGAAATCTAGAAATGCAGCTCAGCTTTGAATGCACATGTTGTTTGCCACCCTTTGGGATGGATCCCAAATACAGAGTGCATAAATTAAAATTGCTCTGTCAAGATGTCCAGTCCAGCATTGTGGAATACAAAAGGTGTCAATGCATGAGATGATGTCAGTCTGAGTGTTCAAGAGAGCAATTGTCAGACAACTGTTATTGTGGTGAGGGTTTCTGTGACAGACCAAAAAGTTTGCTGATGAGAGTCTTACGTTAAAAAAAGTTTTCACTTTTGACCAAAAAAAGTTTCTTTTACAGCTAGGCACAGATTCTTTTTCTGGATTTCTTTCTCATTTCCTAAAAAAAAGCCAAGCAGAATTCCTAGGAACATGGTTTCATATTTGAAGCAAAAATAGAGTTCCTAAATTCCAATGAACTAAACCCTGAAACAGTTAATTTTTTTCTGTCAGCCCACAAAAACATACGGATGATCATATGATGCCTACTCTCATCAGCAAGCTGAAATATGCACAGAATTTTGCAAACCTAGCTCTCTCAAGCTGTTTTAACCTATCTGGTTTTTTTCTATTCTGTTCCTAAGATGGGAAATTTGCACGATTCTGGTGCTAGAAAAAATCAGTATTATAGCTCCACTAGGAAATTCTAATCCTGATAAATCAGTTTCCATTTGTCATACTTTTGTGAAAGTTTAATCACTCAAATAAAAAAATATAGAGAACAAATTTGCATTGTACTAACATCAAAAAGGTAAGTGACTGTCAAGTTTTATCATCAATATTAAAACAGAAAGTAGACCCCTGATTTGGTCCCCCCAAGAGCAGCCTTGGCTCCCCAGGTCACAATTTAAAACTCTGGATCAGATGATGAATTTTACTGATTTTACCTAAGCCTCACAAGGAAGCTAATATGTTTTACTCCTCAGGCTTCAAGGAGCAACTGAATGTCTGAAGCATGTATACCCCCTTTAAAACTTTGCCTTAATGGCAAAAAATAGCGTTTATTTCTTCTCCCCTCCCAAATTAATGGGTGTTTTTATTTCTTGTGTACTTACTGTATTTGAACAGAAGGGACCTAAGAAATTTACTGCATGTGAACATTACTAGGGTACAAATGACACGGGTGCATGTTCGGTGATTCTGAATGTCGGTTGAGCACACACTATGAAGCTTTGACATATATTAGTCTGGTACAATCTTGAAACACAATAGAACAAAGTCTGCATGCAAGAAATGAATTTCTGACAGGATTTGTAGCTCTGGTTCAAAAGTAGCCCTTAGGGTATGAGCTTCATCTAAAGATCACTTTGAAGTATTGACTTAATAGAACTAAATACATGTCTAAATATGTGAATTTGCTTTAAAGGCTTGCTGAATTTATGCCTTTAATGAATTAAAGACTTGAACATCTGGGTAGAAGTTATAAATTGCAACTGTGTAGAGTATGCAAGAAATGATAAAAAACACTGTGATGAAGACATGAAGTTATTTGCACACTAGTACAATAAAAAGCTTACATGATCAATGAGAGGTAAAATTTTGCAAGTCATTGATAGTAAATTCTGAATTTGATGTGGCATTACATGAAGAACCATGTCACAGATTCGAAGTGAATGATGTAGTCAGCTAACCTGATGATCATGCCACTTGTTTTATGCTGGCTGTGATTTGTTTCTGTTTCATCTAATGAGACAGGGAACATAAAGCAGGCTGCACCATCATTGTCTATCCTAGGACAATCTTTGTCAGTCTTCTATACCAAATTGTGTAGATCGTCTTTTGTGTGTCCCTTCGTGTACAGAGCATGTCTGTCTTAGACATTCTCTTGATTTGTTTTTAAGATATGCCTAGTTATTTCTAGCTTCCAGAAAAATTTAGAGGAAAAAGCTATTTAGTATTTTGGTGAAAATTGATGCATTTTAAATACCCTGCGTTAACTACAAAGTACTTTAAGCTCTCTCTATATTTTTTGCGTGTCTTCGGCTTTTATTCTGTTGAAGTAATCGCACAGGAGTTAAGTTCCTAGGTTCCTTTTTTAAGTTGGACATTTTCTATGATCGACTGAAACTACTGCTTTGGCAATTTGGACATTATTTTTCTTTGGTTATTATCAGAATTCTCATTACCAGTGAAGAAAATGAATGGTCCAGTTGCTGTGTATCCTTTTGCTTTCTACCATAATACCTGAGCTGAGAAGTGCTTTGATTTTTGTAATTTATTATTAGCTCTGTTTCTGCAGTTCTGGAAGAAAATATTCTCTGCTGGCATCTTTTCCTTTCACTTTTTAAAAAGACCAATCTCATATAATATCCTCTTAAAGATTTCTTGATGAGGATTTTTTTTTAAATTTCACTTCTTCAAAGAACAGTTTCATTTAGAAAATTTGAATCTAGAAAACATTTTTAAATAAGGCATTGTCTGTGTTGCTTGATTCCCTGCTTTTTATCACACTGAAATCAAGGGCAATAAAGGCAGATGTAAGAGAATAAATTTTCACTGACATGATTTTCTGTTACTATAGACTTGCTCAGTTTGACCTTAATCTTAATGTGAAACCTTTCAAAGCTAATTATTTCTGTTAGTAGACCTTAAACTTCAAGATGTTCCTGAGTGAATTGTGATATGGAATGCCAAATACTTCATTAAAATCTAAAAGTTGCATATTAAAGGGGGGTTGGTGGCTTTTTTAATCTGTTGGACTTTTTGATATCTATGCATATATTGAAAATCTGGTGAACGTGTGACTGTTCAGGTTGAAATCCCAGCTTCTTATCTTTAACCAGTTGCTGCCTTTTTGCTGGTCATCTTGGTGCTATGGTAATCTGGTTATCACTGAAAGAAATAAAATATCACACTAACTATGGGAGTAATTTAAATCACTCTTCTTTGATACTTAGTCCATCATGATATCTTTTGGAGAGCTTTTATTTATCCTGTATTTCATTAAAAAGTTTAAATATTTTAGTGATGAGTTCATCACCACAAATTTCCCACTGGCTTAGATTTACCAACGGATTTCCTTGACTTCAGTCTCTTTCTACATGTATCATTTCTTTGTGGTGTGAGAAACTGTTCTATGCAACCATGAATGTTTAATTTCCATTACAACTTAATAGTCTCTTTGACACTAATATACAAATAGTTCTTGGAAACATTTCATTATACTCTTTCTTCTTTTTATTGTCACTGTAGTGATTGTTTTTCTTTGTTTATTCTCCATAGGAACTGTTATTGCTGTGAACCTGCAATTCTAGAAACTGGAGGTGATGCAGTATTTCACTATCCTTCCTCTCAACATTTTCTTCAGATTCTTTGCTGCCATTATCCATGTATTTCATCTTGTTTCCTTCCTAATCCCTCATTGCATTTTTTTCCATTTTGGTTTTTTTTTTTCTTTTCCTAGAATTCTATTTCTTCACCCACACAGCACAGTTTGTCTGATAATCAGCTACTCTATTGCAGTGTCTGTAATACCATTGTGCCAAAAAGACTGTCAGTTTAATATTGAACTTTTATGTTGAAACCAAGTTTTATGTATTCTTCAGTTAGACTCAAAAATGTTACTGTAAGTTCATATATACTAGTTTTTTGCTACCAATTTTCTTGATTTTTTGGTGGCTTTTTAAAAAATTGATCTTCAGTTTAACCACATACAATTAATGCTAATTCAGATTTCAAGTCTTCTGTACCCTAGGGAATCAATGTGTTTGTCTTTCAGAGCTGGACGTAAATGTTTTTTTCTTTTTTCAAGATATTTTGGTGATTTTCAAATTATTAGAGATATCTTTTTGTAGGAATACTGGTCTACTAGTTGTGACCTGATAAGAGACAGGAAATAGCGTGTCATTCGCCTCTGTGCTGGGAGAGCAAAGGCCACTGAAATCAGGAATTCCTAAGCATATGTCAAACTGCAGAATACTGTTATGTAGAGTTCCTAAGTAATTACGAGTTTGACCATAGTGGTCTTTCAGTTTGTAAATGTACATTACTGGAAATCTTGTTTGGAATTTTTGACTGTTGTTTGATTTGTCATCTATGGTTATGTCCATACAGCTGAGAGCAAAATGAGGTTGAGATGCTCCTGTTGGCTTTGAACAAACGAGATGGTGGGAATTGTCTAGCTATAGTAGCAGAGGGGTCAGCACTGGCTCTGTCAACTTGCTTAAAGGCAGTGTGCAGGTATGACTTTTCAATAGCTGAACTAGTGTGATATTTCCATAACAGACTACACTACATAACAAGACACACCCTTTACCCTGTGAGAGAACTTTCCTTCTCTCTGAGTTCTGTTTTTTAAATTATTATTATATTATTTATTCATTTTAATTTTTAATTGTTTTTAGGGAGTCTTCAAACAGTGATGTTCCTTTATTCCAAGGGCTTCAAAGTTGCATGCATTTAGTATTTTTCTTTTAAAACTATCACAGAAATGCATTTGCACAGATACTTATTCTTTTCCCCACCCCCTTCCTTTCTACCTACCAGAAATTCAGGCTCTAGTAGGGTCTCCAAGGCTTTCTTTCATGGAGTAGAGAGGGTCTGCAGAAACAGAAAGGCTAAAGAGAACAAGAATTTTTTATCATTATTTAATCTTTCCCTTTTCTCCTCAAAAAACTCATTGTAGCTTACAAGCAGTGTTTGCAATATAAATGACCAAACAGTTGCCAAGGTAACAGCTAAAGTAGCCAAAGTCCTGCACAGAAGAAAAGAACCAAGCAAAAATCTTTAAATTAGGAAATAACCAAGAGTGGTTTCTGGTAGTGTTATAGCCATTCAAGATGCTCACATTTTCTTCCTGAAAGGGACTGAATCGTACCAGTGCTATACAAAAATGTGTGATTATGATCAGGTAATTGACTAAGTGAAGCACAATAGAGGCAATGCACTTTACCAGTGACATTTATGTGTGTAAAAAATAAAAGAATATACATATTTTTTAATTTAAAAAATTATTAATTTATCATCAGTTTGTTTTGCCTAACTTAAATCATCTCTGAATAGTTAGGGAATTAAAAGTAAATAATTTCAGAGGGTATTCTTCACATGGAATGTCACACACTCAGTGTTTTCTAAATGTCACTATCCTAGGAGATTTGAGCCTCATTATTTTGAAAAAGCTGTTAGTGCAATAGGAAAGATTATGATCATTTATTCAAGATACAGTGTCATGTTATTGCTTAGATTACTGTTTCATTTAGGAGCTGTTGTCATAGATCAGAACTTTACGGTATTGGAAGGACCATCACCATGGGAGCAAGAGGATCACCAAGCTCCTACTCTCTTTCTGCCTGTTTGTTTCAGCAGTGTGTATTTATATAACACCTACTTAAATCATAGGTAATGATATGAAGATCTATTTTGCAGCAGAAACCGAAGTTGAAGCTGGCTTATTGTTAAAGTTTGCTCAAATAATAAGTGCTTCTCTTGACTGCTCTGTTCTCTATAGCCCGTAAGAGGATGCTTCCATTCATTCCTCTCAAAATCATAGGTTAGCAGATTTTTATTAAAAATCCAGATCATACTGTTTCGAAATTCACTTTTTTTTTTGCATTATATGGCATTCTACCACCCCCCCACCCCCCCTTTTAGTTCTTCATTAGTAGGTTAGTTCTGCAAGTCTGGAAAACAATTTGTTGCTGTATAACATACATCCTTGTCTTGGGTGCACATCTGTTTTGAACATCAAAGCCTAAAGCACTGATATTTCAGTTGCAGTGTAGATTACCCACTAGCAGTGAAGTTATGGGATTATTTCAAAGCCAAATTCTAAATAAACCATTATATGGAGAAAATTAATGCTGCTTAATTCAGCCGGTGTGTGACAAGCAGTTCAACACCAAAACTAATATGAGAGTAGGTTTGTCTGAGTTCTTCCCAAACTATGGTGACACACATGCTCTCCTGGCTTAAAAGATTATTTTTCTCAACAATATAATTAAATGAGTTATATTTAAAAGACGCCTGATAATACTATTAAATATGAAGGGGTCATTTGTTTTCTCCTCAAGAAGGAAGAGAGAGGTAACTGCTGATTCCCTCACTGAACACTCAGCAAGTTAATGACACTAATTTTTGCTGTTAATCTGTAAACAAAAGATTGACAGCTGGACAATCAAATTTTCACTACTTTAAAGTTTTTTTCAAGTAGAACTGCCTCAAAGTTAGCCAATGGAAAAAGTGTTATATACATACAGAAAAGCTGTTTGAGGCTAGTTTATAGTTGTGCTTTAACCTTTAAATACAATTATTAAAAATACTTGCTTTGGGGGTGAAATGTTATTTTTACTGAAAGAACTAATGTTCCCAGCCTTACAAATGAGAATTTCTCCAGGGCAAGTTTACCGTACCATAAATAAATAACATTTTGAGGTAATTTAGTTAAATCTACTTAAAATTACCTAACTCAAGAATAGCTGGTAAAATACAAATACAAGCACCTATTTATAGCATTCAAAACATATTCCACTGTCAGAGATGTATAGAAAAGGCAGAGGTGAAGACAGACAGACAAACAAAAGCATTGACATCATCATCATTATTCACTGTGCTTAATTGACTTATGGTAGACATATTAAAAGGATCTTTCCCCCCCCTCATTCATCTGACTTTCTGTTTGCTTCCTAACAAGAATAGCCAGGGTTTCATTTCTTTTCAATGCCTGCTTGCTCTCCTAGCTGACAACTGTGGCTGTTATAACCAATCTTCTGTTTCCAGTTTTCAAGTCCATATCTCTCACTTTCGCCTCTGGTGCTGACTGGGAACACCACAGCAAGGATCGATGCATTGCTCTGTATCTACCAGGACGGTAAATCAGACATGATGTGAGCATACAAACGGATAATTGTCTGCTATTTATTGTTGTCTCTTGATACACATGACAACAGTGAAACACTTTGGAGTGGCTGGCCTCTAACCTCTTCACCTTTAATAAACTCGAGCATCAATTCAGTCGCTCGAGAATTTATACCAAAATTTTAACAAAACAGTCAAAATGCAAATAAATCCCGGTTATTCTTAACTGATAATACCTATATGAAATACAGCATAATTGTATTGCCCTATTTTTTGTGCGATATCTGATTCTCAGAATTGTTCCCATTTTGTGGCTCCTGGAGTGTCTTAATACAGCTTCTTTTACCTGGGGGAGGAAAGAGGCTCTAGTAGCCAAAGGGTATAGTGACTGAAATCAAACATGCATGTGTATGCTAAAAACATTGCTAGAGTGGGGAACTGTAAAAATTAGTGGATGAGAATGGCCTATAAGGTTTTGTTTTCTCCCTCTGTATTTATGTGCCAACTGTTTCTCCTAATCTGACTGCCTTCCATTTAATGAAGTGACTAAAACTGTTTAACTGTCAATTAAGTCTTACCATATAGCAGCAAGCATAGTAATTTTTGATCATGAAGGTTCAGTGGGTTTTAACAAATATTTGGTTGGAGAATGTCAAGCTAGATGTTTGCTAGAAACAAAAGCAAACAGTGCTGTCCTGCTCCAGGTCCAATCTTTCACACTCTTTTCTTTGCTCATCCAAAGCACACATTTTCCTCTCAGCTGCTGCTTCCTGCTGTAAATTATTTAAGTTCCTCTTCAATCACTCGCATTCAGTAGAACTGATTGTGATTTAAGTTTAGATGCAGTTAAAATTTTTAATTAGTCTAACAGAAACAAAAAAAACCCCAACCAATCAAACAAACAAAAAGCTATTCTAAAAGACACAAGAAAAGTCAGTGAAACGAGAACCTGCAGAGTTCAGTGCTACATAGACAACAACCCAACAGTGCAATTGCTTAAGAAGGACCAGAAAAGATGTAAGTTACATCGTTTCAAACTTGTTTAGCCCCTCTGAATCTGAGCATATTTCATACATTTCACGTGGCCCAGGAAGCAATCGGTAACCACTGGCAATTACAACAACTAATTTAAACTGGTAAGGGAACATTACTGCTGAAGTAGTTTATTATTGTCCAGAAAAGCTATGTTTTGCCTGAAACATATTTCCGCAAGGTAAGCTCTCCCTTTTTATAATGGATATCTCTGGTATAGTTTTCAGCCTGGTAGGGACGGTTTGCAAGCACAGGACTGAAAGCCAGAAGTTAACGAACTTGACAGAGAAGTCCTCGAACGCGGTGTTGTGTGTGACAGCTACGACAGGAAACTTTTAATGCATAAGTCACATTCCCACTCGTTTAAAATCTAGTAAGTGGAAAGCATAAAGGGATGTGTCAAAATCAACGATTCGATTTCAGGGCAGACATTAAAAGCTGAATATGTGAAAACATGCTGTCAATTGAAGTAAGTGATGGAAAGATTGGCACAAGTTTGTTGTGTGTGAAATCACAGAGCTCCTTTTTGCACTATAGCAAGTGATATTAGGCAACTGTAGAACAGCCATAAAAGCTTTGGGATTCAATCTATCAAGACTGAATCAAGATTTTTGTTTGAAGTGGAATTGTTCTTTTTTATTTTTTTTTCTTTTCTTAACTATTAAAAGCATTGGAAAAGCAGCTCAGTGCAGGTTCCCTGACATGAAATGAATGAAATTCTGCCATTCCTGGTCTATCGTCTGAAAAACTATCTGGGTGGCTAACTATTCTATAAGTTTTACTTTAAGACTTGAGAAGAAAAGAACCATTTTCAATTCTCTTTCACTGAAAGAGAAAAATAAGCTAGTGTGCAGTCTGTCAAGTATTAATGGCTTAATTAACATTTATTTAGTTACCTTTCCTTGTAAACATTTCCCAGGCACACTAATAAATTTAAGTACAATTTATTTTTTTAAAAAGTTTTCTAAGTGCAGTATTGAATAATAATTACCAAGGAAGTATTTGGAGATATATTGAGTAGAAAATTAGCAAAGTTCACCTAAATTTAGATTATTATCATAGCTGTCAGAAGCTGAGGCTAATATGATGACAGTATGATTTAGGAAGTGTACAAAATAGTGTACCAGCAACAGAAACTACTCACCAGTAACAAAGACTCAGAAGTGCTTTTAAGCATTAGCTTAACCCACCTCACTGACAACCGGCCCATCATACTGAAGTTTCCGCAGGTGCAGAAAGAACTCTCCACGACAGCTTCAGTAATATCAGACTCATTATACATACAGTGTAGAGTCCTATGCATCTTGGCAAAATTTTGCATGATGGTCCCAGGAGTTCCCAAGAAGCTAAGCTGATTCTTACCTGCATTTTTACTCACACTTCCCCTTGATTTCTCATCTTTGAGGTCACCCTTTCCTCTGAGGATTATTATTTTGAAGCAATTCATCAATCAGCATGAAACAAAAAAGATTATTAGTCCATGCAAAGAAGATTTGCCAATATCCTCATATTGTATAAACTGAATTTCATTATTCCCTAGAACCCTCAGAACTTCCAACAAACTCTCATGTCAAGGTTCCTCTGAAATTGAATTTCAGTAGAAATGTAGGCACAATCTCAGCAGTTTATATATTTGTTTATTTTTAATAATGGACTGCATTCTTTACGTAGAAAAAAGGGATTGTGATTTAATATTTTGAGAGGTGTGAGCTTTCCTGCTAAAATTGTTGCTTCCCTACTGTGAAATTTTTATAGCAATTTATTCTGTTTTAGAAGAAAAACAAAGTCGTAAACTGCAGTTTTACTGCAACAAATTTGTTAAATGAAACTAATAGAAAAGAAGTACAATTAGCTAAAAGCTTTAAATCAAATTTCAGAACTTGGCAGACTTCCCATTACACAAAACCAAGTGCTGGACCGAGAAGAATTCATTACAAAATTTGACAAGGACCTCAGGATGATTGCTAGCACATGGCCAATAAATGATTTGGTATCAATCCTACAGTCACACAAAGGCAAAAAAAGTATACTTACTACAAATCACTGAAATTAAAATGTAAGACATTGCTTTTCTGAAGCTGTGATGCTTTATACTGCAATGCCATAATAGCTCACTGCTTGAGCAACCTCCTGGGAATGGAATGGCAACTGTTTCTGGTATTAATCCCTGCTTTCTTTTGCAGACTCTCCATGTATAAAGGGTCGTTACACAGCTTTTTTTTTAGATATATATATGTCTGTGTGTGTATATACTGTATGTGTGCATATATAAGGAGTGTGTTTAGTTAAAAATTATTTTTAGAAGTTGATTGAATGCCCTGATCTAATTAAAACAAAATAAACTGACATTTTCAGAGAGGCAAGAGCTAAGGAAGGAGAGATTTTTCCAAGTCTCCAGTGAAAGAAGTTAATGTGGCAGTCAGCCTAGTCTGGGCTTGGTTGATGGTAGCGTTAGCAAGTGAGCTTTGGTTACTCCTGTCGGGTTTCAGGGCAGCCAAGTTGTAAAGCAGAGGAACAGCATGAGATGATGGTTGAGAGAGCTGTGGATACATGGAGAAACTGGTGCTTGAGGCAGACTGTGAGTGCCCATGGTGGCACAGCGTGGGTTAGGCACTCAGTGAAGCTCTGTAAGTTGATGCAGAACGGGGTATTTGCTACCCTGGCCCACCATGGACAGTGTCTGGTATCACTCATGACAGCTCAGGAAAAATGGAGGAGCTCAGGAGAGGTGCAATGAAAAACACAGAAAGGAATGGAAGTCAGCTGCAAGCGGAGATGAAAAGGAAAATTAAAAAAAAAATTGAAAGTTGATTTGGAGGCAGAGGTAGCAATATGTAAATGAAGAATGAAAGCCTTGAATTTATAACATGAGATAGGGAGTCAAAGAGGGAACCTGGGGTAAATGAGGTGTGCTGAGAGGGGTCAGGTCACCATGGAGGAGGATCCAACAGACATACCCCATTCAAAGAGTAACCAGCATGTGGTGCCTTGGCTTGTGGTGATGGCAGTGAGAAAGAAACATATTTTGAGGGAGAGAGACGAGAGATCAGAAATGGAACGGAAAGGGAAAAGAACTGAGAAGCAGGTTGATTTTCCATAATAAGACAAATGTACTTGAGCTATTGGTAAATATGTAGAAAACAGGAGATGAATGTCCTTCCTTCCAGTCATATCAATAAACATGATACACAGGTGAGGTAGCTGGAGTGATAAAAGACAAATCAAGGAAAGATGTTGGAAAGGCAGCTGGAGGTTTAATGCTTCATGAATTTAAATTGAACATGTCTGGGAATGCAAGATCACCAGAAAAGACTATGAAGAAAGAAGGAAATGAAAATAAAAGTTAAAGAGTAATGGATGTCTGGGTCATGACTGCCTTAATGGGCTGTGCAACCTTGCCTCCTCCCTTACCCCCTGGCCCCCACCCCACCCTCAAAAGGTTTGGCTGCCTGTGCTCACGGTCAGCTTTGCTATAGTGCAACCACAGACCAGGCTGCAGGAAAAAGGGGTTTTGGGAAGCTGTGCTGGGGGATCTTCCCCCCTCTGCTTGGGAGTTGCATGCAGGTAGACCCTGGTGCTGGGTCCCTGCCTGTTGGGGACAGCAGGGGGTGGCAGTCTGGGTGCTGAGAGTGACAGCAGGGCAGTGCTCTCAATGGGAGTTGTGCCAGCGCTTCCCAACAGTCTGGTCTGCTCCTACAGGGCTGTGAAACCTCTCAGCTGCCCTCCAGCACAGGCAGCCACGCAACCCCTCATAGATACATTAGTGTGGTCTTCGGTGCCCCAGACCTTAGGGCTAAGAGTGAAAAGGATGCAAAACTACAAAACCGCAGCATTTTCACTTGCAAAAGGGAAGTGTATTTCATATGCAAAGCCACTTAAATGAGACACTTTAAATGAAATTAAATCCTTTTTTCAAGTTCAATTTCACCTTGGTTGAAGAAATATCAAAATTTTGATTTTGAAAACGTGGCTGTTTTAACATATTGTCACACGGGTAATCAAACACATACAGCGCCATTCAGATCGGAACTCACAAAAGGGAACCAGAGCAGCAGCATTTGCTTCTGCCCCAGTGCCAGCAAAGTAAGGAGTAAGTTGACAGAACTAGAATTAAATCTACCCCCAAATTAAGACATTGTTTTACTAGCTTTTTAAAATGCATGTAGGGCCATTGCAAGACTCAAAAACAAAATATGCAAGAAAAGTAGAATAAATTCCACTGATTAAGAAGGAATTCCACATATTAAAAACTTAAATCAAGTTAATGAACCCAGCACCTCAGTGAGTTACAGGGAGCTGATAGGAATAGCTCTCAGCCCTAGGGCTCAGCCCTCTGCAATCCAGGGCCCTGTCTGTTACAACAAGGCTCTGGTTTGGCTCTGTCCTACTCAGAAAACTCTTGCAAAGGTGAAAGAAAGTATGTGAGCTAAATCATGCAAGATAAAAAAGTGAAAACACAGAGAGTATTGGAAAACAGAGATTCTGAAGACAGCAACAAGGCACCGTGGAGGTGCAGCCCAAGGACCAAGGAGCAACACTGGATAACCTTTTCCTTCTGACTGACAATACCTTGGCCAGGAATGGCTCTACTGCTACTGCAGTGAAGTGGGGGTGAGCATATTAACGCTTAGCCTAGTAGCTCATTAGTCTTAGTTTCCCTATCATGTGTAATAGCTAATAAATAATTGCTTACTCTTAATTTGCGTATATGCTGCTTCTCTATATGCAAGATAGAAGTCCAATAAAAGTGACCCAGAGCGAGAAGGTCACATATGAATTGGTGCTTCAGTCCTAACAGTAAGAATATAGTATTGTACCTATAGGAAACTAGGAAAGCAATGTTGACTGGGATATGCTGAAAGAGATACAGAAGCAGGAAATACAGCTGTAACAAGAGACTTTAATTACTCTCAGGCAGACTAGACAAATGTCACATCCGGATGTGAAGCAGAGAATTTTTAGATACCATCAGTGGCTCCTGCAAGAAATAGAGAAAGAGCTGATTAGGGAGCCCAGAGTAGGAAATGCAACCCTGGGCTGGGTTGTGAGTAATGCACAGGTTCTGTTTCAGAGTGCTCCAGGCAAAGAGCAGCTCTCCAGCACTGACCATTGGGAACTGGGAAATGGAAATACCTACAGGAACAATGAAGGCCAACAGTCCGCTAAATTGGAGTACTCAGCTTCAAAAAAAAGAAACTAGTAAACATGAGGGAAATTGTTAAAAAGAAAGTCGCCAAAAAGGACCAGTTCCAACTTTTAAATCCTTGCAAACAGTAAGCAGAAAATATCTTACTGTAAGCACAGCAGTTGTACATATCCCTATTAAGTTCTCTATAAGGTGAGAGGAAGCTGATGGTGTATCCAAATGAGGAAAATTAAAAAAAAAAAAAGGAACCTGACCTTGCAAATTCTCCAAAGTAGATATAAAAATACAAAAGAAGAATGGTTGGGAAATGAATAGTGAAAGATCAAAATTAACATTAAATCCCTCTTCACACCCAACAGGAGAATAAAACTTTCCAGAGAATCTGTAGGGCAAACTAGTGATCAGGATGTATAAAAGGAAAGTACAAGGAGGAGAAAGCTATTAGAGGGACTTGAAATGGAAAAGTACTGAGCAGTGTTCGCTGCTGAAGAAAGTGGGAAAGTTCCTGTGACCTGACCCTTTCCTTTGCAAGGAAGGGCTCAATAAACATCTGTCTGTGATTTAAGTGGCTCTTGATGAAGCTGTGAAAATTATTAGCACAAGGAACACTAAGAAATCTTCAGATCAGACAATATGCACCCAAAATTTTAAAGAGGGCTCAAGGAGGAAAGCTAAACTACTAATAGTATATTTGGCAAATGAGAGGTAGTGTGTAACTCCTAATCGAAATATTTCTTCATATATGAGGAATGAAGAATGGCAAAGGAGGAGCCATTGTTAAAGATCTTTGGGGAAAAGTCACAGCATAGTCCTTCAGTTCTCCTTCTGCTTTCCTCGGTCTTGACAAATTAATTTCTTGTTTTTCAGCTACGTCCTTTCCCAATTGTGCCATAATAAGAGTATACAGTATACAGAAGCACAGCAGTAGTATTGGACAGTATTCTTGTAGGATATTAATACAAAGAATGGTTTTCACTCAGCTGTGTCTGTTATAACCTTTAATGCCACTTCAGGTATTGACAAAAGAATTTCCAAGCTCAAAATCAGAAGGTTAAAGTGCTGTACAGCATTCACTGAATTTAGATATAGAGAGAATAACAGTCAAATATCAGCCATTGAAATTAGGAACTTCAGTTTTTCATTGGTTAGTTCACAATTATGTAGACATATAAATATTTTGAGTAATTTTAGGAGAAATATTTTTAATGTGAAATATTTTGCATCCCATACATAGTTTTCTTCCAATGTATTGGAAGAGTAACTCTACAGTTTTCTAGAGTAAAGCACTAAATGCTTATCATCTGCTTAGTCCGCTTTATGGAATGGCAGCAATAAGAAAGTTCTTTTACCTTTGTTTTTCTAATTAATTATTCTGCACAGCGTTTCTCTTCCCCAGTTCCCCCTGAGCTTTAATATCAGATCTAATAAAAAAAGTCTTTGTTTCAAGTGGTTGTACAATTTCCCACTCCTCCTAAATATTTGCATCAGTTTCTTTTCTCTCCTTTGGTAAATGAGTGTTACCCTCTTCTCCTGTGAATATTAGATATTACTTGTAAAATAGTTGATCATACTTCAAAAGTCTCAGTCTACAGAAGGTATAAAGCTAGTGTTATATGCCTTGTGTTATATGTTAGTACAGCAGCCTTCTGACTACTTAATGTCATGATATAAACCAGCAGCCACCAAAGCCAATGACCACTGACATCAGTGGGAATTGAATTCACCCTGTAGGGACTGTTTCGACTGTCACTGGCTTCCCCACTGAAGGGTCTTTCACTGGTTGAATCTGGACTTGGGAACATACAGAGAGGCTTCGCTAGTCTCCAGGTCAGCAAAGGTCTTAGTGCTGAAGGAAAAGTTGGGTCTGTGATTAGGATTCCCTACGCCTCAGGCAGCGTATGGGCTGTGGAACTCCTTGATTTTGGAAGATATTGGCTCCAACAGAGTGCAGGAGAAAGGACAAAGTACTTAACCCAGTAAGAAATTTGGCAGACAAAAGGAAAGGGAAAATCTGCTTATCCTTTACATTCATGAAGGTTTGTTGCCTAAAATAAAAATAAAAAAGAAAACAGAGAGGATAATCTCTGGGGAAAAAAAAAGGGGGGGGGGGGGGGAGCAAATGGTCAAATGTGATTGTTCTCAGGCAGTTTTTCACCATACCATGTTTCATTTCAGCTCTAAGGCGGTATCACTGCTTTCCTCTCTTTCATTCCTCTCCAGCCCTTGCTGGGCAGCCAGTGCACTGAACATAATCAGGCACTGCCCTGCTGCCTTTGCTGCGGAGATGCGTGCCCCAGCCAGCCCACAACAGTCCTACCCCAGACTGATGCTGNGTATCACTGCTTTCCTCTCTTTCATTCCTCTCCAGCCCTTGCTGGGCAGCCTCTGCACTGAACATAATCAGGCACTGCCCTGCTGCCTTTGCTGCGGAACTGCGTGCCCCAGCCAGCCCACAACAGTCCTACCCCAGACTGATGCTGCTCCTTCTCCACACAGAGCTGATTTCCCCTCACAGAGTTGCAGGGACAGCAGAAGGCAGAGGAAAAGAAGAAAGGAAAGAATATTGAAAGGCAGCTGAAGAGGTATTAAAAAAAGACCTCAATGTCAGATTGCTGTACTAATCCCAATATCTGTGAAAGCGGTTCTAATATAGTGTGGGCTTAGGCATTTCTATTTGTTTTGCTGGATGGGCCTTACTGAATACAGTTTAATTTTATATAACATCTTTCAGATCTCTAAATGGTTTCTAGAAATAAATAACAGGGAAAAAAAACCAAAAAAATTTAAGTGTAGAGAAGGAAGAATTTGGGTGAGTGAGTAGGCAGGCAAAAAGGAGATACATTTTTCAGATAAAATTTGAAAATTGAGTTGATGAGGCAGAGATACAGAGAAATGCTTTCTGCAGTATATTTGTATTACACAGAAGAGATATTTATACATAAAAAGAGTTTTTGCAATGTGACAGTTATCATGCTTTCCAGGCAGTCAGTTGCCTGACTGCCTTCACATGGCAACCTAGACCCCTTGGAAGCTGAAAAAAAAAAGCTATGTGAACTTGCAGAAAGTTTTGCAATGTAATCTGTTCTGCATCATGTCTGTTTGCTTTACTTATACTACTGTGTTTTGGAATGACATATATCATCACACACCATGGATATTTGTTTATAATTAGCTTTTAATTTTCTCATGATTACATAATTCCTTTTTCTTTCATTGGCCACCAGTTGTTATATCACAAAGTCAAGTAGAAATTCTGTAGAGAAAATCTTGTCTGAAAAGATACTAGGGAGCTCTAGTAATAACCATGTATTCAGTGCCATACACTGGCAAAGATTATGTGCTAAAATTATCCATTTCCAATCACTTCATGCACAGCTACTCATTTATTCAGGAACTACTTGACAATTTTAAGCTCCTTTATACTGTGTGTTTTACATCTGGGTAGCTGTGGCTGAATCCTGTATTCAGTTGCTTGAAAACGAGGCCAAGCCTTTCCCTAGATTTATGCTCCCTCCTAATTATTTGAAGGCCTATCAAGTACTGTTAAAAAAAAAAACAAAACAAAACTGTTTTTAAAGCTTCAGATCTGAGCACACTGTACTGAACAGGTCTCTGGCTTTTTTTTTACTGTGTAAGAAACCTCACATGTCTGAACACTGGTACGGCCATAAAATGGGGGCAAGGTATGGTGCTAGGATGGAGCTGCCATGTGTGCTCTCCTTGAATGTGAAACTGGTAGAAAGTCCCTCCTTTCATGGCAGGGCAGTGGTACAACTGTTTTTCTGCTCTGTCACACTGTGACAACCTGCCCACCAAGTGGGTGGCAGGTAACGGCAACCAGCAATATCTCATGGGGGTGGAAGGAGCAGGAGACAGGCACTGTGCTTTGAATTTAGAAGGTTTTGATGCAGAATGTGCATTAAAACACAGCAAAGGAGCCGGTGTGGGTATCCCACATGCAGGAAGTGAGATCAGACAGACTTGCATTTAAATTTGTTCTGAATATTTCTGGATTTATCTGATTTTCAGGATTTCACTCTTAAGAGCCTTGAAATATTTTACACTGTCAACTCTTCATTAATACCTTTCTATTAAGTCTTGTGTATTTAACTTACTGATGACGATAATCTTCTGCAGGCAGAAGTGGGGCTACAGCTCACGCACACATGGAGAAGCAACTTTAAACCTTTTTCTTGGTATTGATGTACTGATTTCAAATTCTGTGCAGGTTAGCCAACAGAATATTTACTCAGGTCTTGGGTAAGTTTTGCAATTCATGCTGAGCTCTATACTGTAGCAGCAATTCTATTTCTGTACCTGGCCTAGCTAGTTTTCTTCCATCATAGATATAATTACCTCCATAATTATATTTTTTCACTGATTTACAATGGAATATCTTTCATGATCCTTCCCACTTAATTTTTTCTTTTCTAGCTTTCACGGCAGTTTGCAAAGGAAATCTAGTGTTGTCATGTCTACTTTATCTGTAAGGAAACTGAGGCCAGGAGCAAATGCCTGTAGTCATATGGCAGGTCACTGACTGAACCAGAAATAGCACCCAGAAATCTTGCTTGCGGTCCAGATCCTGATCTTCTGAACCATGCTGCCACCCATACATAGATTAAGAATTATACATTACCACAGAAACTAAAGGCTAAATAACTAAGACTAACTCTAAAGTTACACCTCAGATGTTCACTGCCGATGAAATAAATGAATGACACACCAGGGTGTGTGTAACATGTGTAACTCACAAATTAATTCTCTATTTCGGTATACCAAAAAGGAAGGCAACAAATAAAAATAAGCAAATCTTTACCTTTATTGTAGAGAGGCTTAATAAAATCTGAAGCACGAACACTATGTTTTGTATGTAACTGATCATAAAATTCTGTAAATAAAATCTATATTACAAAAGAAAATATAGCATTTTATCACAGAACGAAAAAGCACATATCCTGAAAATAGTAGATGCTTCTGGTCCAACTTACCCTTGAGAATTGCATGCCTGAGGTACTATTGCTATCACTGTTTGCTTGTAGTTCAAAAAAATAAAAATATGTATTTGAAAAAAAGAGGCAGATCTGTCTTACAGGATCTTAGTCCAAGTTTCAGTGGTTTTCCTACAAAATCTCTCCCACCTCAAGGCATTGCAAGGGATTGCCTTTTCAATAATACTTTTGGTACTTTGGGTATTAAAAAAACCATAGAACTTCAAATGCTGTTTCTATTTCACAGAATTTGTTTCAGAGTATTTAATTGTCACCTAAATGCTGCCCTTGCATTGAAAGGAATCAACATTTTAAAGCAGTATTATTATTTCAAAAATATTTCTGTTGACTTTTAATAATTTTAAATGGAAAATAAATGTACTGAATTTTTTTTTTCAATTCAATGTATCAAACCAGCCAGGGTAGGTAGCATGAAGGTTAAACAGTTATCCAGTTTTGGACTAAGAACTCTGTGGAGGAAGCAACTGTCAACACACTGGATTATTTCCCCATACAGAGCTTGTTTACACCTGCTCTTGTGGGGGCAAAAGATGAAAATAAAAGTCTTTCTTTCCCTTGAGGGGATATATGCGTCTTGCCAAACAACCTTAACTGAACAGTATACATGTAAGTGTACAGAGAAGCAGTTCTCATGATGAGCTATTATGATGAATCAAAAGAAACCGCAGAGACAGTACAATGGCAATTGAAGGTTTTTCAGTGATGTCTCATATACTTGCACTTCAGAAAAGAAACTAAAAACATGAAGTGACGCACAAAAGTTCAGTGAAGTGTCTAAAATATGCACTGACGTTTTAAGAATATGCCCACAGAATATTAACTAAAGGCCTGAGTTCATATTGCTGCTGACTAGAACCAACTTCTGTTCTGCTTTAACAAGTGATGAATGTTGTGAAGGTTTTCAGGCACTGAGACACACACACTAGTGAAAAGGTGATTCCTGCATAGAGCTACAGAAACTCTTAAAACATGCCAGAAATTCAGTTTTGGGAACTGGCATGCCGCTATAGCAGCCTTTCTTATCACCTAATAAACTGTATGCAGAAGAGCAGACTGAAATGCTGTTGGATGGGTACCTGAAACTTCAAATCACACTGGGCTAAAGCTGGGATCGTGATATTTAATCCCACCTTTTTTTCCTGCTTTGGTTGTTCCTCCCCAGTTTTGTTGTCATTCATCTATCCAATTGCAGCAGGAGGCCTGCATTTGTGTTTGATTGACTTGTCTTTTCCATCTCTCCAAACATCCCTTACAGCGCCTTCAGATTACTGCCCTTTCTCGGTGTCCCTCAGTGGCCAAATTCACTCCTGCAGTTGAAGTGCAGCTCCACTTCTCATGTTATTTACATATTATCCTGGACTCACTGTCTGCATCTATGGTAGCAAATTCAAGTAAGTCCGCAAACATTGCTTGCTGCTGGACCAGGACAATTTATAATAGTAACTAGAGAGTTCTTTGGCAGGAATTTGGCCAAAACCACCTAGTGGCTCTCCAGAGCCACTCATTGCCACAGCTCAGCAGCTGGATTGGGCCACGGATCACTCTCAGTGGGCAGTTTGCAAGCCATTCACTAGAATGAACCCTGGGCTAGTATGTAGCCACTGAGTCTGGTATGTATGTTGGTAGCAGAATGGTCCCTTAAAACAATTATTTCCAATTATGCCATCTGCCTTTTTAAACTCATTTCACTTCTTTTTAGTCATATTACATATCTTAATATATACTTCTTTCTGTACTTCCTGCATCAAAACAGAGTGCAAACAGAGAAATTGGTAATTTCAGAAGTAAATAGCTTTTCATACCTTCTTTTCCATTCCTCCCATCTTTGCTTGCATCCTTTTTTTTCTTCCATTTTTCATGTTCATCTTTGTTTCATTTCATTCTTTCTCTTCCTCTGCTTTCCATGTTTTTGTTTAGTAGGGTTTTTTTTTGTATCTCTTGCATCATTCTTTTTCATCTCTCGTCTCCATCTCCTCCCCTGGTGTGACCTTTCTTCCCGCACTGTGGCTCTTTGGCCTTGAAGCAACTTTCTCTTTCTAGGGTTAAAGCAATCTGTTCTAAGAGGAGACCTGGCTAGGAGTATGTCTCATGATAGAGACCCACTCTTCTCCCCACTCTGTGCTAATGATCGTTTGCCTTCCTTCACTCCCATAACTGCCTTCTGTCTACTCAATTACTGAGTTTCTGTTTCCTTTAGACCTTTTCTCTTTGCCCTTTAATTCATTTAGTTTATCTAAAGCACTGCAGTAATATAATCTCCTGCTTCATATAGGTTACAGCTCATAAATATTCTTTCTTCCCTCTCTTCTGTTATTCCAGAGTTGTCATTACCAGGGTCTGGAGACACCTGGATGTGGCCATCACAAGCAGGGCCCTGGGAGCAGCTGGAGTGGTGAAATCCGCTTTGGCTGATGAATCTTCTGTTGCAGCCTGTGCCAGCCTTGGCTGGTACCTCATTTTACCACTGAAATGCTAGCTGGTAACTGAGCTACCATAAGTGGCACTGAAAAAAACTGAATTTATATCTATGGTTTCAAATCTGTAAGGATTTTCATACAGTTTAAAAAATTAGAAAGGACTATTAGGTGATTCATGCAAATCTGCTCTGTGCTTAAGGTTTATAGACCTTCCAGAAATGCCACTAAAGAGTAAAAATAATATATTCTGGCCTCCACAGTACAGACAAATACACTTTTTTCATTTACCCAATATTGAGCCTAACGCTTATGTTTGGCTACTGTATAGAGACATATCTGATAGGGTTTTTGAAGACATAAAGAGATAAGGAGTTATCACTCCCCCAGTAGTTTGCTTCAGTGGTTAATGACTGCTAATAATTGCTCAAATGATTTAAGCTTGATTTAGCTTTCATAGCTTGGCTCTTGTAATACTTTTACCTGCTCGATGAAAGAGACTGCTGTTGCTTATTAATTTTACATATTTAGATATTTTTTCACTATATGCATGGATAGAGATGACAGAAGGTCATTCTGTTCTGAAAAAAAAAAAAAAAACCAAAAAACCAAACAACCCAAAAGTCTCATTAATTGCTTTTGCTATGATATCACAATGAAAGCCCATTTTCAGTTGCCTGTCCAGCATAAATAAGTCATGAATTATTTCCAGTCAATGACTTCCAGAATGCATATAATCTGTGATATTCTTTTAGAGGACAAGGAAAATAATTAACTGTAATAATGCATACACAAAATCTCTTCAGTTTCTAAAGATAAGTAGAATTTTTTAGTAATGATAAAAATGACAAGTAAATACACTTTTGAAAACAAGTATGCAGTGTATTTCCAATGATCAAAAGTCACAAAGGGATAAAGAGCATGATCTAAAGTGCAGATTACAGCTATTATTATTCTGTTGCTTTCCAAAAGGTCAGCTGATGTTCCAAAAAAATTTTTTAAGTATTGCTTGTACATTTCAGTGTATACAGAAAGACACAAATGAAAATGAATAAAATTACATTTGAAAAAAGATTATGTCTGACCTGAGAGGCTAAAATGCCTAATTTGCAGCCATTTGATGCATTACATGTGAGCTACATACAGGTAGCTCAGAATGTATTATTTTTAATTCTTGGGTATGGAAGTGTTACTAAGCTACTTTGAGAAATAACAGTAAAGCCAGTTTAAAATATATCCTTTGACTAAGACTCCAAAAATTCAGAATTACCACTGACATAATTCAAAATACAGAATTTTCTCTGGGCAAAATTATTTGGGAATAAATGAAAAAAAAAAAAAAAGGTCCCTGGAAGTCTCAAATAAGATAATCAAAATCAGGGGATATATCCCCATCTGGAAATGGAAAATCTAACTTCAACCAGCTAACTCGCTAACACCTAATATATGTTAACTGTTATTTATTGTTGTGAATAAAATAGTGTTGAGTAAATAGAAAATGGCTACATGTTTAAGAGTGTTAATAAAATAATACACCAATTAATTCTTCATTCAGATACTACCACCCGGCTAGTTCTCTGAAAGTAAAGAACTTAGTATGGGCTTTATTTTTAACAAATTCCACCAGGAGCCAGTACGATACTTATGAAACTTTAATTTCACGACCATGCTTTTGTAATATAGATATAAAATAGCAACGGGGTTAGTTTTATTTAAAGATAACTATTATTTTGATAAGGCTATATGGACTGTATTTTATGTCAATTAATACATTTCTTTTTTGTGTTTATGGATATTAGACACTCTACTGTTTTCATCTGTGTAGCTGTATTTTTATCAGTCTACTCAAATAGGTGCTAGTAGAAGCTGCAATCAACTTACCAAGCAGTACTCAGATGAAACTGTATACAGGCATAAGCAAAACCCTTTTAAAGAAAGCAACTAAGATAAAGACAAAACATAACTATATTTTTCAGTTCAGTCCTACTGCCAAGAGCAACAATTAAATTAATTCTAAATTCATAAATATATGCCTTTTACAAAGGGTTATTAAATGATTAATATTGAAATGATTTTTAGATTGCAATCGTGTATACTTTTGAGTAGCTTAGATTACAATAACCTTATTATGGACCCATTACAGATCCTTGAAGATCACCTGTATAGATCTTTAAGTCATTCCACCGATACAGTTTGAGTAATCCAATGCAAATTGTCAAAAATCAAAGATCCACCTGAACTTCATTGGTCCATTTGGAGAATGCTTTCTTGCAGCTACAGCTCATACAGCCAGTATCACATTTATAACAGCTTTTGAATACTTAAGAAAAATGACCATGAACCAAATTTCAGTTTAAGTAATTCTGTTTGGCTTGTAACAGAAATGCAGAGTGTGGCTCAAGATGAGACCTCTGAAACCAAAGCAAGATTCCTTAACAGCTCAGCCTATGCTATGCACTTATAGCTAGTATTAATAATTTAGTAACAATTCATAAATTATTTATAAGTGTCCTCTTACTACAGAGTGTAATCTTTATGGATATCATGAATTTCACCTATATTTTTGAACTCCAGATTGGGCATTCAGCAAAAAAGATGAAGCATACAAATAATAAACTGGCTATTGCCTGGCAGCGTGCTCTGTGAGTGCAGGCTGTGCGTTCCTGACGGGAGCACCAGGGAATGTATTTCATTGCAGCCCCGTGACAGGGTAACTGCTGAAGCAGACTGACTGCACGCGTTACACGCTCCGATGCTGCCAGTGCAGGGATGTCCCTGATCTGGACTTGTTCTGCCAACAGATGCTCCCAAGCAGAACCAGGGGCCAAAGGTGTTTCTTCATGATTCAGTACCACCACCCGCTGCTGCCCATCACATCCATGATTTCACATGAGGATTTTTCTTTTACTATGATTTCTGGTTGTTTTTTACTTTGGTAGCTTATAAAACCTAACCATACCTATTTCTCTTAGATTTACCAAGATCTTAATTTCAAAAGGGTTCTAAACCAGAACATCAATGTGCCCTGGCAGCAAGGACCTTCATCTTTGGTTGCATTGGCAGGACTGCAGCCAGGAGGTCGAGTTGAGCTATCCTTATTTTTGTTTGGCACTTGTGACACCCATCTGGAGCACTGCACACAGGTTGGGGCTCCCCGGTACAAAAAGGACACTGACAGACTGGAGCATGTCCAGTGAAGAGCTACCAGGATAGTGAAGGGCTGGAGCACATGGAGTACATTGAGAGGCTGAGAGAGCTGGGTCCCTTCAGCCTTAAGAAGAGGACAGTAAAGGGAGACCTTACTGCTGTATTCCACTGCTTAATGGTAGGGTGTAGAGGAGACAGAAATATCTATTTCATTGTTTCACTCCCACTGGAAATAAATACTCTCACAGTTTTTGTAATATTTTATATAATATTAGCTCAGTAGAATACAGAAAAGTAACATCAACATATAAGTTATTAATATTTTGGTAATATGTGGATTTCTCCTTTGAATCTCTGCTACAAAACTGAAAATTAGGGCAGTCTGTAAACTCCATGGCTAATTTAAAGTACTAGAATCTAAACCAAATTCAGCTTAATCATCTTAAAATGTTGAACAAATAAGCGTGTTCTGAACATCTGTCATATCATATCTGAGCCAGATGTGTTATAAACTTGCAGCCACTGAGGAATCCTGTAGAGTTTTTCCTCCGTTATTTATAAGATACAATGTTACACAGCCTGAGTGTCTCAAATGTGTGTGTGGGGTGTATATATATATGTATACGAATATACTGATACTCAGTGGCTTTTCAATTCCATTCATGGAAAGGTGGATAACCAGCCATGCAGACTGCCCAGCTGCTGCTGCAAGGCCATGGTAGAGCCCCATGTTGTCCTGTGTAGTGACACACCACAGATCTCACTGTCAAGACTGAAGCAGATTTATGCCAGTTTTCAATTCTGCTCTGAGCCCCTGACTGTTTTGTGTCTTGGCATGATCCCTTCCTAAATCAAGAGCCTAGGAGTTATTATGGGAAAGCACATGTCCCATACATGAGGCTACACAGTGATGAACAGGTCTCTCACAGCTTGCAGCTTGTTTTGTAACAACTTCCTAAATTATGGCATGTCCCTCAATATGGGATTTGCAAAAGGGACGTTGGGTAGGAAAATTACACTACATCTCCAACCTAATAGGCTGTCTAGCAGAATGAGTCCCTGTTACAACATTCAGAGGATGGAAATGGAGAGTGGGAGTAAAAAAAGTTTCTTTGCAGTCTTGGTATTTAATCTGGAAGCTGTTTTTCCTGTAATATGCTTTCTGTTAAATATATAAACTGGACAAAGATATAGCTAAGAGTTGAATTTAGAGATAAATGTATCACTAGCTCAATCTGTCTTAAAAGGAAATTGCAGGTTTTTCCTAATTTTCCACAGAATTGGACATCTGTCTGTAAGTAGCTATGCAAGTCTTTAAAGAACATATCAGTATTTGAAGCTCAAGAAATACTCAGACGCTTACATGTCTAAAAAAAAATTGCAAAAACCAAGTTCTGTAAAACAGAAACCAAGTACAGTAAGTGAAGAGTGGCATTTTCTAGGCCTTTCACTAGTTACCATGTCTGTGATTAGCCCTGAAAAAGAGATGTCTTTTTATTTCACCTTCAGTTTGATGAGGGAGTAATATAAACTGTCATAATGATTTCCAAACCCAGCTTCTTCAGCTCTGTAATGGGGTAAATATGCTGCATCCCTAGGGAAACAGTGCTAGGATTAAGCAGGTCCTCTAAAAAATTACTCAGCTGCCGGCTTTATTATCGACATCTGCAAAAGAGTACAGCTGGGCTTAGCCGAAGGGACTTCAGACTACTGCTAGTCTCCTTTAATAGAATAAAGATAGCTTAAATGAAGATGTGCACACAAATAAGTAAAAAATGAGCTCTGTCTCTTCCCTACTGTAATCCTGTGGTATGGTAAACACATCACTGATTATTACGACCTGATGCAGAGAAAAGAGAGAGCGATGATCCATAAAACACTAAAATGAGGGTAGACATCAGTAGAAGGCTCAGGACCAATGTTCAGCACCCCAGGCAGGACCTCCATCTTGTTAATGTGTGGGCAAGGCTTTACTGAAGCCGATATGCTATCTGAGAAATGTGCTATATTGTCAAGATTTTTTCCTGTTTAAAACTAATAGCAGAGGGAACCAGTGGATGGATGTCTGTATTGCTGAAAATGTAAAACTACCACATGTGGAATTGGAAAATTGCACTTCTCTTCAATAAAAGACAGGCTTGTAGTGGCACAGCAGAGTGTGGAAAAACCCAAAATGGTTGTATGAGGTATAGACTGTCTCAGGAAGCTAATTTAATCTTAATATGAGCCATAGACATCTGTCAAACCAGTAAAATTGGTAACAGACGCAAGCTCTAAAAAATCCACTGTAGGATGAACAGCTGGTTTACGTGACATTGCTCCAAACACACAAAACAAAAGCAAAAGGTAACCAGATAAATGAAATGGATGGATTAGAAACAAGGAAAATTCTTACTTCCTGACATAGCTAAGAAAAGCATAAGCTTGAGATAAATGAGAGAAAATAGAAAATAAAATTCTGTGAGATAAAAGGAATTTCCTTAACACCGAGTATTTCTCCTCCAGCAGAAATATTAAGGCAAGCCTCAGATAGAAGTGCATTTTTTAAAATCAGTACTATGGTGAGATTCAGAATGGGTCTGTAAAACCTCTATTAAATAAAACACATACAGTAACCTGAAGCTTTTTTCATATAGTCAAGCGAAAAAGCAGAAAAAGATTGAATGGAATAGAGTGGTTAAGGAACCAAACCCAAGGAGTATATTAAAAAATTACTAATTTGGAACTCCACATGTCTAATTTACTTAATTTCCCTCCCATGCTGATTATGTTTACTTCCATGCATTCATACGAGCTGAGATTTTCCTATTTTACAGTCTTTTAGTCAAAATGGAATATTTGTGTCCATGCTTTAAATGGACCATGAAATTTCTTTCATTTCTTTTATGTTTTACTTCTAAGTAACTTATGGAGCAGTCACACAAACAAGTCCAGTTACCAGGCCATTCTATTCATTAAAAAACAATCTTCAATTTCTACTAATTTGTTTCAAAAGGTAAGGCTGGAAACAAAAGCTTATATAACTCTGCTCAATGCTTAAAATCGTAAATTCAAGGGACATGCAAGCTGTGTGATACATCCTTATTTTTTTCACCCTGACATTATGCTAACCCTTCATTCTTACATGGGTTCTTTATTTGTTTACCTTGACATTGCCTCCTACTCTTTAAGTCGCCGCTTTGTGTGCATAAAAACTTGACTGTTTATTCCAGTTAATTCGGTTAAGCTAATAATAGGTATTGCTTTGTCTCATTGCTAAATATATCTGACATTTCATAACTTTTGAGTGTTTTAATCTCCTCTCAATAACCTTCATTTAAAATAAGCTTTCATATGTAATAGTTATATTCATCAGCAGAAAATCATGTTAGCAGTTTAGGTGGCCATTATAGTACTACTGTAAAGCAATAATTCTGTGGGTTGCAGAAGAATGTAATATAAAAGCAAGAGGTCCTTGCTACTATCACTGACTGCTCTTTAAAGATTTTATGACAGCATATTTACTTGGACATCTGCACTTGATGCCACCCTATAGCATTGCTACCCTGCTCCTAGAAAACGAAGGAGTATTGGCAGACTAACTGAAGTCAGTAGCTTTCTACGTTGCAGTTTATAAAATGATAGCTAAAATAAAAGCAAATCTTCTCTCAGTAGACCTAAAGTCTGTATATCGGAGTCTGCATAAAATATTTTTTGGGTCTGTAAATGTTTTGAAGACAAAACAAAAAAATATGCAATATCCCATAGGGAATACTTTTTGTTAAAACTAAATTAGGATTGAAAGTATATCTTTATAATTAATAGGTTAAAGAAAGAATATGACAGATATGTTGTAATTAAGTGAAAGGTAGCATTAGAAAACCCCAAATCTCCGAAGTCAAATTACTCTAAGTGCACATTTGTTACTAACTCTGACATGGAGTAACATCATGATGGGGAAAATGTTTCTAAACTCCATTGTTTTTTTAAATTCATTTAATCTACTTCATAACTATCTACAACAGATGTAAATAATTGATTAAAGATATTATATGTTGTCATTACATGGAAGATTTATGGAACTTGGATGCTTTATCAAGCACGGATACAATTATTTTCTTCCTTGCATAAATTATGTCTTTAGATTTACATTTTGTCACATTCATTAATAATTTGTAATGGAATACAAGCAATGAAGTGTGCTACCCAGTGCCAGAAACAAAGACAATGGACACAAACATGAGAGGTTCTCTCTGAACATCAAGAAACATTTTTTTTACCCTGAGGGTGATGGAGCACCGGCACAGACTGCCCAGAGAGGGACTCCATCCTTGAAGATATTCAAAAGGCGTCTGAGCATGGTCCTGGGTGGCCCTGCTTGAGCACTGGGGTTGGACCAGATACCCTACAGAGATCTTTTTCAACATCAACTGCGGCAACAAGGGCACGGACTCCACCAAGTTGGGAGACTTATAATCATATAAGAAAATAACACTTTCATGGACAGTCTTCAGAATGTGTTATCAAATTAAAGAAAACAGCCAATTTCTATGGGAAAAACTAACTAATGGTGTATCAGAATACATAACCACCTGGAGGATTATTAATGTTGACTACACTCAAGAGGTAAAGCTATTTCTAGAATGGGTACAAGACAGCAACGAACCCCGATGAGCTGTGCACATTTTCTCTCATATCCTGTAGTATACTGCTATTTATTTAAGTATTGTCTTACAAGATTAAAAGGAATTGTACCTTAGTGTTTGATCTAAAGTGATATTGGTTACACTGGATTTTTCTTCTTACCTGCCACTGCACCCTTAACAAAATAAAAGAAAATTTCCTGAGCATCTACAGTATAGATAGCTCTCTTGAGCTCTTGAAACTCTCGGATAAATGTATTTCGTCATTTAAAGTGGACCTGTATATTTTGACCTTTAACTGATTGATGTTTAAATCTTGAATTAGAAACATAAAGGGCAAAATTCTCTCAGCTCAATACAGTGGACACTGACAAAAGCAATTCTTTTTTTTCATTTCCACATAACCAGAATATGACTCAGCATCACTGCTAAGGTCTAATTCTGTTCTCAGAAAGAAAAACGGTAAATTTAACTAAAAAATCCTATGTAAAATAATAACATAGATATTGCTAACTCTGATTCCTAGTTTCCCTTCAAAGTTTATTTTTAATATAAATTGTCTAATCTGCTTTATGCAATGAGCTTTAAACCAGAGAGATTGCGTTTATCTACACTTCACCATTGTCACCCTTCTCAGTGCCCTGTAGGGACTCATGTCCAGAAGCTCATTAATATAAAGCAGGCAGGTAGCTGTGGGAGCCAAACCCACGTCACTACAGTTTAGGTTGATGGAGTCATGGTCTTTCTCTTCTTCTGGCTTAACAAAGCTGTCTTTCCTGTGACATGAGACTTTCCACAGGCAAGCTGAAACATCCTTACCCTCCCTCTTCACCTGCTGGTTATGACACTTCATGAGAAATAGAAAAATATGGATTCAGATTCTTGAATGGTAGAGGCTATAAAATCCAAACCTACTACTTGTGCATATTGCCGCAGCCTCTAGAGCACAGTAATTATAGACAACGAGTAAAAAGATGAGCCTATTTGCTAGTCTTTCCCACAAGAGGCTTGTATGCCACTCATATTTGCAGTACTGCAGTTTTGCTCTGACTCCGAGGCCTTGTTTACCAGATTAACGGAGCCAGAGAAAAGCTGCAGAAAGGCTCTGGAGATGTAGATGAAGCCTTAATGTGGCAGGGGAGAGGGGGGGTGGAAAGGGCACAGAAGGCCCCCACCAGGAGAGGTGCCTCCCTCCCACCCATCAAAAAGGCAGCCTCCTGCTCTGCATCCAGCGGGAACTGGGGAGGGAAGGGAAGGGAAGGAAAGAAAGGAAAGCAAGCTCAGCACCTTCCTCCCTCCCCCTCCATTAATATCGGGATATTTTAGTGCCCGCAGCTGTGTTACTATACTTGCTGTTTCTTGGGTTGAGTCTAGAGAGAGACACATTTCCTGGGACATGGGAAATTTGTCATGTACAATTAGCAGGCACATCAAAACCTAGTGTCCTGATTCAGAAAACAAAAAAGATTAAGCTATTCAGTTTTGGAAAACACATGTGAATAAAATGTCACATATCTAATTTTTGGTAAAAGTCCTCAGACTAGGCCTCAGTTCTGAAATTACTCCTTTATACAAATTTATCTTTGCAGTTAAAGAGGAAGGACATCTTCCAATGGCATCTTCCTTTATACCTTCCTTATTATTTTCCTCACTACAGATATCACTCACTCCAAAAGTCCATGCTACATTTTAAGTGCTACATCAGTAAATATTTGTGCAACAGTATTTGCAGCATTAAGTATAAAAAATCATCTGTGAAAAAGCATATGAGTATATCCTGGTTTACAGTACCAGGAAGCATATGCTATTATAAATTGTGGGTTCTCTCTTTGTTGTCCTAACTATGAATTGCCATCATATTGGATACAAATCATGTCCCACTAATTCAAGAATACAGTTTCTTAGGCTGAAAAATAAATTAATAATGATTGTATGTATAATTCAATATTTAAAACCTCATTCAAGTATGCAGGTATAAGCACAGGTTATAAGCTTGTTAATGTAAGGCACACTCACAGATGTCCTTAGCACACATTCTAATGCTATTAGCTTGCTAAATTAAGGAACTAAATAATTGTTTTCTTTCAACAAGTACTTGTGTGCACCTGTCACCAGAATCCTTTTGTAAATCTTTCTTGGGCTATTTATAGCTTTCCAGCTTTTAAATTATGCCATACATCTAATAGTATTTTTCATATAGTTGTCAAGACTGCAGGTGCTCAGAGAAATGAGTAATCTTTAAGAAAAGTCCCCACAAAGCTTAACCACACAAACCACTGATTAGAAGATTTGATACATGCAGGGAAAAAAAAAAAAAGAAAAACAGAAAATGAAGTGGAATGAGAATTATACCACATAGAAATGAACATGAATACAAGTATCCAGATTATTCTCATGCATATATATTCATAGATGTAGATATATAAATATGTATGTATATATGTATGTACACGCATACATTCTCACTTTCTGTGAGTTATACAGTTCGTATACTATTAATGCAAAAATATAAATTTTGTTCTAGAGACGGAATTAATGGTTTTAGTGATTAATCAACTGTTATTGAACATTCTTACATTTAACTATACAGAACCCTTTGAACAGAAAAAATAAAAAATCTGTGGAAGGGGTTGAAAACCATTGCTACATTGAAACAGCCACAATGTGAAAGGAATCTCTCATTTTCTGTATGATAACATCCTTTGTTTTCCGTTGAACCAACCTTCAGTTCATGCTTGACCCATTTTTTGACAGAATTTCACATCAGAGGATATTTAAAATGGCTACAGCCCTGAAAGGCATTTTAACTGCAAAACCTTTATCACGAGACATTTCTACAGTGCTATAAAAATAAGGGAGAAGGTAGAGAATAAAGACTAATGCTTGTCATTTATCTACAAGATGTTTACCCTATAGAACTCAGCATCTTTCTTGTATTTTGACAAACATTTAGCTTCTATCATTGAGAGGAATTGGTTTGCTGCAATAGCTAGGACCACTTTTATCTTACACATGTAAACAACCTTGGAAGAACATAGTGAAGATCAATTCATTGCAGTGCTGATGAGAGCTTAAAAACACCGGATTATGTTTTTCCCAAGGTCAATCTTTTGTTATCTTACAGAGAATGCTAAATTCAACATAGGTTTCACGTCAAAGCTGTGTGCTTTTGAATGTATTCCAGCGTCTGCTTTACAGAAAAGCTTTGCCAAGTGCAAGCAACCTGTCAAACAAAGAGCATCACACGGGAATAAGCAGGCCTTTCATTTTCTGCCTCGTTGTACTGCATCTGCGTTCTGCTTACCTGTCTTCAGTTCAGCCAGCTTCCCTTTTAAGTTCCTTTCTAAAGCAAATTGGTTCCATTCCAGGGTTTCTGTTGAGAAGGTTTTAAGATGAGATGTCATTACTTTAAGCTGAATTTTTTTTTTTAATTGAAACAAGAGCAGGCAAGCATTTTATCGTCTGTCCTTTATTTACAAATTTTTCAACTTGCATTATCCCTTTCTTTCAGAGAAATAGAAAACATGGACTCTTGATACTAATAAATATTTCAAATCACTATTAGCTTGATGTTAACAAAGCTTTTCTTTACTCCATTTCTCTTTTTAAATGGATTACTCCTGGCTGGGTAACTAAAGTAAAATTGCCTTTGAAGTGTGAATATAATATTGCCTCACATTAGTTAAGTATTTTTAAATATCATAAAGTGATTCACAAAATTAATCCTGTAATACGTTCACTTCTGTGATCTTTCAATGTGAGAAGCTGATGTGTTTAATCCCTGTGAACCATACTGAGCAATTATCCAAAGCTTTGCTTGTTCTTTTTGAAAATCATAAAAATAGAACTCATGTAAACATGGAGCGTCTTCTGATTTTGCTTAGTAATTGATAAGATATATAAGAGATAGTGCCCTTTGGAGGTCTTTTTCTGCTTCACTGCAACATTTTTTCTCTTTTTCAAACTACTGGAAAACTAATTGGGGTCAGTTTGGGCTGATGAAGCGTGAATATCCTACAACATGTTTTGAAATTCTGTTTTAATATTCATATACATATTATTTGTATTAAATGAAACGAAATTTCAAATTATCTTGAGAGATCCATTGGTGATGGCTTTGAAGCTATGTCACAGAAGCTTATTCTTGAAATGTTTGCAATTTGCTATATGCCACATTGTCACACAACATGAAAGCTTCATCACAGTAATGAAGAAGATCCAATGGAGAATGCATTTACCTAATGATAATTCAGGAATTTAATTGCCTATGGGCACATGGGGTTAAAGTGGAAGAGTCAGTAATGCAAATAGCCTTCTGGTGATGGAATGACTTAGCTAATGTTAGATGACAGAAAATTTACCTTCTTACAGATCAAGACTAAGGTCTAAAAATACAGAACTTGTGGCATTAGTAACTTTAAAATAATATTTCTAATATAAGTCCTGTCCCCACAGTACTTTAAACAATACAGCAGAAACCTTGTTAATGGTGTGGATAGATATGTGTGTGCCTATGAATTTGTGGATTTACCTCATATTCATCTTTCAAGACCAGCCACTGGGGTTTTTTTGTGAGCCTTAGACTGCAATTCGTGGATCCCATGAACTCTTATTGGACTATATTTGTCAACACACAAAATAAAACTTTTTCCAAACTCTTGACAAGATAATAAAAAAATGAAAACTTCCTCCTGACAAACTTTTCTGATGTTACAATAAAAATGACAGCAGTAATGGATATTTATTTTAATGCTATATGATTAAACAATCTCATAACTGCGACAAAAACGAAAACCATAACTAGCAGCTTTTGAGATAGCGTTTAGTTTATTTGAATGCAGTTTGAATCCTATGCATGATGAAATTGCCTTACCACGTCTGCAGGAACAGCTAAAGGGACCATTCCAACACAGCTGAAAGGAATACTGATGAAAATTATGAAAGCTCTCTCTTTACAGATCCAAAGTAATTTACATGTAAGTTCAATAGTCACCAAAAATTTCAGGTAAAGATTTAGCTTTAATTAACACTGGTGAAATAGTCAGGACCTTATTAATATGTCAAGGGAATAATATCTGGAAGGGTAATGCAGCTATCTAAAAGTCATGAGCAGATAAAACCTTATCGTAATTAACCAGTTCCGGCCTTTCTTTCTTTGTATTAACCCAAGAACACTTCAGTAAGTAATGACATAGTTGACAGAGTAATATAGAGCTGCATTGCTGGCACAATCTCATTAATACTATTTTATTTAGCTTCTAAAACAACAGTTATTAATTTTTACTGAGACAGGTACATGCAATTTGTATATTATACATGGCATATGCATGTATGTAAGGGCTAAACAATTTGACATGTGAATTTAGTTTAATTATGTATTTCATATTACACATATTCAATAAAATAAAGGAAATATTATTCTGAAAAAGGAATCCTGCAGGGAAAAGAAATCATTAAATACTTGTGAAGTCGGGCAACATTTTTTTTGGCTAGTGCCAAAATTTGCAGAGGCATAGTATGGTTCTTTATTGTTCTTAGAATTTCCAGGTAAACCCTGGGTAGCTTCATAGTAGCGGTGCTAGGAAACTACGGAAGTGTGAAGTTTCTCAGTGTAGCTGAGAAGTGGAAAACCTAAGGACCTGATGGATAAAATTAGCTTTTTAGTACCTCAACCTTGTCCCATGTAAAAGGCGTAAAGATTGAGGGGAATCCTATTGGTATGTTGAAGATAATTGGTCCCCAGAGACAGATATTACAATGCTCTTTCAAAATGGTCCAATTTTCTGATCTTGCTGTACTTAAATGAAAAATCCCTATTACATTGATTTAACAAAATTACGTCTATCTTCGGTCATGTATATTAAGTTCATTTCAGAAATGTGTTAATTACCTATTTTGATTTAGATTATTTTATTTATGATTTAGAAGATGTTCAGGTAAAATGAAATGTGCTTAAGTTCATTCATTTAATGTCTTTTTCCATGCCTGGAGTAATCTTTTTGGTCACAGAGAATTATGTTGCATATGTTATGTTATATATCTACACATAAACCAGTTCATTTCCTATTATAAAGTGTTTCCAAATTACACATTTTTAAATTCATATATTTGTTATTTCTATTTTCAGACACGGTGTAACGCAAAACAGTAAGTCTATTAAGTCGACAATTGTAAGTATGTACAGGCACCAACAAGGCCTTAATTTATTGATGAAGACACATATATCATGCACACTGAAGGCTATATTCCACATTTATTTCTGAAGTATATACTAATGTTTATACTATTGACATGAAAAGAAACCTTGTATTAATTAAAGGTTTAAAATAATCTTTTAACTTAACATGTTTGGGGACTAAATTTACCATCATTACTACAAGGAATTACAAAGGTACATCTCTCTATGTGCTCCTGAGCTTGTGTCCTGCCTATGATTTACATCATCACTCCTTCCTAAGTTTGAAGGCATGCCAAGCTTATATGTATGCACGCCTGGTACATCACAGGGCACGTATGCGTGCATATGTGTATGATACACATGTAAATGGAGTTGTAGATCATGGATTTTTAATATCTACACATAGCAAATGTATGTGTTGTATCTTTTAAAGGAAAACTCAAACGAATCACTGCAGTATATAAATGTCCACCTTTTTTTCTAAACTTAGAAATCTCACTAATAGCCTGAAGTACAGAATGGGACTGCACAGCACTGACAGGGAAGTTGCTGGGAGGTTACCCTAAACTGTACATTGTGTCAGCCAAGGGACCCACAGGCGTCTGCCAGTGGATGGGAAAGTTGTCTCTGAAAACAGTTAACCCTTCAATGAGGACCAGAATATTCAAGGTCCTCAGTCACACTGTTTGTAACATCGGCTACTCTCCATGCTGGTCCCTTACAATGTCCTAAAGGATTTTATGTCCTGTGAAAAGCCTGAGTTCAGAGGGTTTCTCCCAGAAAATGTATTTATTGCTTACATGAATAATTCCTGGAATTCTGGTACATGAGATGAATGGGAAAATATATATAATATTATAATGGAAAGGTGTTTTCAGCTTCTATAAAATATGGATAGTTAAGTATTGAATCACTACAGTTTTGTTTTAAGAAAATTTCCACATAGGTGCAAAGCCATTTTCTTTTGAAAATCTCATCCTAAATTTTCTGTATCTTAAGATTCTCAACTTTTATGCAGCAAGATATATATTCAGCTAAAGATAAGCTTTCAGGTATATCTAAATTCATTGAAATTTTATATGAATTTTATTGACAGGATAGTAATAGTGGTTGTGCTGTAAAGCTACTAAGGAAGTAGAGCTTTCGTGACCTTCTGACGGAGTGTGAAGGATGAGTATTTCCAGTCTGATGACAAAGCCATTATGTCTGGTGCTGAAAAGTAAATAGAACAAAAGAATGTAGGTGTTTCAGTTACAAATAGGCATTCAGGTAGACCAAGATTTACTGTCCATGGTAAGGGGAGGATGTGGCATCATCTATTTGCAACAATTGTGTTTGTATCATTCTAGATCTCTTCCAATGCTTACCAATCTGCCTCCTCATTGTTTTTCAGCGTAAAGCACACAGTGCATCTCGCGTTGTTTTAACTGTAATGATATACATAAAGAAATACAGTCCTGTTTGCTTTCATCATAGCTACAATTTTACTTATATTAAAATAACTATCTTGATGTAGTTTATTGCCTTGTCTGAACCATTATACTGATACATGAAGGCTCTATTAATGTAACTACATTATTAAATACACCAAAGTTAATATAAAGTTCCGGTAGTTAAACAGTACAACATCACTATATTGAGACAAAAACAAACCTCAAGAACGGTTCTGTGTTAATGTCTGATTTTGAAAGGAGGAGGAGGAAAGGTAGGAAAACAAGAATACCTCTTGGTTCTGCAATAGTGAAAAAAAAAGACTGTAACTCTCTGGCACTGTGAACAAGTTGTATGACACAGCTTGTTCCAATATTGTAAAATTTGCTCCCAAACAGGTTAGTTTCCTCCATACTGCCCACTAGCCTGAGCTGTCAACCCAAGCCATGCACAGGCATTTCCAGCAAGGTTGGCAGCAGCCCGGGCAGAGCCAGGCTCAGCAGAGATAAATGGTACAGGTGACAACAGGATGGCATCCATGCCTGTGCCACTGTCCTACCCAGTACACTAATGTGAGTGTCACTTCCTACTATAGAGGGGCCAATATTTACAAAATCTTGTGCATAGAATTACTTTTGTGTAACTAAAATCACATTAAAAATCATATAGTTTATCCTTGTGTTAAGTTTTTTTAAATCAATACAACCTAAATCAAGAGGATTTAGGTCAGATTCACATTGCTGTATTTTGACTATTCAGCTTAGAGGCCAAAATTTTGTGCTTAGAATTATGCAGTGTAACTTGTTTAAAGTGCCTGAGCCAGGGATTGCATTGATTTAAACTAAGTCTATTTAAAAACAAACCAGCGCAATGACCTTGTGCATGGGTCACCTTAGACTCAAATTCTTGTATAAAGGACCAACCTATTTCTTCATTCTGAGCACACACCAGTTTTCTTGCACATCAAAAGAATTAAGAGTGTTTGGAATCTGACATGTTGCTAATACTACACATGCTTTCAGAAATGTGATACCAGCTGCAACTGAAGGAAATGATACCCTGTCCTCTTCATTGTACACCTAAGGACAAACCAGATTCATCACATGCTCTCAAATTGTTATTTCAATTTTCTTTTCAGAGTGTGGTTCATCTGAAACCGTGTTTTTGGGAGTCCCTCAGGCTGCAGGTATTTTTCATCCTCTTAAGGCTGATGTTTATCTCTGTGATGCACTGCACACAGTTATGTCCTTGCACAAACTGACCGATGTGACCAGGCAGAATTATAAGGGCAATGACTAGTGAATCTGTGAAGTCTAAATACAAAACCAATGCAGACATCACCCTAATTTCCTGAGGATGTAAACAGAAGTGACTGCAAGAAGGAATTAGAGTTTCATAAACTAAAATTTGTTTCTTTCTTATATTGCTTGAATCATTGTTTTAATCATTTAATCGATTGCTTTAATCAAAATTTCTCCTCTTAAATAGCAAGAAAACAACTTTTGTTGAATTACCTACTTAGCAGCAGTGATAATATGTTAAACAAGCATTGATTATCTTTCCTTAATGATAAATTATTGCACACACGCTAGGTTTTGCAATGTTTTTCCTCGTCTCATTTAGTCCTAATGTTATAAAAGTCTACATCTTTGCAAGCTTAAATGAAAATTGTACTAAATATACTGAATGATTTACAGAATGACACAATGATTTACTGAAAAAAATGGCTTGTTTTATGTGTTTGAAATGTATCCCTCCAAGTACACTGATTACTCATACTTCTATGGATATTAGAAAATGTTGACAGCAAGGCTACAATTAAGCACTGCATTGAAAAAGAAATAACAGTAGGTAGTTTAAAAAAAAAAATGATTGAAAGAGCAATACTGCCTCTGCTCCAGGTGCAATCCCTCTCAAAGTCTCCTTACTGCCTCCTGACTCTTTCTCTCCCACATATACACAGAAACAGTCTCATGTCCCAAGATGAATAGAGAGCTTTTATGCAAAAATCAGCAGAGCTTTGAGATGTGTTTATGAAAGCACTAAAGTCAATAAGGTCTAAAGGTGAAGGTTCATATTCTGCAACAGTTTAAAGGTATTGCTGACCCTTCCCACCTGCCATGGCTGCTTGATGATGTTGCACCTTTAGAGACCCAGCATAACCCTTTTGTGGGGCTGGGCTCTCAACCAAGTCAGGCTCAACCTTAAATCCAAACCAGCTGATTTATAAACTTTATAGCCTATAAAAGAACAATTCTGATTTTCCTTGGTTATATTTTGGCTTTGGAAATGAGTTCTTGGAAAGAAGGAGGAGGAATGAAATCTATTTAAAACAACACTCACTGAAAAATTTTATATGGAACTACATTGAAGTCCTCATTTAAAGGCTGAAAAGGGCAGCGAAGAACCAACTCTTAGAGACATTTGGGCAGCTAGCAGCAAAACTTTTCAAAGGGCCACTAAGTATCTACTGACATTTTCAGGTTATTTAGTACCTTGACAAAATCTGTCTTGGTGTGGTAATGGAAGTGAATGACACTTAAGGTCCCCACTCAATAATTTTTGAAAATTTTAGTCTTGGTTTAACCTATGAGCAGTCAGATACCTCCTTTCCATTTCAGATAGTTTTAGATCAGGGCAGCATTTCTTGGCAAAGGTTGATTTTGATGGCTAGTTTGAAGTTCTGCCCTCATACTATGGTGTCGGTCTTTGTCCCATAGAAGTTGGCAAATGTTAGACTGTACTGTAAATTTGTCGCTGTTAAAACTATGGTAAAAGCATTGAATATTCCCTAGTATTCAGTTTCCCTGGTGAAAAATAAAAATATACTGATACAAAAATACATCAGTATTTCTGCAATAGAGCTATTCTTTCAAAGTGTTACTTCCAATAAGCTTGAGATACATTGTTGCACACCAATACTTCAAATGTGGATGTAATTACTGATGCACAAAATTAGCAAAATATTGTTATTGACACTGGATATACTAAATGTAATATATCTAGAATTTAAGGAAAACTCACACTAGGTAGTCTGATAGTATCTTAATCAGTTTGAAACTTGCTCAGGAAGTTTAGCTTTATCATAGAATCATAGAATTACAAAATGGTTAGAGTTGGAAGGGACCTTAAAGATCATCTAGTTCCAACCCCCCTGCCATGGGCAGGGACACCTCCCACTAGACCAGGTTGCTCAAAGCCCCATCCAGCCTGGCCTTGAACACTTCCAGGGATGGGGCATCCACTACTTCCCTGGGCAACGTTTTCCAGTGCTTCACCACCCTCACAGTAAAGAATTTCTTTCTAGTATCTAATCTAAATCTCCCCTCTTCCAATTTAAAACTGTTACCCCTTGTCCTGTCACTACATTTCCTGACAGAGTCCCTCTCTGTCTCTCCTATAGGCTCCCTTCAGATATTGGTAGGCTGCTATAAGGTCTCCCCGGAGCCTTCTCTTCTCCAGGCTGAACAACCCCAGCTCTCTCAGCCTGTCTTCATAGGAAAGGTGCTCCATCCCTCTGATCATCTTCGTGGCCTTCCGCTGGACCCGTTCCAACAGATCCTTGTGCTTCCTGTGTTGAGGACTCCAAAGCTGGACACAATACTCCAGGTGGGGTCTCATGAGCACAGAGTAGAGGGGCAGAATCACCTCCCGTGACCTGCTGGCCACATTTCTTTTGATGCAGCCCAGGATGCACTTGGCTTGGTTGAACTTCATGTGATTTGCACTAGCCCACTTCTCAAGCCTGTCCAGGTTCCTCTGGATGGCATCCCTTCCCTCCAGTGTGTTGACCGTGCCACCAAGCGTGGTGTCACCGACAAAGTTGCTGAGGGTGCACTCTATCCCACTGTCCATGTCTCCAACAAAGATGTTAAATAGCACTGATCCCAGTACTGGTCCCTGAGGAAAACCACTCGTCACTGGCTGCCACTTGGATATTGAGCCATTGACCACAACCCTTTGAGTGCAGCCATCCAGCCAGTTCTTTATTCACCGAGTGGTCCATCCATCGAATCCACGAGTTTCCAATTTTTAGACCAAGATGTTGTGTGGGACAGTGTCAAATGCTTTGCATAACTCCAGGTAGATGGTGTCTGTTGCTCTGCCCTTGTCCACCAAGTCTGTGGCAGTATTGTAAAAGGCCACCAAATTTGTCAGGCACGATTTGTCCTTGGTGAAGCCATGTTCGCTGTCTCCAATCACCTCCTTATTTTCCATGTGCCTTAGCAGAGATTCCAGAAATTTCAACAATGGGGAAAAACCCACAAGTTCTGCTGGGATTTTTCTGTTAGACAAGATTATGAAGCTGTACCGGAACCTGGTGAGAAGAGAGTGTTGTTGTCATCTCCACCTTGCAGGACACACTGGAAATCAGTCTGAGCCTACTATATCTACAGTGCTCAGTTAGGACATTGCCTATGTATTGTGAACATTTCTAGGAGGGCGGCTTGGCAGGAGTACCTACTCCACAAGTCCCCCTTACACGTCCCACCTACAGCCCCACTGGCATTCACACGGTGTCCAGTTTGTTAAAACACTGGTGATTCCAGCCAGCATCTTCCGTCAGCTGCTCTATCATTATGAAGGATTTCAGCCCCTGTATCACCAATTGCAGACACGCAAGACATCGTTACATCTCTGTGATGAGTAGGGAGTGTCTCTAGCTTCCCTGCCATCTCTCCAAGCCTGTGGTGCAGCCGTGTGTGGGTTGTTCTATTCCAGCCTCTGGAATCAGACCAAGCATCCATGATCCATAGCGTCAAGAGTACCCCAAGACAGGACTCAGTCAAGTGTCTGTCTTCTCGTTTGTTCCTCATGGGTAGGCATGGCTCCTGGAGCACTGGAGATCCCAGCAGCCTTCCAAAGGCATGACCCTGCTTGGGTCATGATGGCTCGGCTCAGCTCAGCAGAGGGTTGAGAGGAAAGAGCCTGCCATCATTACAGTCATAAGATATCGTCTGTCTTCTGTGGAGGAATATAAATCTGTGTGAAATAAAGCAAGCGATCAGATGGGTGGTATAAGTCAAAAAGGCATTGCACTGTGAGTCAGAAAAAAATATTCTGGCTCCTGTGTTTAGACAAGAATGCTTAATGATGAAATGTATTTCTGTGTGGTCATCCATTATTGATGTCAAAACTGAATGCCTGAAGAACTTAAACAATTCCTCCTTTTATTTGATAACTTGAATTACTTAGTTTCTCTGCTTAAGAAAATGAAGAACAAATTCATCAGCATCTATATATACATTATGTATTAATTAGCTGCTGGTACTACTTTGAAAGCTATTTCTGTTCCTAGTGATACACTAACCAGAGTAAATTATGTGTTTGATTTTATACAGTTCTATTCTAAAATCATCTTCATAATCTTCTATAAATCTGTGCTTCAAGTGATTCCTAAATTTATGAAGTTTATGGGTTGGAGCATTTTTGAATTCTTAATCCACATATTTATCTAGATACTAATTTCCAAGGTTGTGAGGATCCAGATACAGTTCTTGAAATCTTCACTTCTGGACTCTGAGATGTTTAAAGAAAAACTTCTGTTGACTCCACTGACCAGAAAAATTCTGACTTAGCAGAATTTTCAGAATATACCAGAGCACAGGTAATAAAAAGATTGTTTTTAAAAACAATTATTTTTGAATCTTAGAATGTAATGTGCTGGTGTTTGAATGATTATGATTTCCTCCAGCTTCACTATTTGGTTTAGCATATGACCTGCAATACACTAATTATATTTGTTGGTATAGAATATATGTACAAACTCCTTTACATGTCTAGCTTAGAACATTCAGTCACATACAGATATAAAACATTTCCATGATTGTCCCCAAAAGCTATTATGTCTTGTTTGGACAAAAAGACAGAAAAGATTTTCAATGGCATTTTTCTCTCTTTCTATTTTTGTATGAAAATTGCTTGTACAACATCTTTCTTCCTATCTCATATAATTTCCAAACAAATTCCTTTGTGGTTATGAGTAGCATTGCAGTCATCATTTAAAAGTCAACAATGTCAGTTTCCTCGTCACAACATTCTTTCTTAATGGTTGCAGAAGCAATAAAATACAATAAATTAATTATGAGAAGTTACTTTTGGGAGTAGAACTCAAAGTTTCTTAAATAAGCCCATTAGCTGGAGCCAGCAACGTGTCTTTGTAGCAGTCAATCAATGCAGACTTCCTATCATTCTGTTTCCTCTTTTCAGTCAGTATAATTGATAACCACTGCACTTTGTAGTTTGATACACTCCTTTATCTGTTGTGTATTTTACAGCACCCTTGCAGTTCTTTTAAAGCCCAGAAGCAATTAATAGCAGGAATGGCTAAAAGTATAGGTAGTTCTTTGAATATTCACATAAGTTCTGTTAACATTTCAGGTAGGGTAGTCTGAACATCTTTCTTATCTGTGGTGCTTTCTTCTCCCTTGTTCTTTGTGAAGGAGGTGATTTGCATCTTTACAGTCTCACCTGCACCTGTTCACCCAAGAGGGCTGAACTGCTGCACGGTGTTTGTCATTGTGTTTCTGTAGCTTTCATCTGTAGAAAGTGCCTTGCTCCACAGAGACGGATTTTTCCATGTTTCTTTTTACCTAGCAAGATCTGAAGTTCAATTTATCAGTCACAAAATATTACCTTACTCTTCTATGCTTACAACCAAATACATTTCAGCTACCTTTTTCCTTCTTGAACATGAGAGAATTCTGCCTTTTTCTGTCTAGCAATAGCAATGTCTCTCGTGTCAGTGGAGCTTTGTGTGGTTTTATGTAACATCTCAACAGACAAGAGCATATATTGCATTAAAAAAAAACACAAAACCACAAACCAAACAATTTAGGTAAACTATTCTTAAGATTCGGCAGATCCTAAAACATGTTGCTTAATATTGTGAGGTGGTTAATAAGTGGCAGTGCATTTCACAGAATCACAGAATCTTCATGGTTGGAAGGGACCTTTGAGATCATTGAGTCCAACTACAAACAAAAAACAAAACAAAAACCCAAACAAAAAAAAAAAACCACAAACAGATACAAAACAACAATCTTGGGCACTAGAGCATGCCCTGAAGTGCGATGTCTACATGTTTCTTAAATACCTCCAGGGATGGCAACTCCACCACCTTCCTGAGCAGGCTGTTCCAGTGCCTGACCACCCTCTCAGTAAAGTAATTCTTCCTAATATCTAATGTGAACCTCCCCTGCCGCAACTTCAGACCATTTCCTCTGGTCCTGTCATTATTCACTTGGGAGAAGAGGCCAACACCCACCTCTCTACAACCTCCTTTCAGGTAGTTATAGAGCGAAATGAGGTCTCCCCTCAGCCTCCTCTTCTCTAAACTGAATATGCCCAGTTCCCTCAGCCTCTCCTCATATGACTCGTTTTCTAATTCTGTCAGTCTTGTGACAGAAAGAACACACATAGGTAACTTGGGTTGTAAACCTAACTTTTAGATGGCTGAAATTACATGCAGTCCTCTCTCCCTTCTGTTCAAAGATATAAATCCAAAGTGTACTGAAGCTAATGCATTTGCAGCTGTGAAAAGTACCTATGTGGCAGGGGATTAGAAGGTAAAAAACCCAGGCAGTCACTCCGTAAGGTTCAGCACAGGCTCAGGAATTCAACTAAATAGGAAGCTTTGCAACATTACAGACTCAAATGACACCGGACCAAGTCATATTTTATATTTATGGATTCAGTGGACTTGATGTAGACTTTTGATCTGTCAAAAGAGGTGCAACCAGAGAGCAAGGTTTTGGATGTCTGTTTCTCAGAGTTCAATGCTGTTTCATTAGTACTGTGACCTGCATTTCACACCATCCTAGTTTTGAACAGGTTCTCATTGCATGTAATCTCCTTTTTTTGATTCAGAGGTTGACCCTTGGTAATTAACAGTAATTTTCTGCTAACTAGCATATCAGCTTCATTAACTTAGCTGGAATTAGTGCAATCTCTCAGTTACTTAACCTGGATCTTCTGCTAGCACAAAAGTAAAATTACTTTCATTAACTAGTTTTATTGTATACCAAAAATAGACGGCAAAGTTTCTTTCATTTTACAAGCAAGCATACTGTTGTTACGAAGCATAACAGAAGTTATTTTAAAGAGATTAATATTGAATAACTATCACACAAAAGTGCAATTCCATAGATAATGAAAAACTATGGGAAAGGTGAGTTGATTTTCAGGTTCCAGCAAGGCCTGCAAGAGGAAATACATGAGGATTGAAGATGATTAACAAAAATACCCATTGGAAGTAATTTATTGATTACATTTAGAAATTAGAATTAGAAATCGGAAATGTTTCAAGTGAAAGTTGCTAGTTTAGTTTTCTTGGAAACCAATACATAAGGAGTAATAATGCACATGGTTGGGACAAGTATCAGAGCAAATTATCAGGTGACCAGGTGAAAGGAAGGGGACAGCCATGTCTTAGACGCTATTGTGACTGTTGGAATCTTCATGGTTCAGACCTATTCGCTGCTTGTCGCATTCACTATTCAGTAGCTATTACATTAACCCAGAATTTACTTTTGGTATTCTATTTGTTTACATTCTATTTTGGTTCAAGTATTGTATTTCTCACTGTCTTTCTTGATATTTTTCAAAGGATTCTAATTATATCCACACATCTCTAGGTATATTTTTTCTAAAGCTGTTGCATCTCATGCCAAAGTAGTGTTTACATTGTACTCTATTTTGTTAGCTATTTCACGCAGGCAGTTCTGATTCTTTCAAATGGTTCTGAAGCTGAATCTTCTGATCCTGCTGTCAGCTGGCATATATGACCGTATTTCCACTGACTTTGATGGGTTATAGCAATTTTTGGCAGCCGACAGCAGCAGCTTTTCTATACTGAAAAATGCTGTTGATTTATAGGAGAATCACAAATCCCCAATGCTTACAAAATTGAGTTATCCCTCTAAAACTAATACACTGCTCACTAAAATAGTTTTCATTGCAAACCTTTTTATCTATTCACAAACAAGTTAGGACAAATAAAATGGCTAACTATAAGGTGTAGTTTTCATCTGCTTTTAAGTGTACAAAGAGTACTTTCAAAGTAAACATTAAAAACTTTTTAGAGTGAATTGTTCTGTTTAACTTTTAACAATAGAATGTGATTAGAATTATTGTCTAGCATACTTAATAGGCCGATTTTTGCTTAATCTGCTGCAATGTATAATAATCAGCTGCACTCATAATAGAAGCTTGGCGTCTGTAAGATGAGAATCAGGCCTGAAAACAACAGTCTGTGAATTTCCTGTTCTGACGTTTTCTGTAGCCCAGCACCTTAAACACCACAGGTAAATTTGTGCATCAAATTGGGTTGGTTTACTTAATTATAGCTGATGCTTTTAATTGTTTTTGAGAAAGTTTTGGTAGCCATGTTATTTACACAAAAAAACCCCCAAACATTTAGAAAAACATGGCTGGAAAATAGTACCTAGTTTAAAAACAATTTTTGAGCATGTATTGGGTTCGCATGGCAACATTTTGGTAGCGGAGGTGTGTATATCTACAGAGATGGCTTCTGTGAGAAGCCGCTGGAAGCTTCCCCCATGTACAATAGAGCCAATGCCAGCTGGCTCTGAGACGGCCACGCCACTGGCCAAGGCCAAGTCCATCAGTGACAGTGGTAGCACTTCTGTGAAAAACAGCAGCCAGAAGAGAGGAGTGAGAATATGTGAGAGACACAACTCCGCAGACACCAAGGCAAGTGACAAATGAGTGGGAGGAGGTGCTCCAGGCACCAGAGCAGAGATTCCCCCGCAGCCTGTGGTGAACACCACAGTAAGGCAGGCTGTCCCTCTGCAGTCCACGGACAGGACTTATTGGCAATAAGTTAAATTAATTTCCCCAACTCAAGTCTGTTTTCCCCATGACAGTAATTGATAAGAACTTTCTGTCCTTATCTCAACCCATGAGCCTTTAGTCATACTTTTCTCCCCTGTCCAGCTGAGGAGGGGAGTGATAGAGTGGGTTGGTGGGCATCTGGCATCCAGCCAAGGTTAGCTCACCACAAAGCATTTCTGCATTGAAAGTTTATTTTTTCTATTTCCAAATGAACTTTTAAAAGTAAAATAACTTTTACTGGAAATTCTTAATTCTCAAAATCACAAATAAATGTTAATGTGAGATATTTTAAGGTTGTTTTTTTTTTTTCCACAGAAAATTCCATAGTATGTTATTTTTTTTTAGGCTGGAAGCCCTCACTCCTAGCGATGCCTATATTCAAATACAGTTTATTTATTTTAACTATGCTTATTTGTATAAATTGTGCTATGTATCTGCATATACGCAAAAGACTTGTTCTCTGAGCCACTGCCAGAGAAATAAGTTTTCATGAAAAACAAAGCTTGATAATTCTGGCAAGAGCATCTTGACAATAGCTGGTGTCCTTTCTTCAGTCGGCTGGTACTGAACACCTTTCACAGTATGTTAATGCTCTGCCCTCTCAGGTCTGTGAGTCAGCCAACAGTAAGTGATTCTGAAGCAAGTTCCCTGTTTTCCAAATGGCATCTACTCCCTCTAATAGTACCAGTGACCTCCCAAAGACACCCTTAGGTGGCAGAGCTCCATCCTCTGTAAAATTTCATTAAATACTCTGGGCCAAAGCACTTGGTAGCAAACAAGCCAAATTAAGCAGGTAAAATACTGCAGCTGAGAAACGTTCAAGGAAACTCCAGGTGTCTGCTCACCATTTTCCTAAGTATTCCCCTCTTCTGTCCTATTCAGACCCATTTCTGCTCACATTGCAACTTGATGGCAAAAATCCATGGCAGAACAGAGTCCACAGCGTTTTATGAAAAGTAAACATGATCTATATTAAGACAGTCCCATGGGTAACAGTCAACAGCATAAAGTAGTATGAGCACACAAGCAAAGCACCAGGGAACTGTAAAGCCGGAACCATAGTTTGCTGGCAGAGCTTCAGTGTGAACACTTAAAACATCACAGTGATATCCTATTAAAAGAAATTGCTATTTATTGTGACTGCTTACCACCCATAAAGATCTTTACTATGCAGAATAACAGAAGCATGTTCGTCTTTTTATTGCAAGGAGAACACTCTTAACAAGGTAGATAAGCAGAGTTACAACTCCTGAAAGCTAACTATAACAATTTATGTTCCTCTTCATCTGGGAAAGCACCTACTAGGTCAGCTGGTTTCTACAGTTATAATTGTTAAGTACTGGGGGGAAGCAAGGCTGGCAGCAACTGAAGAGGAGGTAAGGTGGGGGGAACAGTTCTGCATAGCTCCTTGTTCGTCTGGCTGCCCCTGGCACAGCCAGCACTTCCAGCACCGGGCTTCATGCCGTCTTCTGCTCTGTCAGCCACTCCTGCAGCGATGCCTTACCTCCTTCCTGGCTTTCTTGGCCAAGTCTTGCCTCACTCCTCTCACTTGCTTTTTTAGCCACTCTTGGGCCACTCTGTTATATTGGTGGTTCCAGAGAGGAGGTCCTTGCTCCACTGTCTGCTGGCACAAGCCATGCTTGTCTCTGTGGAGTGGTCCTGCCTGCTGGGTATCCCAAGGCATTTGGTCTGCTTGTGCTGTGCTACCTATGCTCCATGACGTCCCTTGTCCTGTGAGCCATTCCTACCTCCCCTCCTTTCTTCACTACTTGCTGAAACAGAAATTATTTCAGTTTCAAAGGATGGTTTTGACCTTTGAGAAGAATCCTGGTCTGAAAAACAGCTTTAAGAAGTATAACTAATGGTATGAGGTTCAACAAGGCCAAATGGCACGTCCTACACTTGCATTGCAACCCCATGCAATGCTACAGGCTTGGGGAAGAGTGGCTGAAAAACTGTCCGGCAGAAAAGGATCTGGAGGTGTTGGTCAACAGCTGGCTGAATATGAGCCAGAAGTGTGCCCAGGTGGCCAAGAAGGCCAATAGCATCCTGACTTGTGTCAGGAATAGTGTGATGAATAGGACTAGGGAAGGGACCATCCCCCTGTACTTGGCACTGGTCAGGTCCCACCTCAAGTACTGTGTCCAGTTTTGGACCCCTCACTACAAGAATGACATTGAGGTGCTGGTGCCAGTCCAGGGAAGGGTGACGAAGTTGGTGAAGGGTCTGGAGCACAAGTCTTATGAGGAGCAGCTGAGGGAGCTCGAGTTGTTTAGGCTGGAGAAAAGAAGTCTGAGGGAAAACCTTATTGCTCTTTACAACTTCCTGAAAAAAAGATGTAGTGAGGTGGGTGTTGGTCTCTTCTCCCAAATAACAGGTGATAGGACGAGAGGAAATGGTCTTAAGTTGCACCACGGGAGGTTTTGATTAGATATTAGGAAAAATTTTTACGCTGAGAGGATTATCAAGCATTGGAACAGACTGCCCGGGGAAGTGGTTGAGTCACCGTCGCTGGAGGTATTTATAATACAGATAGACATAGTGCTTAGAGACATGGTTTAGTGATGGTTTTTGTCAATGTTAGGTTGATAGTTAGAGTCAATGATCTGAAAGGTCCTTTCCAACAATTCTATGATTCTAACTTTTCCCAGTAAGAAGGGTCAAGTGATAGTGTGTGTGTCATTTTCTTTATTGTTTACGTTTTTTTCCTGTGTGTATTCATACCCATGGGTTGTAACCCAGACAGAGCAATACCTTTTAGTCAGTTTTCATTAATTTTCTGTTTGTTAAGCTGTTTAGTTGTTGAGCAGTAACAAATATAACTACACTAGGGTGTTCAGGCTGAGCTCATTCTTTGCTAAATTTCCATTAAATATGTGATGCCACGTCTTGGTGGTACAAGTGTGTGTACTACTAGGTTTGTAGTATCAAACTCTTACTGAGCATTATCTAAACTTAGTTCCTGGAGGTAGCACATGTTGAGTTGTATCTCCACAGTGTACAAGAACTAAGTTCAGTCTCCCAACAAACCACTCTGTTCCCAAGACATGGTCTCAAATGGCCAACTTGAGTCTCAAACACCAATAACATGACAGTGCCTCAAAGGCAGACAGCAACCAGCTTACTCATAATTCCACTTGCTCTGCTCAGATATGGATAGATGTGATTAGGGCTGTATGTGTCCCAAATCTTCTCTACCTTCCAATCCTCTTCTTCCCCTGAGCATGTCCCAGTGGAACACAAGCCAGGTTTTGGCAGAGGAAAATTTAGAAGTCAGTTGAGGTACCATTTATGTTAACTAGCAACAGTAAAAGCAACACCTATAATATATATAGCTCATATTCCACCCAGAATCAAAGCAAAATCCCTAGGTAAACTGATGTTGAGTTTTACTGTGACAGGTAATATATTATGTAGTTTAAGAAACCCATAGTTAAAGTCCATAGTTAAAGCCCGGACAATTAGGGTTTAATAATGAGATAAATAGGCTATATTCTGTCTAGCTATGAGAGATTTGCCAAAGAAAAAAGTAATCTAGATCTTCCTCCTTTTATTCTAATGGAAGCACTGTAAAGCAAGCTACTTAAGAATAATTGAGCTTGCTGCATATTAAGAGAAAAATCTTTGTGGCTAATGAACTAAAAGACAATAAATAGAAGTATTTAATTGCATTTTCAGTATAAAAATCCTCACTACATGCATTTGGGTTTGACAGCCTCTTTTAACTATGCAACTTCATACTGTAAGCAAAGATACAAAGGCTATATGTGGCCAACAGACACATGTTTTCTCTTTCAGCTATTAAATAAATAGGACCGTCTTTATTTTGTGTCTCTTTTAAGATAATTAAAATGGTAGGAGAAATTTATCTGGCTCTAATGTTCATGGTTAAATGCATTATTGCTAATTAATAGCATTAAGGGTCTGAGCAGTACAAAGTAAACAGAACTCTAAAATCCCTAAATCAAGGAATTGAATACATCCAAGCAGAATGAAAATAACACATAGAAGCTGTGGTTCTTCTGTTGTGAAGATTTGTTTCTTCAAAACAGAGTTTTGAATACTGGGAATACAAAGTTGTAGGACTATGTTCCAATGTAATGGTCTCAGTGGTTTATTTAGCACACTACATTGTAAGAAGAAAGCAGTGTGAGCTGTCTTCAGTGAGGTGGAACCGGTGAGAATGATCCTAGGTGGGTCAGAGATAAGGAGCTACCAAAATGAGGTTCTTAGGGCTAAATCAAGTCAAAATGTGAGGCATCAGGTGAGATTTGTTGTCAGCAATCAAAACCAGAAGAAGCCACACCTATTAGATGCAGGGAATGTTCACAGCAATAGACACTTTACAGCAATAATAAAGGGAAAAAATTGAAAAGAGCATTAAGTGCTGTAGAAAACTAACCCATTAAGTAGAATATAATTAATTCTTGAAGATCCAATTTTCATTTTAGTTTTCACTCTAGTTTTAAAGAACAAAACAATCTTCAACATCAAACTTACCATTTTTAATATTTAGATTTATACAAATGTATCTTTGCAATTTTGTCAGTTTACATATCCATAAGTGTACAGTCAATTTTGTGTCTTCTGTGTACAGAAAAATAAAAAGCCAAGGCTTTTAGGACAATTAGGTCTCTCCTCCCTTCAAGCTACTTCCATGAGAAGTTCTGCATTAGATGTTGGTATTGTCTACAAGAGAGTTCTCAGCAAAAGACCCCGGGAATTCCTGGTGCTTTTGCTATTAAATTTCAGGAATATTATCTCGAAGAAATTGATTGTGACTGCTGTGAGAGATTATGGCTATCAAAGATGAGGAAAAACTTCTTCACAGTGAGGGTGACAGAGCCCGGGAACAGGCTGCCCAGGGAGATTGTGGAGTACCCTTCTTTGGAGATTTTCAAGACCCACCTGGATGCAATCCTGAGTAACATGCTCTAGCTCTGGGCAATCCTGCTTCAGCAGGAGAGTTGGACTAGATGATCTCTATGGTCCCTTCCAACTCTAAAAAATTCAGTAAAAATTCAGTGAAAAGATCTAGTGATAAAAAATCATAATGCAACAAATATTAGAACAAATTTAATGTACTTGCTTTTTGAAGTTTCATTGACAGCATTGTTTTTAAAATTAATTGGGAGTTCTGGAATATGTTGCAGCTCATATACACAGACAACAATTGCCTATTTGAAAACCCAGCTAAAAAAGCATAAATCCTTTCTTGCTCTTTCACCTCTTTCTCTAAAATGTTTTATTACCTCTACCTCAAGATACCCAGTTGGAATACTTTACCAAATATTATCAGAACTGTGTACTTCAAATGGCTCATTGGCTTTTCTCTTCAAAGTTGTCAGTATGACTTTTAAGAGCCAGTCTGTGCATTTTAAGAGCCAGCTAATTCAAAAAGTATAAAAGGCTTTCACCAGATGCCAGATGTAATCATTAGAACAGCCAGCTCCTTCCAGAGAATGTACCCTTAGCAGCAATGTAACCTAGATTCTTTCTCTTTAGAACATGTTGATTTTTGATTTCTGGAGCAATATATTCTCAATCGGTACCACCTTTTATTTCCTGTTAATTATATATTTGTCTGTGAGAACCAGTTTCCCACAAAGGCTATATAGTTTGGATTGTATCTGTCGCTCAGCGGGAACATTTCTTGTCTCTCATAAAACGCTGTTTAAGCGCACAAACAAATTTCTGTGGCTTTCCCTATGGACCAATGTCTATCACATAGCAACATCTGCTAAGGAATATGCTGCAAAGCTATCTTCATATTTTTGCTCTCTTCCTGGAGATAATTTTTTCCACTTCTGGGAAATACATCTAATGTTGTCACAATCACTGTTACACTCACAATAAACATTTGAAAATGTCATGTTACAAACAGACAACTGGTGGGTATTTTGTACAATACCCTGACTAATATAATAGAAATGGAGACAGTACTGAATATAAATTCTCTATTATTTGCAAGTGCATAATTTAGCAGAAACAAACATAGAACAGACTTTTTGAAAGTTATAGTCCTGCTAAATGTGACATTAGAAGCTCAAGGTACTAATAACTTGATGGAAAGACTTTAGTACCTAGAAAATGTCATTACCTTGTAAAATATGGCAAACCAGATTAAAAGGAAAAAAAAAAATAAAAAGCAAAACCAAAACCCAACAGTAGAATTAAATTAATTAGGCTCCTTGCCTTGTTTTTCTGCCTGTTGAGCAGCCCTCAGCACAGCTACATTAATAAAAGCCACCCTTTCATCTTCTTTAAATCTAGCTGGTATTGCATTCCTTGAATGTTTGGTACAGGATTACTCCTGAGAACTTGGTCCCCCTCTCCTGTGCACCAGCTGTGTAATTCCTGTGTCCTCAGAGGACTTTTCTGTGGTATACAAATATTTATGGGAGCAAAGAGAATTCTGATTTCAGAGTGCTTGCTATTAGAAGACAAATTGGTTTGTTATTGTTTTCGCACTTCAAACAAACACTTCTCTCCATGTACTGAGAATTCACTGTAGACAGGAAAATAACCATTAGGTTGGATTTGGCATTTACAATAGACGGTTCCGAGTTTTGAAACCTTCAACCATCTACAGAATTACCAAAGTGGTTAAATGAGCTTGCATGCAAAATAGAAGAGCTAATTGTTTTACTGGAATACGTACTACCTGAATTAATGCATAAATGAATGTACTTATCCATTCTTTTCCAGGGCATCCACTTTCTTTGTGGATATTAAAGGAAAACAAAAAATGTCATTTAACAACTTAACACCTCATAAAGGGGGACATAATGAAAAACAACTGTTACCTGCACTCTATCCAAAACCTGGTCATTTATTTCCTAAGTATATGTTGTATATTTAAGCATATGTCTTTAAGACAACATTGAGCTCAGTCTTCTCTGACCATAGCCCGATCACCTTTCAATAGACGTTTAAGAAACAATTTATCATCCAAGAGCCAGCTATCTAAAGACTGAAGTTCAGCCTGTGAATTCGGGACCCAGTTCTGCTTTGCTATGACATTTCCAACCACAAAGTCCATATAATGGCTGCTAATAAAATGCTCTTGTCTGAGAGGACTGATTCAACCAAAGTAAATAACAATTGAAAGAGTTCAGTGATTACTTACGTCATAGGATTCTGGAAAAAAACATGGCCTGTGAGGTCTCTTCAGTTTATAATTAGAGTTTAACTGGAAAACACAAAATGTTAAAGAGAAGGAAGAAAAATTATATGACAGTCATTGACTTAATACCCTGTAGTCTGATTTCAATTTTATGAAAGATATTAGAACAAATTATGAACGAAAGAAAACGTAATACCCAGAGAAAAACAAAACAACATGCAGCAGAAGATAGACAGAATTAAATTATGCAAAATTAATCTGTGAGATAACTGCTTTTTTAAAACAAAAGAGATGCAGTGAATACCTTCTGTCTGCAGTAAACCAAGGAAAAGATTTCACATTGATTTTAAATCTGAAATGTACACCATATTGTAAAAGTCATGCACTAGTTAAGGAACTAGCTTAAGAGGTGACTGCAAGTACTTCTGAAAAGAGAAATTTCTTGGTAGATTGAATGTTAAGAGGATACAACACCTTAAATTCGCAAGTTCCATTGAGTATGATGTCCTGAGTTTCTAAGATTTAGCTAAAGGAAGAAACTTTCAAATGAAAGGAGGTAAATCTAAAGCACTGTGCTTTGCAGAAAAAGCTACAAAATCTTCCTTGAGAAAGTTTTTCAAACACAGCAAGACAGATTTTTTACAATACGAACATCTTGTATATGCTAGCTGCTAAATTTGAGAAACTAGCAATAAAAAGATAGCAAATCAGTCAACTAGACATAATCCTAATATAATAATAGTATACCTTAAAAAAGAGACAATCTGAAATATAGATATAGAGCAAATACTGATAGAAGTGTAGTGAACCAATTTGCATTGGGAGATATAGGCAAAATCTGGTAGCATAGAATGGCAAAATCAATTATAAAAATTTTTTATAATTATCAATTCTAAATAAAAAAGAGTAGAGAAATTCCTTTATACTAATTTCTGAAGGAACAAAGCACTCTGTTTCCTTGCCAGAATGACTGGAATGAGAAAAATATTTTTCTACACTGTACACCATAGTTATAGTCAAATGGAAAGTTAATGAATGCAGGTTAAAAAAAATAAGTCTAAAACCATGCCATTCTACCTTCTCCTCCTCCACTAATAGCAGCAACACATTTCAGGGTTGCATAAAACTTAATAATTTAGGACTATCTACAGCATAGGAACATTCTGCTCATGTGAATATTTACTCAGCCATATTCCCTTTCCCACGCTCTGACAGATGAAGCAGATTTGTGTGTTTCAGTGTAGTTTTTGAACTATCGAAACTGAATTGATCTGAAAGTCAGATATTTTGGTCAATTATTTCAGTTTTATCCCTGGCCAGATTCAAGAGGCAGCTTAGTGCACAAGTGTAGGACCTTGCCTTCTTGCATACAAAAAAAATTAATCCATTTTGAAGATTAGACAGAGCTACACCACCTTCAGGAAGCCCCTGGAAGGAATTTTGCCTCTAGCAGTTACTTCTTCAAGAATTACTATAAACTGCCCTTGCTTGTATGGCACATTTCTTCCAGTGACAGCATATCTCACTGTCCCATTTGAGAAAGTTATTGTGTTAACATATATATGCAAGATAAAATGCGTAGTAAAAGAGTACAGAGCTGTGCTGAAAAAGTTCTAAAGGAAAATATAAAAAAAAAAAAAAACATATAAATGATTCAATTTAGTCAGTCATTTCTTCATTATTTTCTCTGAGTTTCACTGATTTTTAAATAACATGTTTGTGTTAAGCCTGTAATAATCAAGAGTTGGTCACTAAATTTCTAAAACCTCAGCGTGGGAGAGTATTAGGCACTGAAATACTTTAGCACACTGTTAACTTTATTATTGAGAAGAACCAAGATTTAAAAAATAGTGAAATTGAAACACCAAAAGAAAAGTATGCTTTTGAGATCTAAATATTTCCAGGGAACCACTTGAAATACGAATGGGAAGAAATGGTGTCAGTATGCAATATGAGTTTGCAGCCAAGGTAAATAGAATAAAAATCAGATTAGATGATCATCCAGAAACTGAAAGGACTGTTCACAATGAGAAGACTGTGATTCCTTCAGCTGATTAAGAAATGCTTTGCATATAACTTTATGAAGAAGCTATTACATTTCATTGCACCATACGGTAGTAAGGCAGAGTACAACGTATGGAAATCCAGTGAAGCAAAGAGAAACATTAAAGAAGGAATAGTAAGTGTATGGTGGCATTGTGAATACCTGCGTGTAAGGAATCATTTTCAGTTGCTTGCTGTCTGTGCCAACCAGTACACAGGCAGGTTAGCACTGCTCTTGCATTTGATGGATTTTTTGAACATCTCTCAACCCCAGTTTCTTGTGGCCTTCAGTTCAGGCCATTCATTACCACTGCTCTGAAGATGCTGATGGAAAGTTGTTTGATTGGCATATTTTATCTTCCTTTTCTCCTCTCCCATTTTTTCTCTCTGCTCTCTCCTGCTTCTTCTCCGCTGGCAGCAGCTGCCTTTCCTGCAGTGGTCTTTCACCCCGTCTCTACCCCCACACTCACATACACTCTCAAGATTTGAGGCATTTCAATTAATGTCTTACACATGTGATAATGCCATGTTACACTTTAAAGAATTTCACCTTTCCAAGTGAACTGGATGGATAATTTGCAGGTCTTCCTTGCTCAGTCATTGTTCAAATAAATTTGCGTTTTATTTTAAAATCACACTTGCAAATATTGGAGTCTCCACAATCAAAAATTGCAGCTTGAATACCTGTGAATATGAATTATTTTTTCATCAATTTTATTGACCAAAATGGCAACATTTTAATAGATAGTATTAAGAATGTTTACTAAGATATTGGATATTCGATATAGTATGTATTTGGGTCAAGTTCTTGCAGCTATACTTATTGAAATGGAACTTTATACAGCTGCAAAACCCAGTTAGCAGATCCCTGTGTAAGTTAAAAGTTCTTTATCTGTAAAGCAGCGTTCTCTGTTGAGGGCAATGTAATGAATAAATATATTATTCCTACTAAAATAGCATTGAAAAGCCGAAAGTCCATCCACAGACAACAAAGCTGCAGTTTCTGCTGAAGCATTTAACCATGTTCACTCACATGAAGGATGAAATATGGAAAAATGACTTAACATACAAGCGAAGTGTCAGTAGTGTCAAATGGAATATATTTTCTCAATTCTCATATTCCTTTCAATACAGTTTTAATAATAAAGCAAAGAAAAATAGGAAGAATTAGGAAGTAAGGAAAAATGATGTTGAAAAAACAATTTTGATGAACTGAACATTGAAAATTTTAGCATAAAGTAATCGATGATAATAAACCAAGAAAATGTGCTACTGGACATATTTTGGCACTGAAAATTACGCCTCTGATTCATTCAAACATGTAAACATTTGAGCAGCAGAAATCGTTCCACGATGTGTGATAAAATAGAGAAACCTGGGCAATAGAAAGAGAATAGGAAGGAGGGAAAGGATTGAGGAAGCAAGGCACATGAGGGAGGGAGGAAGGGAGGAGGAAAAAAGAAAGGATGGGAGGAACTGACAACAGGAGGGAGGGAGGGAAACAGACAACCAAGTACGGGTCATTGGTTCTGGTAAACACTCCTTTTAGGTTTGGCATTGCTAAAAGCAAAACATGTAGATGGGGCAAATCTTAACCAGACTTTTTAGTCATAAACTGTCCATAGATGGTAGAATCCATATTTTTCCCATGTAAAGCCTACAGAACCAGGATTCCAAAGCCTATTTCAAAAGCCCAACCTATTCATTTTTACAGTTTGGAGATTAGCCAGCTCCTAAACCTGAGCACTATATGCAGGGATTACCTCACCCATGTTGACAAGCAGCCAGCACTGTTGGTAAGAAGCCACTTCATGACTGCAAAATATTTTTAAGATGGGGAATGAGAGTAACTTTAAATCCGAAACAAGCAGCACACAAATACCTTATTTTGAATTTTGGCCATGACATTTGCAGCTTGAAAGGAGAAATTAATTGTTGTTGCCAGGTCCATATTAAAGAAACGAGGGGGGAAAATATCCAGGATTTATCAGTGATTTTTGTACATTTCTGGTTTTCCATATGCATTCCCAGAGCTCTTTTTCAGGATCAGGGGAAAACACACAAACACAGCAGCCATCAATGTGACTGCCACACATGTAGGCAGAGGAAAGCTCATTTTGAATAGAGGTAGCAATAACACTGATAGCAAAGGTTTTTCCATAACTCAAATTGTGAAATAAGAACTCAGGATCTGTGATGGCTTTTTACTGCCCTTTCTTCAGACTCCCTATCTTTCATTTATTTTGACCTACAAATTAGGTCAAAAGTAGTCCAGTTATGTCAACTCAGGCTACAATTACAATTCCCGTGTCTATAAAAGGGTTTGAGCTTCTAACTGACAATAATAATTAAAAAAAAAAATTAGTTCATGGAGTATTGGTAATTGGGGAACAGAAAGAAGTGAGGCACCTACAGCCCAAGAGAATGTTTATTTGCTCTTAAATCTCTGATGGGTTGCACTAGAGTCTGGAGGTAGCCTCCAAAGCGTGATTGCTCCTGGCTTTCTGAAACTGGTCTGTCAGCTTCGCCTGGCTGGGTTCTGGCCAACCATCTGTCAACAGAGCTTGCCTTGTTTAGCCTAGCAAAACAAAAGCTGTGAGGGAATACAGTCACTCTCTATAAACACTTTGGGCATAAATAAAGGAGAGAATAAGGACTATTTAATCTAAGGGACAATGTTGTCATAAAACTAAATAGAAACAAACTGGCCATGAATAAACTTTGGTTAGAATTTAGAAGGCCTCTAGTATAGTACAGAAGTATAATTCCAGAACAGCTTTCCTACAGCTGCAACAGGAGTTAAACAACTTCATGATTTTCAAACTTGGAGTTTACTCTGTTTATCAAGAGAATTTTATTATATTGTTTCCAAAACTACAATAGGGTCTTCTTTCTACTCTATTGGTTACAAATGCAAGCTTTTTTTATAAGTGTAAATTGTTAAAATAATGATGCCTACTCTGTACCAAAATATTCACCCCTGATTATTACCTCCATTCACACCGTCAGAAAACACTTGGCTTTGCAGAGTTATGTGAATATTAGTTTCATAAGACTGATAACTGGCTGCACTTCTGAACATATAGCTTTGAACTTTGAATAATCTAATTGTTTCAGCAAAAATTCTAGGTGAGCAGCTGAAGCAAATTAAAATGACTTTGGCTGCAAGAATGAATTGTATCAGGTAAGTGGCATTCCAGTTCTCCATGCAGAATTGGTGATGCTGCCACAAGGAACTGAATGCCATCTTTAATACAGATCCTGTGGGACATTAGAGGAGCTTCTATGTCATATGACCAAGAAATATATGCAGCATGATCCAAAATAATCACTATGAGGGACTGGAGGGAAGATGTACATTCTGTTAACTTTCTAGGTAAATCCTAACTTAGCTTGATCGAACTTGTTAAATCCATGCCTGGCTAAATCTGCAATTAAGGCAGAACTCCAACACTCTCCACAGAAGTTGACTTCAGCAAGAATTCAGAATTGAAATGCATCTATTAGTTTTGGGCTCTAGTAATAGTGTTGTAGTGGTTAAACTTGCTGCTGCTTCAAGGATTCAACAGGGATTTGAGATTATTTCAGTGATAAAATTTTGTTTCATCATTATTAGTATTGAATTATAGTATTTGTATTATCTGCACTATATCTGTGTCCCTGTTACTTTCTGTAAAGTCTCCAGACTTTTCTCTTGCTATTAAGTGCTTAGTGTCGACGAAAGGAACTTGGTACACAGGTAACTGCCCACAAAATCACTGGGAAAAAAACAGAGAATAAGACCAACACATCAGCATAAGAAATGATGTTATTAATTCAGCATCCATACACTTTTTAATCAGAAATCTTTTGTTATAATACTTTCCTGAATTATCTAGGGTAAGCCTTATGTCCATACTTCACTTTCAATATGTATAGTTTGTTACATTTCTCTAACAAAAATTTAAAAATACCAGTTGTCTTATTGTTCCTGGGATTTCCAACCTATGAACACCAAAGCTTAATTTCCTAATGCGTTCTATCTGGTTCTGCTTTGCTGTGTTTATTACAGAGTTGAATCACTGCTGCTGAATCATATATAATAATTTATTTTAACAGGGCATGACTATGATAGATTAGCTATAGTGACACTGCTTTAATTTAAAGCTTATGATGAAGTCTTATTAGCCAATTATTTACAGACCATGACCAATCATTCATTATATGTATCACATGCATATACATACATGTATATATAAATCCAAGTACATATGCAGACTATATTTCTATATATCTATAGCTAAAAACATAACACCCTTGACACTAAGAAATGCAGTCAAAAGCCAAAATGGCCAAGGAATACAATGTTATACGAAGTTATTCCACTTGATAAGCTGTGTAATTTACTCCTACACATCTCACCTCCCTTCTGGGAGACCCTGGATGCAGAATTGCTTAGGTGAACAGAAATGGCTGTTTATAAAAATCTTGTGATATACCTGCACTTATTCACTTATTCTATAATATGCCACTTACACTAGAGGTAAAAAAAAAGGAAAACCACAATGTTTTTTGGGGGGAAATGTAAATAAAACTATTAGAGTTTTTTACCATACCTGTTTTCATACTCCACACTGAAAAAATCCAGTTTCCTTAAAATTTAGGCATCCAAGCTACATGCATTGAAACAGAACAACCACATTCCCTAAAGTTACACAAAATGACTTTACACACACACAAATGGTGGTCACCATCTTGGGGGAAACATGGACATTACTGGGTAGTTTGGAAGATACTCTGGGTGTGCATTCTTAACTTCAGAGAATATGATAATAGATACAGACCTAAATGTCACCTGTTCTTGGCATTAGGTTAGAACAGGAGAGAAGAAAGTTTTACAATTAGTAATGGATGAATATCTGAAACAATTCCAAAATTTAGGGTGCTATGATACATACATCCAAAGAAGGTATATTTGTGTCTAGAAAGGGATTGAGGAAGTCAGATGTACATAATGAACTTATTTGTGAAAAGTTTCTGTGATCTTTCATATAGAAATCATCTTCATGTATGAGCCGCATACAAGAAATTCTTTCATATCTTTTTTATATACTCAATATGAAGGCTTGGAATAACAGAAGACTTACAGCTTTCATGAAACTAAAAGAGAAATTGTTCTTCATTTGTTTAAACACTGTTTTGTACCTATCCTTTGCAATCTCTTGTTCTGATCTTGAAAAGGCATTTTCATAGAAAAACCTTGCAGCTGGCTAGATTTCTTCTCTTACTTTACTTACTGTGACAGTCCTCCTGTAAAGTTAGTTTTCATGTACATGTAACACTCCTCTTGAAGGAGACAGCAGCCACCAGTTAGATATTGATGCAGACAGCCCTGGATGCAGAGAGAAAATGATCGCGAGCATTTCCTGGGCCAAACCTTACCTTTTAATCAAAATCAGTAATATCTCTTCAGAATTTAAGTTTAAGCCAATGTTTCTTGTTAATTATCAAATCAGATATACTTTAGAAAAGTCTTCATCTGCGGTACTACTACTACTAACTACTTTTTCAGCTAGTAGGCAAAAGTTATATTGCTGACACCAGTAAGACTCCACTTATAATTGCTAAAATAAAAAAGATGAATTAGAGTTTGACCAAAAGACTTTCAGATATGAGTAACTCAATTCAGCATGGCTGTTTCATCTTTGTTCTTGACCTTCATTAGTAAGTTACGAAAATGTTGTAATTAAGCACTGTGGACTTCATAGGAGTTAAAAGAGCTGAAAGCTGCTTTCACTGATGACTTCGTACTTGAACATAAGTGAACTTGAATTTACCTATAAGTTTCCCATTTGGAAATATAAGGGAAATCACTTTTTGTTGTATTAATTAACATGCAGGTATTTGAACTTATTATTAAAATCTAAAATATCAGATAGAAAGCAGGTGCTTAATGGAGCCAAAGGTGTTGTGTGGAGCCAGTTGAAAACATCTGACATTTCAAAGTGACTGATTAAAAGGTCAAAATAATCTTTAGCACTGTCATGTGAATCCCACTTTTACCTATCTGTGGATCTCACAAAACTGCTCTCATTTTTCTGTGGTGGTGAGGAGTTGCCGACAGCTTGGAGTTGCCCAAGCTTTGGAGACCATGCTCATTGTTAATGAATATTAATTTTTTCACTTGCACAGTCATTACGGAACAAAAAAAGTGCAGATATTGCATAAAATGCAATAAAAGGTCTTTATGCTTTGTCCAGAAATTCACTATTACAAAATAATCCAGACTCAGCAGTGAGAACATGTGACCCTCAAGAAAGATGTTTAACAACACGACCGTCAGGGAGTTGGGGGGGACCAGGGCTAGCCCACCTATCCATGGCACAGGACACCATGTCATTTCCCCTGGGGTTGCCCCCAGCCTGTCCCTAACCCAGGACCCCATGTCAGCTCCCCAGGGCCGCCAGCGCCTGCCACACCAAGCAGCGTGGTTTTCTGCTCCCCACAGCCCTGCCCTGCCTGACCATGGGCCCCACTGAGCTGGGCTCACCCACAGGCCCATGTCCTGGCCTGGCCTCAGCTCATTGCCATGGCCTTGCCCAGCTATCCTGGGGCCGTGTCTGCCCCTGGCCTGATGTCTTGGCTGGATCTTGGACCCACCCAATCACCATGATGATGATCTGGGTCTTATGATCTGGGCCCTTGGCTGGGCCTGGCCATGGCCTCTGGCTCTGCTCCACTCCCTCACCCAGCGGTGGGGCTGAGCCCTGGCTTTGAGCCCCTGCCTGGACAGCACAGGGACCGCTGGGCTCCCTGCTCCCCATCCCTGCTCTGGCTGCTCCCTGGCAGCTCTCTGTCCTCTCCCTAGGCCAAGCTCTGTAGGAAAATCCAGAAAATGTAGTGCTTGTAGTGCTTGGCAGCTTTTAGTTTTAAAACAGAGGAGATATTTCATATGGTCATTAAATAGTTAAGATAGTTTTCGTTCTACATTCAGTTTAATCCATATGTACAAGCTACATACACACAAGAAATTGGAAGGGACAAATGCTGTTGCTCAGCAACAAGAAACTGGCAAAAGCTCAAATACTCCACATTTTCAGCAGACAATGGCTCTCTGAGCTCAGCAATCAATAGCATTTGATGCAAAGGAAATGCCCAGTTTTATCACACTTGCCATCTAATAACACCTCAAGTGTATTTGTGGCTGAAATACATAAAAACATATCTGAACTCCAGCTGTTTGAATAATGTATTGAAAATTTCACCCTTTTTTGCTTGAAAGCCAGTTACAACAAATGAGTTTGTTATTTGTAGGTATTCAGTGAATAATTTATGGAAACAAATGTCACTCTATAGGTTATTCAAGAGATTCAGTTTAACTATTCACGAACCAAGCTGTTCAAAGCAGACTCAAGCCCATCATAAAATCAACGTATCCTTCTTTGTTCCAGCAGCTTCTTCCTCATGGTTCTTAGATATCACCTTGTTTTTATGCATGTCCCACATTTTGTTTCTTCTGCTATAGCTGTCCTTTTCCTGTTTCTCCGTTTCCCCCAGGCTTTTGCCATCAAGTTGTTTCTTGTCCCCTTCATAATTTCTGCTCTCCCCTTAGGGACCACTAATATTGGCTTAGAAGCCAAATTTGTGTTAACCCACCCCCACACATGGCAAGTTGCTCCTTTGAGACAGCGAGTTTCTCACTTGGCGCCTGACAGAGGCAGGCAGGGCCCCACAAGCTGCAGCAGAGATGGAGTTGGGAGCTGCTGGCCCACAGGGAAGAGAGCAGGTCACAGCGCCAGCAGAGAGGAGCTATGGAGCTAGGAAAGGGGCTGCTGCCAGGGCTGGGATACAGCACAAAAACATGTCTTACAAAATCTGAATTTCCTGGTGTTGAAATACCATGACGAGAACTTCATTACCGAATGAGATTCATTGTCTTTTATTTTACTCATAAAATCTTGGCCATCATCTGCTTAATGCTTGTCATCCTGATAACAGCACAGTCAACCATGGGAGAGAGGGAGAGGCATTGCTAGAAAGCACACTATCTGTCCTGCCTTAGATACCTCTCTTACAGCAACAGGACCCAGTGTCTGGCACTAATATTTCTTAATTTTCTTAATGGGATATAGAAGGATCCTAAACAATTAACTTAGACTAGGTGTCTAAATTTAAGAAATTGAAAGTTGGATGACATTAATCCCCTCCTATTTTCAGAATTGCATCAACAGTCCACAGGGGTTAATTATTTTTTCCTTCATATCACATAGTAGAACTTGAAGGGGAGCGTATATTTTAGGAAAAAAAAAGTCTTGAATGCAAAATGTTAATTAGTGATGAATCAGAGTTGCAGGTATTGAAAAAGGTATTAGATACAGAGCTAAAAATTATTTCAGGGATCCTCCTGGAAACTTACAATCATGGAGAATGATTTTTTGCAAAATCTTCTGGTAGTTAAATGCAGCTTTCTCATCTGAGCTGAGATATGCTGAGATTGCTGAGATATATTTATGTTTAAATGTATCGGTATATGTTTAATTTAGTTTCACCACAGAATAGAGGGAAAAATTATGTCAATGAAAGAAGAAACGTCGGAGAGTAGAAGAAGGTTGGCCTTGTGGGGATTATATTTTAAAGTTATGTGTAGAATGGTCCTAACAAACAAGTTAATGTTTGAAAGCTCCTTTGTTCCTTTTATCTCTAAAAAAATGCAATATTTCCAAGTCTATCAACTTTTGGTTATTAAATTATCAATATCAGTGATATTATTATCCTGTTAAAAAGAATCCTATGTGATCATAAATCAAGCACTTTTTGGTTTGTGGATAAATAGACTACCTAAGGTAGAAGAATACCTTTTAAAATTTACTACCTTCACAAATTGTCTGAAAAGTACAAATTATATGAAGGATGTAACCTAAGTTAGCACTTCTCATGTCTTCATTCTTCTAAGGTTAAGCTAAAGTCTTGTTTCCTTGCTTTTATAATGAAAAAAAAAAAACATTCATATGCAAGACTCAGGGACCTTTCTGTTTCCTTTCACTAAAACAAAATTATATCTATCTTGAAAAACATCATTGTTTCCTACATGTGTCTTAGATTTTGATCCTGTATCACTGAAGGTGTAACCTCAAAGAGACTAGGTCACAAAAAACATCTATAAAAAGAACTGCTTGAGGTTATTTTTATTTGTTTTCTGGAATGTGTGTTTTTATGGCTTTTTAAGTCATATTTTCTAGTTTTTATCTGCTTCTATAAAGACAGGATGCTTAATAAAGAAGATACACAGAAAAACCTTGCAGCTGAAACTCTTACTTAACTACACAAACCCAGGAGATGGTTCTGGAAAAACAATGTGATTAAACCAGGAGATTTGGCAAAGGTATGATTTAGGGAAAGCACTCAAATATGTCCTTCAAGTAATCCCGGATTTAGGCTTCAATGACAGAGTTAAAGTTGAGCATGATTTGAATCAGGATGAACAACTCTGAACAAAGTCAAAGTGAAGTTGAAAAACAACTTTACAAAGCAAAACCCTGACTTCTCTGAAAGCAACACAAAACTCTTATTGATATTAATTGATTTTTCTTTTGCACTTGGTATCCTTTCTTATGTATTTCTAAATAACCCATCCTTTTTATAAAGAATGAACACAATGGAGTGGTTTTTTTGCACTATTGTTCCTATATTTTATCATTCTATCTATCTATCTATCTACTATCTTTAATTCTATCATTTGTATTTTCATATGAAATGATATTCTCATGGACTGCATGAAAATATCTTTTAATGGATTTTTAGTTTATAGGAGTTATTTTTAAGATTCAGAAATTAAAATGATACATTTTATTGCATTGTTTTATCTATTCTTATCTACTTCATTTTTATGGCACAATTTAATTTAGTACCTCAGCACCTCATAAGTTATAGGCTTTTTCTAACAGTGTATTTGTGAACAATAGCAGTGAAATATAACAGTAATATCATCACTTAACAGTGCAGAACTAAAGCAGAAAAAATAAGGATCAGATTCAATACAAGATTAAGGAATGTTAAACAGACACTATGTTAAGTACTATAATACTAGTTTATTGGTGTCTGAAAATAAAAAGAAAAAAAAAACAGCTTTGAATTAAGCACTTTGCTTATAGAGTTGCTGGGATGAGTCAGGCACCTGAGATGGCCAGTGCAAACTTGCCAGCACAGTCAGCAGACAGCTCCCCAGACTGACCTGGAGGTAGAAGGCACGGACCCTAGCACAGCAACCAGAAAACAGAGGTGTGCCTTGTGGATAGAGTCCTCCTCTCAGAAATGTTTCTGCCATATATTCAAAATCTTTTTAATGAAAAGTGCAATCGGTCACAGGACTAAAGGGTAAAAATCCTTGATTACTCAGTCACATGGAAACACTCAAACCATCATGGTCCATTGTGGTCCTGTTGTCCACCCAGTATTAAGAGAAGAATCAGATAATTGCTGCAGAATGCACAACTTCAACAGAAATGCTGGAGGGTATTTTCACCCAGTCTCTAAACAAGGAGTTAAGTGACTTGCACAGAATGTATCTTAGTTTAGATTTTAATTACTTTAACTAGAAGAGAAGAATTAACCCAAGATGTTAGCTGTATATCCAGTGCTCTAACCATTCATTTACTGTGTAGAAAGGGGTATCACATACTGGTATGTTGTAAAAGGTGGGGTTCATTATGACTGATTTTTAAATACTACTAACTGTATCAGTTTTTAAGGTAGTGAAAACACGTAATATTAAATTTGTGAAAAAAGATGGTTGAAAGAACTCTCACTACCAACTTCAGAAATCCAGTGTTTATGCCTCTCTTTCCTACTTTATTTCAATTTTTAGAGCTGTAGGTATCTATTTAAGTAGTAGCTCTTAGAATAACTATAAAGAATCTATGGATAAATCCCAGATCTTTTAAGATTATTAAAATGGACATTGTAATAAACTAGGTTTTGCTGGTAGACTTGGTGAGAAACCTATGAGGGTTGGGGGCTGGTTTCACTGAAGGAAACAGAACTGGGATGTCCAATATTTGCTTACAAATTTCCTGTGACCAACAAAAGAGAATAATTAATTGTCAAATCAACAAGAAAGTTAAACCAGAGTCAGGATTTGAGTTGATGCCCAACAAACAACTGTATATTTCAGGTGCAAAGTACTTCTGATTTGGCTTGTATCCCTGATGATACAAGATACCGTCTTAATAAAGTTGATCTAGATGACTAGCAAAGTAAAATGCCCATGTTAATGAACTGTGGGTGTACCCCAAAGTACACATTCATATTTTTTTGCAGAATCCAGTTATAGATATAATTAAGACCATATCTATAAACTGGCTAGACCAATTGACACAGAGGATTTTGCTGGGCCAATCCCACTAGACGGCTATTTTGAACAAAATGCATGCTTGATTTTGTTCAGGTGATTCGTGTTGTAGGAGACAGTGCATTTTTTTTTTTTTTTTTGAGGGGTTTTGTACACTGACCTTGTGGAAACAACAGTTGAAGAATGTTTTAGTCCTAGAACAACCGTCAGTTAACTTTTAGAAAGAGATTAATTCCCAATGGTGGAAACTCCCAGGGATTTGGGGAACATTAATTCCTCATCACGTGGACCAAATGCTGTTCCTACTGCTTTCATTGGTAAATTTTGACTAACTTCACTGGTATTACAATTTATAATATTCTTCTGTAGGATATTAATTAACAAGCATTAATATACTCCACTTATGCATGTAAATATTCAGTTATTCAACAAAACTCCATATTGTTCCATCCTCTGCTCCGAAGTATTTACAAATAATTATCTTTGCTAAGGAACATTAATAAATCCAAGAGTTATAGGAAAACTATGGGAGGCATCATCAGCTTCTTTCATTCAATTTTTCATAACTTTAGTTTCCATGACAACAAAGGAGGCAATTCCACAAATCCAGCAGCTCATTATTTGAGACAGTTTGCTGTTTTCTCTGGAGAAGTGAAACATGTTATTTTTAAGTCTCTTGTAAGAAATTCATAATTCAATGGGTGAAATTTGAAGCAAAAATAATTAAAGTGAAGTCCCTCTTTGGAAACAGGGTATATTTTGTGAAGAACACTTACTGAGCCTTATATTGGTTCTTTCTCCACTCCCAACTCACTGACTTAGTTACTAATATGTCTTCTATTGGTTTTCTGTGACAAAATCTGACATAATTTGAACTCTCACTAAGAAAAAAATACTTGTAAGGTCAGGGGGAAATTGGGGTTGGTTTTCTGTTTTGTTTTGTTTTGTTTTGTTGGTTTTTTTTTTGCCTAAAACACAGCATCCAGAAGAACTCTGAAGTTCCCCAGTGAGTGACTGAAAGTACTGTTGATCTCAATCATGTGTGAACTGTCATTATGCTAGGAAACACAACAGCCTTTTAAATATACAACTTTTTATTACTAAGCAAGGTCCCAAGTCCTGCTAAGAATTGTTCTAAGAGTTATTTATTCTTATGTGTTATGTTTGAGGAATCCACCTAAAGGAAAGCAATTGTCTCAAGAAGGCTCAAGTCAGGTTTGTAATAAAAATACAGGTTTCTTTGTCAATGACCTGGATAGTATGGCATAACTTCCATATTTTTGACTAGTTGTCTAAATGCAGGCAAGGCGAGAGAAAATATAAACCAACGCAAACATTTGAATCATGAAATGTAAGCAGAAAAGCCTTTAAGAAGAAGCATTTCTTGCTATTATCGCCATTTAAAATGCAATACCATAATACATGTATATCCAATTTCAGGATTTGGTTTCAAAAAAATCCTTCCACAAGTTTTAAAAGGTCACACTAACAGTGATCCTGATGGAATTAGATATCATAGGAAATTGTTATATTCTTCACAGTCTTCTTATATCATTACTGAACAATCCTTTTTATGGTATGAAGATAGCCTTATTATGACAATTTCAAACTGTTGAAAGCCTGACACCATTGTTGAGCAGTAAATGTATTGCTTGCAATGTTGCCTGCGTTTCTGAGTTAAGAATAAAACCAGATTACTTGCACAGAAGTTCAGGTCTGTTAAATCTGAATTCACCCACAGCTTGTGTTTCCTGATATCACATGAGGTTCTTGGATACTGGAAGTATTAGCTAGGTGCCAGAAAAAAGAAATCAAAAGCTGCACCAAAAGAGAAGAAATGTCAAGTATCATATAGTGGCACAGCAAGGTCTCTCAACAAAAAGAAACCCAACCCAAAACATTTAGTAAAAAGAAATGTTTCTTCCAAATGGCAGGAAGGTCTTAAGTAAAGTAGCAGCAGAGACATGTATGAAGGAACCAAATCTTCCCCTTTTTCAGCAAAAAAACCCCAAAATAATATTTCATTGCAAGCAATCCCAGACTTCCCAGACTAATTTCTGATCTGAAGAAGGACACCTAGGGTGTATCCAGCTCTTCTTCCCTAGACACTATTCCTTATCATCCTCATGGGAATGCCCATAAATAAACCCTCCTACATGGAAGTGATTCTCCCTAGTCCAGGTGACCTGAATGGCCTCTCCTCAGAAAAACCTGCCTTCTGTATTAGGGCAAAATGTTGTTTATGAAACCATTACATTAAGAAAAGGCTGATTTAAAAGGGAATCATCTGGAAAGACTTCAAATCAAAAGACCTCATTAAAAGTCTGAAATATTACCCTGACTCTTTATTTTCCCTCCTTCCTCAATGTTATTTGTAGGTGCTGGTTTCCAACCTTCAGTCTGACTTGACCTTCAGTCTGACTTGACTTTAGCATCCAGACTCCAGTTGTGAGTAGGATTACTCAGTACTAAAGACTGATTTCCAGCTTGTGTTCCACACATTCACGAGGTTGCATGAAGTACTTCTAGGGAAATAACAAAACATGACTTAAAAAAAACAGTGGCATATATTGTTATGCAGCACTCTGTGTGTCTGGGTTTTTTTTCTAAAGTATACTATGCCATCACTAGAAAAATTTACGTAGTCCATGACTGGACACAAGAACACACTCCCCACCCTCCTCATAATGCAACATATTATATAAATATGCTATAGTAGAATTGTAATAAGTAAAAAATGATGACATTAAAGGGTCTAAATAACTTATACATATTATTTTTTACTGAACTTAGGCTTTATTTTATACTAGCATTAAATCCACCAGTGAATTTAAACACATAAAGTAGTAAAATGAGTAACCACATAAGTATTGAGCTTCCTCTGTAGAAATTTGTATTTTGTTTTTAAAACTGAGCTTTGTAAATTCTTTACTGACCTAGTGGTTGAATGCAGACACACATTTATGCAGACTATACATTTGTTAACGGTGTTTTGAAATGATGTCTTGGCTTTCTCTCAAAAAAATGTTGTTTGGGATGCGCAAAGGAAACCTGGAACCATATGATTTCTGCTAAGATTGTACTTTATCATTTCTGCAAAGGATACAAGAAACTTTCATTCACCTGCCTCTAAAGTGAACTGAGAGCATCAAAACTAGGTGCCGTTGGAACGAACTTTCTTCTCAATGTGCCCTCTGCGTGCTGCATAAAAGCAGCAGGTTCTACAAAATGCTTTCCTGTGCTGATGCCACACCACCAAAGAAATTTGCCTTTCAAAGACATGGCCCTGAATGCATGTCTGAGGTAAGTCACTTGTTCCTCAGCACCAGAGGGAAGGTGACTTACGCTTGTTACAGGCTGTACTACTCCCTGTACACTGATATATGGTATTTCTGAGACGAAGAAGAAGTCTCTTGCTGTAGCCATTTGAAAAGGGTGGGGGAGTAGTGAGAAATCAGTGGCTTGACATGAATTGACTGCATTTTTCTTTGAGGTCATAAAAATCTGTGTGTTCTCTATCACAGAGACAGCAAGGTCTTGAGGCACTGTGTTGGTGTTACCATCCTCAGACACTAGCAGAAAGAAATAAAATATGCTCATCTGGAGATCTAGCAAGCTTGCCTTTACAGCTTGAAAATTACTGACACATGAAATTAAGGGCTATGGTCCACAAGATCTATCAGGTCTTGAGATCAGATCTTTGAACTCTATCATTCCAAGAAATGACAGACTGCAATGGGGGCAAAAAAGGTTAACAAAAGAAACAGGGGGGAGAAAATTTGGCATGCTAGAAAAACAAGGTGGAAATTCTATTGCCTTCAATAGATCAAAATTTTACTCCAGGAATCAATTAAATGCAATGAAATTAATATAAGCTGCTGCAGTTATGACTAATCATCACACCTAAGCACATGCCTATTTTTTAAATAATAAAGCGTCTGGATAATTTTAGTAGTAGTACTACTACTATGTCTTTATGACAGAAGTTTAATTTTCTTTTAGCAAAACAAACAGAAAAATCTGACGTTTTATTATTAGAATAGTTCTAGTGAGTTTAAAAACAATGGAATTATCTTTTATTACTTTATTTTCTGGAAGATATCATAATTTTTATACTATGTTAACATACTATGTGACAAACAAGATGATAACTCCACAGAGCATTGCTATCTAGTATGAGTTTTATACTGTTTGAAATCCACCCATTGAGAGTAATGGCATGATTTTACATTGAGACAACAGCCGCTGCAGACTCCTCACCTGGTCCATGTGTCTGCAAAGAGGAGCACAGGCAGATCTGGCAGTGGAGGCTGGATCCAGGGAGGTTAGTTCACAGCACTGTTTTTTCAGGGTGGCTTTTTTTGGCAAGGATCAGGCTGCACACCAGTAAATTGGAAAGCTAAAATTGTAATAGGGTTCGATTTCAAATGAGTCTGCCTCATTACTTAGAGATTTCTCTTCAATCCATGCTGAAAAAAGGCAGGGATCAAGAAAGCAGGCTTTGCTGATTTGAAGAGGAACAAGAAGAAGTGGATCCATCTGGAAAAAGATGTATTGTTTTGAGGCTCTCTGGGGAAAACACTGTTGCAAAGCTGTGTGGGAAAGGGATATTAATAGGAAAAGTAAAAAAAAGTTGGTGTTCCTTCCCTTTTACCTTGGAAGCCTGTAAAACCCTAAATGAAGAAGCATAATAAAGATATTGACTTGGAAAGAACACTCCATTTGCTCAAGAAAATTGGCCAGCTACCAGAAACATTACATAAGATTATTGGGTTTTTTGCTGTTCCCCGGGGGCTAGCCTTTGTTTGACAGTTACTTGTCCTCTGAGACAGCTTAAGAAAAGGTTCAAAATAGTTCTTCATATGATGGTCAGGGTCGAAAAGCAGTATCTTCAGTCTTGAACGTCAGTTTTCTTGATTTCCTACAGAAAAATTACAGACTATGACAAGCCCAGCCGAAGCAATCTTACCTCCAATTTTCAGGCAGCAAAACAATATAACCAGAATAGTATTAGAGGAAAAGTATCTGAACATTATTAGTATCGAGTACTGCAACAAAAATAACAACAGCCTTCAAAATAGACAAGTACTTCAGTGTCATGACTTCAACACTACAGCAGTTTCTTAGTATCTGTTTTAAAACAATTTTATCCCTCTGTGTAAAGAATGTGATTACTTCCCTGGAAATGATGATTCTTAAAACAGATTAATTACTGCACAGATTCAGGGTAAAATCAGACAATGGAAAGCTTTTGCTATTTGCTGAGTATGTAATGTCTTCACATTTTAAACAGACATACACACATGCACGCATGCACACATGTAGTGTCTTTTTAGTCTCTCCCTTTCTTGCTGCAGGTCAAAACTGCAGAGATATGGAAGACTGTAGAACATGTAATGCTACAGATAATCCTAAAATACTCATAATCATTTTATGAAGGTACACCAGGAAGAAATAAGTCATAGCTACCTACTACTTATGAATCATTCTGCTATTTAAAATGTTTTGGTAGAACAATCAGAATATAAATAAATAATATAAAATTTGATTGCACCATGAACAGAAGAAGATGCGCATAACGTGCAGGCTGAATTGTGTTTCCATAAAGCATTTGGTAAACAGTGCCGAGTAACTGATATAATGGAAAACAGGAGAGTTGCTTATGATTTGCTCCGCTCTCTTCTGCTGCCCACTAATGGACTGGTTTTGCTGGATGCTGTTCAAAGGAAAAAGGACTGTCTCCATCACACAGGAGAGAGCGGTGCCAAGCCAGCATGGTCCCCACCTATTAATGTTCTTCCCTTAATATTAGCCGGTGGGAGGAAGTTACCGAAAGGAGTTGAAGTGGTGACCAGCCTACTCTCTCCCTTGTCCAAACAGAGACCACCCTTCATGCTTCACATGATGGACACTACACTGCCAGGTTGGGTGGGTCCTCTTCACTGTGCCTTACTCCAGCTCCACATCAATTGCTACTTTTCTTTCTCAGGTATGGCTCTAGCCTACGGATTCCAACCACAAATAAGCATAATTATCCTGAGTGGGTGTCAATGAAGCGGCAGTCCCTAGAATTCAAATTCAATGGTCTACCAGGACTGTGTTTGCAAAAGCCATCTGGAACGAAACCTGACATTTAAAAAACACTCGCCATTATGGGAAATATTCCCTGTTGTACATACACTCTTGTTGTTAGAATACTACTCCAGCAAAACAAATAATCCCTTCAATTATGCTTTTCCCCAGGAACTTTTCTACGGTGTATGAGTAATTGTACTGATGTATTTGTCAATCAAATTATGTAAACAAGCTCTTGGTGATGAGTTTACTTGGAAAACATCCATTTGTCTATAAAACTCAAGAGAAAAATCAAATTTGTAAGTTGCCACAATTTATCAATAATATACATTTTGTCTCAGGAGAAGAACAGTCAGGAAAAAATCTGCATAAATGCACAAGAGGCTTTTTCTGCTAAATATCTGGATTGGCTTCACTCATTGTAAATCTGCAAGATAAAAGTAGGAGATATCCTAAACAAGCTATCTAACTATTTTACAACCTTATGTTGCAATAACCTTATAATTTTGTTAGAATTGAAAGATCCCTAAATAGGAAGTATTAACACAAACCAGCAATGTGCACTGGCAGCCCAGAAAGCCAACCACATCCTGGGCTGCATCAAGAGCAGCATGTCGGGCATTGGAATAGGCTGCCCAGGGAGGTGGTTGAGTCACCATCCCTGGATGCATTTAAGAGACGATTAGATGTGGTGCTGAGGGATATGGTGTAGGGGAGGACTTTGTACAGTAGGGTAGATGGTTGGACTCGATGATCCCAAGGGTCTCTTCCAACCTAAATGATTCTATGATTCTAAGAGAAGCATGGCGAGCAGGTCACAGGAGGTGATTCTGCCCCTCTACTCTGCACTCGTGAGACCCCACCTGGAGTACTGTGTCCAGCTTTGGAGTCCTCAACACAGGAAGCACAAGGATCTGTTGGAATGGGTCCAGCGGAGGGCCACAAAGATGATCAGAGGGATGGAGCACCTTTCCTATGAGGACAGGCTGAGAGAGCTGGGGTTGTTCAGCCTGGAGAAGAGAAGGCTCCGGGGAGACCTTATAGCAGCCTACCAATATCTGAAGGGAGCCTATAGGAGAGATGGGGAGGGACTCTTTGTCAGGAAGAGCAGTGACAGGACAAGGGCCAACGGTTTTAAATTGGAAGAGGGGAGATTTAGATTAGATACTAGAAAGAAATTCTTTACTGTGAGGGTGGTGAGGCACTGGAAAACGTTGCCAGGGAAGTAGTGGATGCCCAGGGACAATGCCCAGGGAAGTAGTGGATGCCCCATCCTTGGAAGTGTTCAAGGCCAGGCTGGATGGGGCTTTGAGCAACCTGGTCTAGTGGGAGGTGTCCCTGCCCATGGCAGAAGGGTTGGAACTAGATGATCTTTAAGGTCCCTTCCAACTCTAACCATTCTATGATTCTATATGCCAGGGTAGCACTGTATCTTTTGAAGTATTAAAAGGATACTGCTTCTTCAGAAGGTATTTTGCACATAACAAATATAATCAACTAAGCTAGAAAAATTTATAATTCTGTGATCCAACTCATCATCTGTCAGAATGAAGGTTAAGAACTAATATTACTGAGCTGAATGAAATGAGTTCCAAAATAATTATAGAAGATTCATAGAATGATCTTGCTACAGTAGATAACATTGGTTTTAAAATCTTAAGTGGAAAGGCCTCTGTTTTTTCCCCTAGATACCATACATCTAGAGGTCTCCGGGGTGATATAGTGGATTATAAAAAACAGTAAAAAATACTCTTGAAAATATTCTTGTACTTCAGGATTGTTAGGTGTTACAACTATAACAGCTATTACTATTTTTATGTGGAGTATCACTGCCTCTTTTATGATGCTCCTTATTTTCAGTAATACTAAATGAGCTGAATTTATGCACATAAATTAGTACTTCTACATTTTCATTTTTATTACATGTATACATCACAGAGTTGTACAGATTAATAAAAAAATCCTTTTCATGGTTAAGAGAGCAGAAGAGGACAGCGAAATGAATATCAATAACAAATTGTAGAAAATCAATAGAGGAAATTAAAGGATAAAAAGGAAGCTCTATAGCTGGCAGTAAGGAAAATAAAACTAATTTAAGGTCTATTTAGGACAAAAGGAATCTTACCAATGCTATTTCAGGAAGAAACTGATTTTTTAAAAAATCATAAAGGGCTCAAATTTTCGAAATATTTCCACTCACTACCTGGGAAAAAAGCAAAATGAGATATACGTTGTGCATTTCCCATACAAAAAATGATTACTAAACAGGTTATTAGATGGGTAAAAAGCTGCTGGATGACTGCACTCAGAAGGTCATGCGATGGTACCTGGGGCTGGTGATAAGTGGAGTATCACAAAGGCCTGTCCTTCGACCTGTCATGTCTAACATCTTTATTAGTGAGCTGGACACCAAATTTGGGATACCAGTTGATATGCTTGATGGCAGAGCTGCAATTCGGACCTAGACAGGCCAGCATAATAGGCAAAGAAGAACACTGGGGCAAGGACAAATGGGAGTCCTGGACCTGGGTTGAAGAACCTGATACCACACCATATGGTCCACTCCTGAGCTTGAAGGCAGAACATCCTGATCTGGATGAAAACACTGTTTCCATGATCCAGAGTGACTTCAAGCGATAAGAAATACCCAGTAATTTCCACTGGGTTGTGAAAAGCAGCAGCAGAGTAGAACCCGTAATATGATTGACTTAATTATGCAGAGGAATGAACTCCTGCCCACCTTTCCCTGGGTCAGTGCACAGGCTGAAACCCTTCCTCCATGACCCCATCTGAAGGCTGCCCTGACTCTTTCCAGTGGACCAGGCACTCAGCTCTCATGTGACACTGCAGAACAACCTCAGCTCAGACCACTGTGAAAGTGCTGTGAGAAGGTCTGTAAAGAGACAGAAAAGACAAAAGTTTCACCCAGGGGTAGGATTTTTGAGACAGCATAGCTAGTAGCTCACAGATACAAGAGAGAAAACACTGGCACGGAAAGGCTTGAAGTCCTAACGGGCAAAAAAAAGGGAGGGTAGTCAGGCTGGTATGTTCCGTTGGGAACCAGAAGTGATGGATTGGGTCAAACTGTCAGTGTCATCCGGGTTGATGCAGCTGGTGGCAGGCGGCAACTTGAAGCATGGAGAACGTGTGGTGGGGTCCAATCCTTCCAACAGTGGGCACACTGATGCTTTTATGATGCATCTTAGACTAACAGCTCATTAGCTCCTAGCTACCTCCTACATGTTAACCAATACATTTTTGCTCTGTAATTTAAAGGTGCATATATCCTGGCTGAAGATGTATGAGCGAACCAAGACAACAAAGAGCCATAACAACGCTGCAGCAGCACAGCAGTCACTTGGGTTAAGCTTGGGGCACTGGCTTGTCTCACAGATGGGTCAATATTTGCCAAGACTCTGCTTACTAATTGGAATTCCTCTGGAGACCTTCTCCAAGCATTTTCCAGGAAGCGGGAGCACAGAATAGGCATCTAAAGACAAAATTACGAAGTCTGACTTTGTGGTACTTGTGCCTCCATTAACTAGAGCTGACTATCAGGATATCTATCAAGCCTCTAACTAGGTCTCATGTGACTTTGTTTTTTCTTCCCACATAGTTCCACAGAGAAGACGTCATACAAAATTGCTCTGAGTTACATCAACACAGGAACAGTCAGTTGCAGATGTCACTATTATTTACCGCTGACAGATAGAGGTCCTGGGCTGAAACTGTGTGCAAGGTTTGGGAAAGCAGGTTAGGCAGAGATTAGCAAATCCCAGCACCACACAGCACTCCATTAAAAATCCCTGTATACAGATGAAATGGATGTCAACAGACTTGCTTCTGGCCCTCCACCCCCAGTTTTGTCTGTGAGGTCATCAGCCCTGTTGAAAACTCTTCCAGCTGAACCACTGCAGGGGGATGCAGGCACACCCTCTGCATCATTTCAGGTGGATCCCCAGCAGCAGAGGCTCTCCTGGCTAAGAGCATTTGAGCTGCCTGTGACGCTAGGGCCACCAGAACGTACGGCCACAGCAAGCAGCACCCATGGGAGAAAGCTGAGCCCAGGGAAGCTGTGGAGTTGTGGTTAGCTTCTTGCTACTGCGCTCAGTTTCTGTTGCAAGAAGGGCTGGTTTTTGATACTTTTAGCCAGGCAGCAAGTTCATATGATAAATTGAGGGGTTGTGGCCAAGTCTCTTATTTAGCATGAGATAAGCGTATAATGAAGTGGAAAACAAGATGTTGTGCAGCCTACAATATCTTGTGGAACAGTTAGCTTTGCTCAGCTTTGGTGTCCTTATTAAGAGAAAAATATTGATAAACTGGCAATTAGCTCTCAGAAGACCAAAAAAACCCACAAAACTCTATACTGCAAGACTTCAGGGTTTCTTTCCGTGTAGATGACGAAGTGCAATTACACATGTAACCATTACAATATTGTTCATCTAACTGGCAAAGCTAAACCACCATATGTCCACAATTGTAACTGGATAGCATAAAATTAAAAATAAGAGATACATCTGAGCAGCTCACAAAAGTTTTCCATCCTCTAATGCCAGAAATAATTACGATCAGTGGGTTTTAAGGAATGTGTGCTCAACTTCAATTAACGATCAAGTCTTACAGACTTCGTTAAACTGGTCTACCAGGTTTTGATCTTAATGTCCCTTCCTTTTTTTTAAATTTATTAATCTACGAATTGCCATCTCCTGATGAAATTCAGCTCTATGCCTCCACCCAGTGGGCTTTTCTTAACCAAGAACAATAAGAGTCCCTGAAAAGTGCTTGCACACGTGCAGTACCAGTGGAAGCATGGGTACTGCAAATCATTTCTTTCAATTTTTCCTGTGGAGGGACTCAGATGAAATGTAAACAGGTATTTGATATTACCTTCTGAAGTTAGATAACCACAAATGTGAGATGTTTAACAATGTTTTTTAATTATCTTCATAATATGTTTGCTGTTGCTATAGAAACAGTCACTGGGAAACATCCACATCCAGTTGGCACCAGGGAAAACTTGAATTTCGGAGCCTTTTTTTAAAATCTAAAAACCTGAAATTAGTTTCAAGTTTTAAAATAAATACAAAACAGATTACAACATATATACAGTGGCTTTTGGTAACAAATAGCCCTTTGCTTTGTAGTACTTTCCACACTAAACTGAAGTATGTTCTAGATTTTTTTCCCAATTGAGATTATTTAGCTACTTGCAATGGCATCCCTGTTTTAAACTGGAAGTAATATGCTGGATATATACCCTAACAAGCTTATAATAAAATAAGTTCTGTAGATGTGAACTTCTCCGTTAAACTACAAGAGTTACTTCATTACATATGTGCAATGGTTTTGTAAAACACTGGTTCATCTGAACTTGCATTCTGAATATTGTTTACATTAAGAAACACACATAGAATGATAGAATGGTTTAGGTTGAAAATGATCATTTAGTTTCAGCCCCCCTGCCATGGGCAGGGACACCTCCCATTAGATCAGGTTACTCAAAGTCCCAGTTCTCCCAGCTGTCTGCCTCCCATCCCTTTGTTTTTCTATAGGGCCCCCAACTTCACTGAGATGTGTCACTTCCATTAAAAAGCACAGGCTTACGAGGAAGTGCACTCTTAATACATGAAAAAATAAAACACAGTTCAGATAAATACTTTTGTCCCAAGCCAGGAAGAAGAACAAGAACTTGTCCTCCACAGTAGTTAGCGAAGTAGAAAATACACTTCTCTGATCCCCCATCAGTTTAATGATGGCATCTTCCTTACATCTAATACCAAAACCACTCCAGAATAAATCTCTTCTTTCACATACAATAGCTCTGCTACAATCTACAAAGAACTGTTTATGATTTATTAATACTACCATAGAACTGAAGCTAAAAGACAATGAAATTAAAGGATAATGAAAAGCTTTTCAGCCTGTAATTAATCTGCAACTGCTAACAGATGCTAAAATTCTGCAGTCTTCAGTACAAATTAGATTTTGGTGGAGTAGGAATAATGCCCCAAACATATTAGATAATAATTCAAACTGCAAACAACTCATGTACTAATCATATACTCTGACATTATTTTTAGCGTACAGGTCAAAGAATCATTTCTGTATCGAGTTCATAATTTTTAGGAGACAACACCTTTTTGAGAGATGCCTCATGTAAACTGACTGACAGAGATGCTTCTGGATGTTCCTGCTTTTTGGTTGTTCCTTTGTTGTTTTGTTTTGTCTGAGGTAGCTTATTTTCACACTTGCCAGATGACATTCTGAGGAAATAAAGAAATATGACAGTCTTCCTTGCACATTATAGTTTCAGGCTAAGCTCACTTCTGGTTAGTTGTTTTTTTCCCCCTTTTCAGTCACAGCTTTTTCCTTAAATAGTAAATATTCAAACTTCACCGTACCCACATTTTTGTTTTGTGAATCCAAATCCAAGGAAGCCGATGACCTATGGTAAAAAAGTTTATGATACAGCCCAAGAATCTTCAGAAAGCTAAAATATTTAAAAATTAAGTGTGCTACTGTGAAAGTTATGCCTATATATTATTTTTGCAAAATACCTCTACCTTTCAGAACCCAGGAAGTTGGCAAACAATCTTCCTTTTAATCATATACGGAGTATTAAATGTAGGTCCACCTTCTATTCAAAAAACCTTAGGATTTCATGACTTGTGAAGGGTAAGGGTACGAGCAATATTCAGAATTTACTTGAAATATAAATCTTTCATGACAAATTCCTCCTGCATGCTACCTACTGCCTGTGCTAGCTAAGGATTCCCACGGAAACGTGCTTAATTCTGACATCTTCTGACAACGCACTCAAAAATCTGGTGTTTCTGAAAGCTTCCAGCACGATACTGCTCTTAATGTGCCTGCCTAACACCATGTAACTGCTCTTTTTTTTTTTATGGTGCAGTCTGGTGTGATGTAATGAAAAGCGCTCTGCCAGAAATAAATACAAATCATAAGACTTAGGTTCCAACTTAACGGGAAAAAAAAACCCAACGAAACCACAAAACTGGTCAGTGGATGGATGAGATAGCATTTTATTTTCCTTTTTAGTCTCTCTTACTTTGTATGATTAACTTCAGGCATGGGCTTAAGCCTCACTGATTTAAGGTGGGGCCCATTCCTAAACGCGCTTGTTCTGAGCAGAGATGGGAAGTGAGGATGTGAGTTGGAAGAGCTGTCCTGCCCCCGCTTATGTGGCTGAAAATTTCACAACCTGCTCTACTATTAAGTACGATACAGACGTGGAAAGTGTTCCTGTGTATGTTATAACCGTGTTTTGTCCTCTTTGTGCACTCCCAATGAAAATATTTGTTAAATACAAAGTGCTCGCCATTTTTGGTGTGATTTACTGCTTTAGTGCAAAGGCAATTTATCAGCGTACCTCCACACACTGCCTCCATGCATTAAAGAACAGACTCTCTTCAGAGCAGAATACTGTAAAAAAGGATCAAGAAGCAACAGCTCATATACTTGCATGTTCAGAAAGTGAGATTACCACAGAGCGATATATATAATTGGTTTTAAAATAACACTGACAACAGAAATCACGACCACCTAGACAACTAAACACTGTTTTAAAATAAAAAATGGCCATCTTAAATAGTTGCCTGAAAATCAAACCAGTGTTTACAGATCCCTGTGTGGGGGTATGGATGTGAAATTTGTATCGCCTTGCCTTTGCTTTAATCTTGAGCACAGCATATATGAAATACTGTTTTGTTTTTCTCAGATCCGCAGTGCCGTTCAGCATATTGACACCTATACGACAATTATAAAAATCATACTTTGAATAAATAAATATTTCAATGTGTATTGGTTTATAAACCACTAAATGTATTTAAATGCATACCAGATTATTTTAAAAGGAACTCTGTCTACCTCATTAAACCCAAATACCATTTTCCACCTAAGATACCAGTTTTATTTATACTATCTATATGAAAAAAAAGGAAAAGAACCTCAAAATGAAATAAGTAGCATATAAAATCATAAATATCAGTCGAAATTGTGACACAGCATGAAATCATGCTTCTCATACCTATAATTTCTACAGATGGACCATTATTTAGAGAAACCAAAACAGCATTAAAAAAGCTTTCACTGCATTGTCTTTGGAGAATGAAATGTATGTGCTGTATTCAAAAGCAGAAATTGTATTATAGCATATTTCTCTGAGATGACAAAAACACACATTAATGATTATAGTGGAATACAAAACAATATATATTACAGCTTTATATCTGAGAAGAGACATCCTACCTCCAGCAGATATATGCTCCATGATCTTAAGTGCAAAATGTTGCTTTTTTTAGCTATGATCAGAAAATAAGATGCAAACTGGAAAAGGACAATGAAATGAAAGCAACTGCACTTATGAAAAATAAGCTTGGCTTTAATTTATTAACAGACAAGGTTATAAAATATTTGGTGTTAGTGGACGTTTTGTGTCCAGTAGAGTTGTCTGATGAAGTTTGATGACCTAATGTTTTCACATAACTTTTAAATACTCAGC
>JAHREE010000395.1:7508852-7522945 GCA_033628505.1 Tringa tobata | reverse complement strand
AGCCCTTTGCTTTGTAGTACTTTCCACACTAAACTGAAGTATGTTCTAGATTTTTTTCCCAATTGAGATTATTTAGCTACTTGCAATGGCATCCCTGTTTTAAACTGGAAGTAATATGCTGGATATATACCCTAACAAGCTTATAATAAAATAAGTTCTGTAGATGTGAACTTCTCCGTTAAACTACAAGAGTTACTTCATTACATATGTGCAATGGTTTTGTAAAACACTGGTTCCTCTGAACTTGCATTCTGAATATTGTTTACATTAAGAAACACACATAGAATGATAGAATGGTTTAGGTTGAAAATGATCATTTAGTTTCAGCCCCCCTGCCATGGGCAGGGACACCTCCCATTAGATCAGGTTACTCAAAGTCCCCGTTCTCCCAGCTGTCTGCCTCCCATCCCTTTGTTTTTCTATAGGGCCCCCAACTTCACTGAGATGTGTCACTTCCATTAAAAAGCACAGGCTTACGAGGAAGTGCACTCTTAATACATGAAAAAATAAAACAGAGTTCAGATAAATACTTTTGTCCCAAGCCAGGAAGAAGAACAAGAACTTGTCCTCCACAGTAGTTAGCGAAGTAGAAAATACACTTCTCTGATCCCCCATCAGTTTAATGATGGCATCTTCCTTACATCTAATACCAAAACCACTCCAGAATAAATCTCTTCTTTCACATACAATAGCTCTGCTACAATCTACAAAGAACTGTTTATGATTTATTAATACTACCATAGAACTGAAGCTAAAAGACAATGAAATTAAAGGATAATGAAAAGCTTTTCAGCCTGTAATTAATCTGCAACTGCTAACAGATGCTAAAATTCTGCAGTCTTCAGTACAAATTAGATTTTGGTGGAGTAGGAATAATGCCCCAAACATATTAGATAATAATTCAAACTGCAAACAACTCATGCACTAATCATATACTCTGACATTTTTTTTAGCGTACAGGTCAAAGAATCATTTCTGTATCGAGTTCATAATTTTTAGGAGACAACACCTTTTTGAGAGATGCCTCATGTAAACTGACTGACAGAGATGCTTCTGGATGTTCCTGCTTTTTGGTTGTTCCTTTGTTGTTTTGTTTTGTCTGAGGTAGCTTATTTTCACACTTGCCAGATGACATTCTGAGGAAATAAAGAAATATGACAGTCTTCCTTGCACATTATAGTTTCAGGCTAAGCTCACTTCTGGTTAGTTGTTTTTTTCCCCCTTTTCAGTCACAGCTTTTTCCTTAAATAGTAAATATTCAAACTTCACCGTACCCACATTTTTGTTTTGTGAATCCAAATCCAAGGAAGCCGATGACCTATGGTAAAAAAGTTTATGATACAGCCCAAGAATCTTCAGAAAGCTAAAATATTTAAAAATTAAGTGTGCTACTGTGAAAGTTATGCCTATATATTATTTTTGCAAAATACCTCTACCTTTCAGAACCCAGGAAGTTGGCAAACAATCTTCCTTTTAATCATAAACGGAGTATTAAATGTAGGTCCACCTTCTATTCAAAAAACCTTAGGATTTCATGACTTGTGAAGGGTAAGGGTACGAGCAATATTCAGAATTTACTTGAAATATAAATCTTTCATGACAAATTCCTCCTGCATGCTACCTACTGCCTGTGCTAGCTAAGGATTCCCACGGAAACGTGCTTAATTCTGACATCTTCTGACAACGCACTCAAAAATCTGGTGTTTCTGAAAGCTTCCAGCACGATACTGCTCTTAATGTGCCTGCCTAACACCATGTAACTGCTCTTTTTTTTTTTATGGTGCAGTCTGGTGTGATGTAATGAAAAGCGCTCTGCCAGAAATAAATACAAATCATAAGACTTAGGTTCCAACTTAACGGGAAAAAAAAACCCAACGAAACCACAAAACTGGTCAGTGGATGGATGAGATAGCATTTTATTTTCCTTTTTAGTCTCTCTTACTTTGTATGATTAACTTCAGGCATGGGCTTAAGCCTCACTGATTTAAGGTGGGGCCCATTCCTAAACGCGCTTGTTCTGAGCAGAGATGGGAAGTGAGGATGTGAGTTGGAAGAGCTGTCCTGCCCCCGCTTATGTGGCTGAAAATTTCACAACCTGCTCTACTATTAAGTACGATACAGACGTGGAAAGTGTTCCTGTGTATGTTATAACCGTGTTTTGTCCTCTTTGTGCACTCCCAATGAAAATATTTGTTAAATACAAAGTGCTCGCCATTTTTGGTGTGATTTACTGCTTTAGTGCAAAGGCAATTTATCAGCGTACCTCCACACACTGCCTCCATGCATTAAAGAACAGACTCTCTTCAGAGCAGAATACTGTAAAAAAGGATCAAGAAGCAACAGCTCATATACTTGCATGTTCAGAAAGTGAGATTACCACAGAGCGATATATATAATTGGTTTTAAAATAACACTGACAACAGAAATCACGACCACCTAGACAACTAAACACTGTTTTAAAATAAAAAATGGCCATCTTAAATAGTTGCCTGAAAATCAAACCAGTGTTTACAGATCCCTGTGTGGGGGTATGGATGTGAAATTTGTATCGCCTTGCCTTTGCTTTAATCTTGAGCACAGCATATATGAAATACTGTTTTGTTTTTCTCAGATCCGCAGTGCCGTTCAGCATATTGACACCTATACGACAATTATAAAAATCATACTTTGAATAAATAAATATTTCAATGTGTATTGGTTTATAAACCACTAAATGTATTTAAATGCATACCAGATTATTTTAAAAGGAACTCTGTCTACCTCATTAAACCCAAATACCATTTTCCACCTAAGATACCAGTTTTATTTATACTATCTATATGAAAAAAAAGGAAAAGAACCTCAAAATGAAATAAGTAGCATATAAAATCATAAATATCAGTCGAAATTGTGACACAGCATGAAATCATGCTTCTCATACCTATAATTTCTACAGATGGACCATTATTTAGAGAAACCAAAACAGCATAAAAAAAGCTTTCACTGCATTGTCTTTGGAGAATGAAATGTATGTGCTGTATTCAAAAGCAGAAATTGTATTATAGCATATTTCTCTGAGATGACAAAAACACACATTAATGATTATAGTGGAATACAAAACAATATATATTACAGCTTTATATCTGAGAAGAGACATCCTACCTCCAGCAGATATATGCTCCATGATCCTAAGTGCAAAATGTTGCTTTTTTTAGCTATGATCAGAAAATAAGATGCAAACTGGAAAAGGACAATGAAATGAAAGCAACTGCACTTATGAAAAATAAGCTTGGCTTTAATTTATTAACAGACAAGGTTATAAAATATTTGGTGTTAGTGGACGTTTTGTGTCCAGTAGAGTTGTCTGATGAAGTTTGATGACCTAATGTTTTCACATAACTTTTAAATACTCAGCAGCCTGGATCCAGGCTTGAATACCGTGTTGCCAACCATCAGGGATGCTGAGCAAGCTCCTTTTGTGCCATGTATGTAAACACACAGTAAATTTTCTAGAAGCTTCACATGCTCAATATCTGTACAGATCAGCTGTAAAGCTTCCTGCCATAAATTTGATGAGCCTGGGCCAGATCAGACATACTGTGTGTGCACTGAATGCAGAGTTTGTATGTGCACAGTAAATCCTAAATGCTGAGACCAGATGAATTTCCTGCCAGTGAGACAGCCCCATCTGTGGAGGGCAGCTACTCCCATTCCTCCCTGGAAAGTCCTCAACAAAAATACAGCTGTTCTGTCATCAGGGAGCAAACCCAAAACTGGTATAGGTAGGAAACATAAATTCTATCAGCCTGAAGACTGTTTTAATTATAAACACTCAATTGGTGTATGAAGCTCTTGGGAAAAGAAGACTTAGCAGCACCAGCCTGACTGGTCTGGTGGACACCTCTACATACAAAACTACAACTGGTCCTTGAAACCAAGAACAAATCAAAAAATTAATTGTTAAGTATTCAATTTAGGATTTTATTCTTTTAGAAGTGTATTTATTTTACCTTATATTTGATCTAACTTAACTGGATAATAAAAACTGTACCATACTATTGTTTTTGAGACCTCTCATGGCACTAAATCTTCAGTGCAAAAGACAACTACATTACAGTTGCTCCTCTACTCCTGTGTCTCAACACTTGTACTGTTTATGGGGATTACAGAAGAACTAGCATCCATACCTGCATTTATTTCCATAATGCTTTTATTTGTTCACTGCTTCCCAAATTGTTAATGACAGCTACTTCAAAGTGAAATCCTGCTGGAAGCTAGAGAACCACTACTCCTATTCATACTCATTTTGTAGTTTCTGTCGTCTTCAGCAATGTCTAAAGCGACTTCTGATTATATAGTTGAATCCTTTTCTGTCCACTTTTGTGGACAGAATTAATTTCCCAATTAAAAACACGAGTTGTATGATTTCATGACACAGGGCACATTTACCACTAAAAATTTCTAGCTACTGCCTAGCTCTCAGGAAGAAAAGGGTTTAGTCACTAACGTCACAATAAGCATAGGCACAGGACCTAAATGAAAAGCCAGTCGTACTCCAGCTACTAATCTCTAGAACTCTCCCTAATTCCTTGAGATATTCAAACATAATTGATAAAAGGAATCATCCTGCTAGAAAGTACCTAAAAGAACTGGCTAGCTGCAGTCCGCTGTTACTTTTGTCTACAGGTTTCCAATAACACAGAGGAATACAAGCTAAATGAGTTGGTAAAATAACTTTATCTAGATTGATTTATCATTTGTTTTCTTGGCACTGGGCCACACCTGGCCCTCCTTGTAACTAGATATCTACATCCAAAGCTGTGTATACACATAACAAGTAGTACTCCCCTTTTTTTCTTTTTTCTTCTGTTTCAAAATAAACTGTTTCTTAGATTAGAGGAGCAGTCTTAAAACACAGTATCAGCTCTCATAACCTGGCAACTATCAAAGGTCAAAACCAGAGGTATTTGTTTCTTGTTCCATTCTGAAGAGCAGCATTTCTGCAGCGTGGAGCACATCAGTGTGGGGTCTAGCCCGCTCTGGCACCCCATAAGCAGATTGCTGCAGCAGAGCCATAACCATTTAACCTGCAGCTCCCCGACTCCGGCCCCAGAGCACCGAACGCTAGCGGAGACCAGAGATGCTCCTTAGGGAAACGCATCTTTCTGAGGTTAGTGCTTGGGGTTTCATAACACAAAGTGTCTCATGGCAGTTAGAAGAAAAAATAAATATTTTTGCATATAGATAGTTTAAAGCCACATGCCACTTTTTAACACATTATCTAGGGAGAAAATGTGGAATGAATAGGTTAGTAAAACATTAAGCTAGCTTAGTTCATTTTTATGTTTATTTTCTTTTTTAAGTTGCGAAGTGGGACTCTTAAACATAGTTTCTCAACAGACATATGTGTTTCCTCAACTGGGCTGATATCAAGATATTAAAAAAAAATATATAGATACAAATGTGGGGATAATCTCTCTTTCAGAAAAATATATAAATAAATCCAGACTTGAAAATAATGATCCAAATCACTATTAATTAAAAACTACATAGAAACAACAAAGTCTGTGACAAGCCTATGCACAAAAGGTAGACCAATCAGCATGTTGTGGGTCCAATCACACAGCAGCTTTATGAATGGAACAATGATTATTTTACCAAGATTTCAGACCGAACTACTTTAGACATTTTTTTTTTCTTCTGCTTCTTTTCCACATCCATAAAGGATCTTTATAGGAATGTCAGCAAGCTAGCTGTGTGGCTCTCAGTTCATCATTAACTACCCACTCAGCAATTTCCAGAAGACGTGCATGAGTTAATAAAAATTCTATGGAAAATTAGCATTTCAGAGCTTTGTCCTGTCACCACTGATTTTAGCACCCTTCCATTTTTCTTATGCTCACAACAGTTCTCTTCATTAATCCATTTAAAAAACGCTTCTAAACTCGTTGATTAATGATTTAAAACATTACTTTGTGAAAGCAGAAATAGACACTAAGATTACAATCAGGTTTTTAACTTCATGTTCTTTATCTAATTCTTCGGGCAGGCATAATTTATCAGACTGTAAAGACAAACAAAATCCAGAGTCTACATTGTCCCATGCTTTCAAAGCCTTAGTATCTTAACAGATGAAAGTTTTTGTTTCGCTTTTTGTCCTGGTTTGAGGTAGAATACCTGTCATTCGCTTCAGTGGTCAGACCAGCCCAAACCATGACATTTTTCCTATTAGTGGCAAAAAAATAAAAATCTTTTGAGATGGGTACGGGGTGAGAAAGTCCCTGTACTGTCAAAGCCAGCTTAATGACATGATCCATTTAAGTTACCATTATGATTTGCCAAGAAGTTACCTGTGAAAGGAGCAAGGGAAGCGTCACATTCTGTTCCTCAGAACCAAAAAGAGAAAATGAATGTATTGTACCTGATGCTTTCTTCCCTGCCTTATTTCTGTTTTACAGCTTCACTGGTCTATAATGAAAGGAAAAAAAAGAGATGTCTGAAGTTGTCTGCATTCACCAACTAACCAACTTAAAGAATAAAATCTCAAGCCGTCCAGTCCTGTCCCTTCCACTCAGAGGATGTACCGTAAAGACATAACTACTTGAGATCACAGGGCTTTCAGAGAATAGAAAACAAACTGGTAGAGAACAGAGAAGTAGAGTGTGTGACTAGGTAAAAAAAAAAAAGAAAAAAACCAAAAAGAATGGCAACAGGACTCATACTCCTCTTCTTCAGATTTCAACATCTTCACCACATATTCACAGCAAAGTTTAATAAAAACTAGTACAAGTCTAATACCCCACTGGACTAATGTCTCATAGCAGCAGCAGCTTTTACAGGCAGCCTCCATAAAGTCATGTAATTGCTATTGGACTGTTTGCCTAATGATCACCAGATCAAAACAAGTAATTAGATCTTTATTTCCTTCCTCAAAACAGTCCTTCCCTCCACTCTCCACACTTTTCTCCCTAAAAAGATGATGGGTCAGTTGTTACAGTGCTAATTTGTAAAGCAAAGCTTCAATTCCCTTCTCTGCCTGTGTGACCTGGAGCCGCCCAGCTGTATCACTGCATCATCACTGCTGTATCACTGCCTTCCAGTCATACTGTACTAATTAAAGAGGCTTGACAGAAAAGGAGTCTGGGCTCAGGAAGCAGCTGAGACGCTGGACTGCACCAGCTTCTCCTGATGATCGTCCTGGGCTGCTACTTCACAGTAATCAGTAAAGGAAAGGACAGTGTGAGGAAATGCATAATTTTAACTTCTTGCTCTTAGAACTGCTACACCAAGAATTAACTTCTGGTGGAAAGGTAGGTCTCTCGGATGAGTCTGTGAGAAGCTGGGCTTAGTCACAGCCCCTTTTTATCTCCAAATCAAGTAAAGCTACAGAGGAGAGAAAGTGATAGTGAGAAACGCCAGGAACTCCCTCTCCTCCCTGAAACCAGCAATGCTGGGGCTAAGGTCAGATACTGCACTGGTTTTTGATTAAGTGCTCTGCCTGATCAGGTTATCTGAAGCACTGGGGGACAGGGAGGCATTTTCAGGTGCCTTTTCAGGATAAACCTGGTCTGTTTCATATTAACGGTCACCAAGAACATGGCATAAAAAGACTAAAGGACAACAATTAAAGTTAGAATGAAGTAAGATTAAATTTCAATGACCAGTACTGTGCAACAGATACTCTGAATCCTGAATTTCTCAAAATTCTAATTCTTAAACAAGATCAGAGAATAATAGAAGAAATGTGGAGATTTCTTTCTAGAGCAGAATTCCTGAATTTAAGTTTAGAAATGCAGACCACTTATTTTCAGGGTACCCGTTCTCTTTCTCAGCACAGAATACATATTTACAGGATGAATATCCTCCACTACTGGACTGATGAAACAAATCAAGACAATGACAGAAGTCGTACAGAAGCAAAAAGACATTATTTATTAAAAGTAATTTAATAAAATGTCCATAGGTAACTCAAAACCTACAACTGAGATGTATGCAGAGGTCTATGTATTTTGCTGTATTTTCTGAAGAAGAAACTCCATTTGTAAGTTTAGATTTGGCTGTCCTTTTTTTGTCTTCTTACACAATATTTTATAAGCTTCCATTTTCTTTTGCTTATACAACCGTTGAGCTTCTTCTCTTTGTTGTTTTCTCTCTTCAGCTTCCTGAAATGAAACAGATGCTTATGAAATAATTACACACCATATACAACTACAAAGTAATGTATAAACAGTAACATTTATTTTTTTTTAAAGATACTGGCAATTAGGTATTGTACTGACACCAGAAACAACCATTACTCTTAAAAGCTTAATCAGGACTCTCAGTGCATACTGCAATCAAAACATTATATTGCCTAAAGCTTCAAAAGGAGAGCCAAATTTTCTTCTGTAAAATATCCTACAATAAGGTTTGTCGCTAAAATATCTACTGCTTCCTTTCTGTGAAATGAGCTCCTTGACTTTTCTCCTAAACTGACAAATCAAATAATCAAGACTGGACTGTTAGTGACCTGTCCCCTTCGAAGTAACAGAGATTGCCATCTTTACTAAGAGAGAGAAAAAAAAAAAAACTAACCAAATTTTCAACTGTACAAACTTTCCATGTTGAGGGGACAGTACACAAGCAACTAAAACACTAATGGAGGCACTTACACCATATGGATAATCATCATATTATGCTCAGCTTTTATTAAACAGCTTACACCCCCTTCTCTAGTGTTGTAATTTTAGTAAGTAATTTGGGTAAACATCCACAACAAGCAAGCTAACTGGCTTGCTTCACTGACGTTATGTCCTACCGAAATATGTAAGGCATCACTAATCAGACTGAAGGACTGCTTCAGTTCATTGGGATGATTTCTTCTCATAAAGCTTATTCTTTGAAATGCAGTGCCATGCTGACCAAAAAGGCAGATGTTTCTGCAGATTGCCCAAACAGATGATAATTTATCAATTATGTTTTTGTTTTCCATGGCATAGATAGCTTCTGGAATGTACAAAAATTAGTAAGAATTGTAATTGTATTTTTTTCTGATCTCTACTAAAACCTAGCTTTTTTATACAGTGTGGAGGCCACTGTACTTCTAAGCTCATTTCTTTTCCCAAACAGGTAACAGCAAATCCAGTTTTTGCTAACATACATGAGAGTAAAGTATGTGATCATCATATCAGTATTCCACATAAATGATTACTGTTACTGTGGCACTTAGCTACTCTTTGTTTTGCCTAAATATCTTAAATAAGACCAAAAATGCTAACACATCCCCTCAGGCAACTCATATCTGTTGCTCAAAGCAAATTCCTTGCAGCCTTGCTGGCCTTTTTTTTGTTCCTATTTACTCAAATTGAGCTGGTAATAACATTAATTTCTTTTAGCATGATCTGTATCTAATGTTTAAAAAAGAAGCTCTCAGCTGAACAACCATGTAACTCACCCAGAATCATGGATCTTGAACTTCTGCATAAAACTACTGTAAGTTTTAAATACAGCTGGACTGAAGAAATAATGTTTTATCTAGCTGTATATTTATGTAGTATTTATACAGCAGTTACTGAAATTTAGCTTGTCATCAGCAAATTACACGACTTCCACAGTGTTACAATGTGTGCCATTTTACAGTGCAACAAACAATGTACTGGAAGAGAATAAAACTCATTAAATAAGGATCTCTCAAATGAATAACTCAACTGAGTTATTCAACAACGACAATATTAAGATACACCCTGTAAGACTAAGTCCCATTAAATTAGAACAGCAGAAAAAAATTACTAAATATTTTGGCCGTGGATACTATTTAATTGTTTCACTGTTGGTCAAAGCACATAAAAAGATAAAATGGTATATACCATATGTATTATATGGCATGTATTATAATACCATAATACAGAGGATGGGTATTTCATTTTTCACCACAAGGTGATGGTATGGTTATTACTTCTCCTTCTACAATATTTAAGAGGTCTAGTATAATCCCCTGGAACTTGCAGATGAAGCTCTACATTTTTCTGACATAACAGAAACTTGCTAATGGCAACTGCAAGACAAAAAGAGAAAGAACAAAGAGAATGATAACTTTGAACACCTGCATGCCTGGATATTACTGTCAAGCTGAAAGACTGGAAGAGTACCAATATTTGTGTTCCTCTCCTATGGTCCTATGTGGGTACAGCTGGAAGATTGACAGGTAGAAACAAATTAATCTAGTCTTTGTCTACAATCAAGAAAGATCTCTGTTTAACATTTACCTCCTTCTTTCTAGCACGCTCAGCCTTTATTTTCTCATACTCTTCTTTTGCCTTCTGATTGGACGTTTTCTTCTTAAACTTCCCTTCAGTAGTAACTGACCTGTAAGAAGAAGTACATGAACTTCAGATACGGACTATCACCAAGCAGGCATAACCATATATCCTGTAGCCACTGCAGAATGAGAGCACAGTATTCCACTCTTTCACTGTTTTTTGCATATTTGTGGAAGTTAATTAGAAATACAGATTTCAGAAAGATTATCCTTCTACATTGAATGGATACCTACTTGCACCTCTCTTACATCACACCCAAACCCATTACATGTAATGTAACGAGCAGGCAGCATGAAAACACAGCAGACTAAACTCTTCCAATGACAGGCATATCGAAGACTGGACTGCACACAACTTTTAGTAACACATATACTTTATCTGCTGGATCTTAACATGGATGAGTTTCATGAAGTTTAAAGAGTGCCTACAAGAGGTTTTTTTTTTTTTTTTCCCCCATCATAAAAGCTCTTCAGAGCTAGAAAAACAGAATGCACTAGCTTAAAGCTGTATTATCTCTTCCTAGTTCTGACATATGGATGCAACTGCAGGGATACAAGGACAGCCAGCTGTTAGCAGACTGCCTGCCAGGAAAGTCAGGCTAACATGGCAAGGTTAAATAGCACCAGTACTAACAATGTCTTTCAAAAAGTTTCTTCACGAAGGAGTTGGCATATTATCATCCTTAATGTTCTGAAATTAGGAACTGAAATTATGTTCCTTCCAAATTTCAATATAAAAAACTTCCCAGGTATCTTTTGCCAAATCAGTACAAGAAAAACAGTGCCATTTATCTGGCATTTACACTACTTTGAGTGAATTTTTCTGGTTATTTAATGCTAATTTTTTTTTTTCTGATTCACGATAAAGTCATTACATAAACGGTGTGGTAGTAAAGACATTTCACACCTGGAAAATATAAGCCTTACCAGACATTTAACAACTGTTCACAAAATAAGATTTTGATTATTAATCACGCTACAAAAAGTTGAAAGCCAGCCATCATTATCTACGAATTTCAGACAGACGAACAAGAAGGAAAGAAAATGTATTTCCTCATACTTTCATTTAGTAATACCACCACTCTCTTGTGGAGAAAAAAAAAATAAAATCATCTTTGCTTTATTCTCACCTCCACCTTGTGGCAATACTGTGTAATGACACTTTATTGTCTCAAGTACAAAACTACTTCAATTGCAATATATGCTAAAAATCAAAGTCTTATTTTCCTATAGTCCCACAGAAACTGACGTCTATTTAACAGACTCTATCTATCACACCACCTCATAGATTAGCGGTCACATTTTTGCAGAATTATTAATTCTGGTTTACAGTCACAATGACCATAGTTTAAGCAAAGTTAAAAACCCGTCTGCTTTAGGAAAAAAAAAAAAAATCACTGCTATTTCAGACATCCCCACGAATTAACTGCTTATTCCAGACAAAACTCTTCCATTCTCCCACTGCTGGGCTTAGATCTGACTGCCATTCTCCCCTCTCCTGATCAAATTCAAAGACTTATGACACTCCTTGTATGGAGGACAAAGGGCATTATCTCAACGACCGTATCAATGACCCTACTTGAATGCTGTTTAAAAACACTACCATGAGAGTGTTAGATCCGAGTGACTATGCTTTTCATTTTACTGACATACCTAACCAAGATATCAGGACGAATTACTGTCACACAGGGAAAAAATGGTTTAAGTTGTCTGACATTTGTTAGACCGCAAATGAGAAACTCCATTTCACTTCTCCCAATTATTATAAGTAAATTTAAAACAAACTAAAAAACCCCAAACACACTAACAAACTATTATGACATCTGTATTATTTAAAATTATTACTTGCTCAAAAACACTTTACTGTCTTAAGGTTTTAATAAATCCTCCATGTCATTTATTTTTTGAAGTTCACAGTTAAAATCTGCCCAAAACCAGACATGCCACAAAAGGATAACTGCATACAGCATTGCACATTCTAGCAAAAAACCAGTGCAATATGAAGAAGATAACTTACCAAGCTGGGAACAGAAAGATAATGCAAAAACTATTTCCAAAAGTGATATTAATTTAAAGATACTAAGAATCAGTTCAAAGGAAAACTCAGTAGATCCAAAACCACACTGCCTGAAAAGCAGGCTCTTATCTTTGCAGATATGGTAAGAAATTGGCCAAACACCAAATGCTCTTGGGCTAAACCTTACATTTAAAGCACAGTGGTAAATGCCATATTATTTCTGTGGAATCAAGCCCTAAACATCAGCAGCTTTGCATTCCGATTCTGATGCAAACACAGCAAAGCTGTGTGTTTAAATCTTCTAACAATTAGGAAAAATAGTTAAGATCTAACAGAATTTTAAAGTAAAGAAAAAAAAAATCAGCATACTGAAGTCTGTGTAAAGTGTAATATCTAAAAATATTTCTTTAATGATGGCAACAATTACTTGTTTTCAGAGACATATTTGAAAAAAACTTACTCTGCTGCTTTATTAAGTTTTTCTTCTGATAAAACTGAATCAACTGGAGGCCTTCGCCGCTTCTTGAGCATTTTTTCTTCCTCGGCTAGGTAAAGATGTTTCAAATGCTCTGGATAAGTATCAGTAAACTGATCATTCTGTTGTGAATGCACCTTTCTTCCCTTTTTCAATAATTTCCTGTATTGCCTCTCGATCTTTTGTTTTCTCCGAAATGCAAATCCTCGACCTGAAAACATAAGAAAACAGGGAGTTATATACACCTGCACTGAAGCAGCACCAAACCATTCAACTGATTCCAGGACCATCTAAATACATTTTCTTTCCAAAATAGAAAAAACCCCACTGTTCGTGCTAATTTTATTTTAATAAGGACCGGTGAAAAATTCAAGGAAAAAACATTGTCATAAATCTATTCCCTACTCTCACGTTGCAACTTGTACAGATTATCGCCTAAACCCTCGAGAGAACACGCCATTGCAAACATACTACTTAATGCACACTCAATGTGACACACCTTTGCCAATGCTTTTCAAATACAGTGAAAAGATGTAATAACATTTTACTTTTCTCCTATTTCTGACAGCTTCATAGTAACATCAAAATAAATTCCAAAACCGATTCCTAAAGATAATCTCAAGAAGACAATGATAACAATAATACTCGCTGCTTAAGTAGTCTGCACCTGCAATGTCACAGGAAAAAAGAAGTCACTAAATCACTGTATTATACTAAATTAAGATTCCACCATACCTTTTCACACAAATAGTATTGTTATTGCTACTACTTTCTTTTTACATCTGTCCAGGAAGAGCTTTTCTACAGGTTCAAAAGTACATTACATCATAGGACTGGCTGTTTCTGTTTCAATCATTATAGGCAGTTAACTTATCAATCTTAAGTTAAACATGTTTTTTCCTAATACATCAGTATGGTTCTTTTATCGCATTAGTCTTAAGAGCTACTGACTTTTATAATATTCATTAACAAAACAGTTTCTAAAGGCAGCAAGTCCAAATCAGTCACAACTTTTCCGTTGATTCTTTCTCCAAAGTTGAAATTTCAGAAAAGTGTTGCAAGAGCCGATGCTCTTTTTCCTATCAGTTCATTTTTACATTTGCATAACTACCTGTTAATAGGCTGTACCTGTTTCCAAATATGCTTTTATTTTGAACATACAGCTTCAGAGAAAACTGAAAGCGAGTCCTAGAACAGAGAACCATTGCTACCCGGCGGAGCCCGCCACCGGAGAAGGGCAGGCTCTGCAATCCCGGGGTCCGGGAGCTCCGGCTCACGCAGGCTGCCCCAACCCAGCCTTGCAGCCACCGGCCCCGAGCCGCCAG